>PRKT01000189.1:276371-353318 GCA_003671525.1 Saccostrea glomerata
TTTTTTTTTTTTTCTTATTTTCTTCAGTCCAATATTTTTAAAAAAAATAGATTTTGGTACAAGTGCCTCTGGCATTTTACGTTTTTTGTAAATAAAGATATTTGACAGTAACTTTTTACGGTATTTGTACTACTTCCTGGGGTAGAAGTTTATTTTTTCTTTAACTAAGAAAGCTTAAAACCTAGGATCCACCCCCAGAAGTCTGCTGCCGTAAATTGTCTTGCTGGCGTTTTGGGAATATGGGTGATTTGCATCAATTACACTTTTATTGACTCCGTCGCTGTCGAAATCGGACGAGATTTCTTGGCATGCTCGTCATTAGTTATTTTTTGTAAAATTATTTTATTCAAAGCATTCTGATTGTACACAGAAGTACTCTGAAGTTGAAATAAAAAAGATGGTCGACTTTCTGATTGAAAATATCTATGTGGTTTTTGGAGACCAAGTCTTCCAATAATCTGTCGGAATTCCCATGGGTACAAATCGCGCCCCATTAGCTGACCCATTGTTGTATTCATATGAAGCAGAATTTTTCATGTACATGAAAAGAATACCACCAAAATCCTATATGTATGTATTGACATAAAAAAAAAAAGAAAATGGGGTTTGATGGGCCACGCTTTACGCAAATCCCCAAACATCACAAAACAGGCTCTGGACTGGAATCCACAAGGAAAGAGGAGGGTTGGGAGACTTAAACAAACCTAGAGAAGGTCCGTTGAAATGGAGGCTAAAGAGGCAGGTTTTACCTGGAGCCAACTATAATAAAGCATGGCCCAAAACAGAGTCCGATGGAGCGGTGTGGTTGCAGCCCTATATGCTCCCCACGGAGCGAACAGGAATAAGTCAAGGAAGTCAAGTGAAAAGAATATACTTCAGTAACACTTGCTGTGGGCTTTTACTTGACAATGAGATATATCGACGACGTATTGACAATTAACTATGGTTAATTCAATTCTTATGTCGATACGATAAATTCAGGGTAGCTTGAAATTAAAGATTCCACAGAGTCTGATATATCTGTTTCATATTTGGATATTTTACTTGAAAAAAACCTTAATGGTAATCTAACAACCAAGCTTTTTGATGAACGTGATGACTTTAACTTTTCAATCATTACATTCCCTTAATACGTACGCAGCAATATATACCTTCAGCACCTGTATACGCAGTTTATATCTCTCGATTGATAAGATAGGCGAGACCATGCTCTATGTATGAACAATTTCTAAAACGAGGTAAATTATTAACAAACAAGTTGATTGAAGAAGAATATCAGTAGTCTCTTTTAAAGTCATTTGTGGCGGCCAGCCGGGCTCGATCGCCGGCAGTTAGCTCAGTTGGTAGAGCACCTGACCGGAGTTTCAGGGGGCCATGGTTTGAATCCCGGTCTGGTGCACTGCATTTTCTCCTCTCCCGTTACATTTGGCCTGGAACTGACAGGCGAGAGGCCTGCCTGGGTTGGAGTCTTTGGGGACCCGGAGGGGGTCCTGTCCCTCAAGCACCTGTGATAAGTCAAATGCTGAATGACGTGTTTCATGCTAATTGTTAGGCCATTACATTGTATCTGATAACTGAATTTTCTATGGATTTTCCGCAATTTCCCGATCATGACAAGTAGCACACGGCGGGTGTCGGTCAGCATGCAGGGGATGCTCACTTCTCCATTGCACCTTATCCCACCCGGTCCGTGTTTACTTTGTTCCAACTTTGTATCCATTTAGCTTAAAAACCGTTATCTCTATATATGTTACTGAAAAATTGAGAGGTACTGTTTCATTGATGTATATAAATATAATAACCTAGACCCCTCTTGTTGATATCCATGGTACAACTTATCTAAATACCTCTACCTCAAAGAGGGTTTATATGAAAATATTCATTAATTAAACGCCAAACAAATTCCAGAGACGAATGAAATTTGTTGATTATTTATTTACATTTTGAATGTACAATTTATTTTAGTTGTATCTATTTTATTTTTGTTAAAAATAATTTCGTAACTGCGGAGATAGATTTCAAAAAAGGAAGATGGCGACGAGGAATATGTGTCAAAGTAACAATTTTGAGTAAAATGATTCCTTTTCTTGTCACGCAAAGCAGATGTAATGAGTGAGAAGTCCATAGGGGCGAAAGGAAAACCGCCTGATAAGCAAGATGCTACAGCGGACGGAAATGCTCCAAATTCAAAGGAAAAACCGATTAATAATGTAAACGAAAATGCGTGCGGCGAGAAGTCCGAGCTACCCAAAATATCGGACAAACCGAAAGTGTTCGATAGAAAATCAGATTCGCGGCCGAACATGAAAATCAACCCCATAAATAGCAGGAATGGTAAACTGAAAAGAGAAGATGACAAACGGTCTTCTTATCCAGCACGGAGTCCTCATTCTCGTGGTCGTCATTATGACAAGTCAGATTCCAGAACATACCAGTCTTCATCCTTCAAGACTGAAGTTAAAAGATCAGGTAAGGTCCTTTTTCGTTAAAATCTCTTGTTTAGGCACCAGAATAACTTGGTCTGATCCGTTCATGTTTTGTCAAACATACAGGAAGGAAATTTGGTGCAAACTTCTCCTGGCAGAGGTGATGGGTACCAAATTGTAAAAAATTCAATTCCATTTGAATATTCAACGATCTGTCATTACAGACTGCATCATGACTACTGAACAACAGTTAAAGCTCTCTAATAGAATGAGAATGTTATACTCTGTGACAGGTGTTATTTGTAACAGCTGTCCTTATCATCAGAGCTTACCTATGTGTTGACAATAATGGAGTACATGTACTTGTTATTTGTTCGGTGGATAAATGAAATTCGGTTATTTCCTAATGTTTTGTAAATATGAATTGAAATGAATGTGGAGAGTGTGTATTGTAATGGACTGGAGATTTACATAACAAAGGATCTAGGTACTGATCAATCTGTATCATCCATAACTTGTGCACAGCTGTCGATGTTTAAAGTGAAAGTAGAAACAAAATATTGATTATAGTACTATTTGTAAAATTTTAGATAAATCATTTGTTCACAAAGTGTTCAAAGGCTGTGACTTTTATTTACTACAGATTCAACCAAAGCTTTCAATGATGACTCAAGACTTTCTAAGTACATCCGAAGAGTCGTTAGAGATGGGGATAAAGAAAGGAGAATCTCCTCAGCCAAACAGCTGCGAGATTATCTTCGTACCTCAGAAGGAATAAAGGTATAGAAAACTTTACTGTTACATAATTTGCATATTTTTAATGTTTTTAAATCAAATGGTAAAAGAGGGTGTGTGCATGATGAAGATGTAATTTATGTGTAATATTATTTGAGGGGATTTTATAGACACTTTACCTTTGAGAAGTTCACCATCTGGTGTTTTAAATGTTCATTTACTCCTTAAATAGTTTAAAGGAAAGGGACTGAGGGAAATACTGTGCTCACTTTTAAAAGACTTTTTTGACTTGATACCTGCAAATATGATATTACCCCTACACATGTTATGTATGCAAGATATGTAAAGTTTACAGGGATAACTGTATTTTTCCCTTGTACTCTAACATTTGTTTAGCATTTGTTTATGTTCGCTTTGATCCATTTGAAGTTTTTGGAATGTTTTGATAAATTTTTATTGTGTTTTAGACTGTTTATAAAGTATCAGAGGATGCCTGGACCTCATTACAAGATGTGTTCTATGAGAGGTAATATTTTTTTCAACATTCTCTTGAAGATTTATTAAAAGAAGTACCAGTTGTAATGTAAATGACATAGAGAAGAAAATTAAAATAATCTCTTACTGTATAGGAAATTAATTCACTGAGTTGTAATTTTCACATTTTTCCTCCTCTGAAACAATCTTGGTTTGGTGACTTCACAGAATTGATTTGGAATTAAAGAAAAGAAAACACAAAACAAACCCACCAGAGTTGCTTTCAGATACACAGCAATATTCAAATAAACAAAAGATTGAAACAAGTTCCGTTAAACAGCATTTGCAATAATATCATATTTAGACCACAAGTTAATCTCCCCATACAGTATTCAAACCACACATCCTTCAAATGAAATTTGTTTTAGATCATCCCTGTGTCCAAAGGAAGTGAAAGTAGAAGTAGCCAAATGTGTAGGGATCATAGGAGGAGTCATGGGCCATGATTCACAAAGGTATGTGTACATCCTGAAAACATCTTTTAAAATTTAAATTTCCAGTAGAAATGAATGCTCTAAATATATTTAATTAGATTTTTTTTTTTTATCAAATTAATTATGCAAAGCAAACTTCTCTAAAGTTAATCACGAGGATGGTTATGTCGAAGAAGAATTTTAAATTAACTTTATTTGTCCAGCTCCACATTGAATCAATGATCCTAAATCAATGGGTTGGATATTTTTGCAGATACTTTCAGTGGCTATTCTGTCAAACAAACAACATTGTGGATGATGACATTCGGTCATTGTTTATTGATGCACTCTATGAAACCCTTCGGTACGATGAGAAGAAACAAGCAACTGCCAGTCTTATGCCCGTGAGTAAAGATTCAGTTTTGGGAGGAATTCAAAGAAGTTACTTTAGCATATAATCTACAACTTTAGATGTTAATTTCATTGTTTTTGATTATCTAATCAATACTGAGCTTTAAATTCTTTCATTCTATCCCTTTAGACTTCTTTCAGATTATAATGTTTATCAAATGGTGCATTCCTTTGGACCTCTCTATGTATATAATTATGTGGTGTTTCTTGTTTATCAGATGGTGATGGCCAATGTCCAGACACTACTGGAGAATGCAGACACGCCAGATCTCCTGTGTTCTGTGGTCAATGTCATCTTACATATTGCCAAGAACTACCCAAATGTCTTCACGTCTCACTTCAGGGTAAACTCTGCTCTTTGTTGGTATAGAGTGCACAAGATGAAAAAATACAAAAGTTACTTACAGTTGGTCACATATTAAGTCTTAACCACCAATCAGTATAATGTAAATTTTTTTAAGTGTGTAAGAATTGAAAATGGTCATCTAACCTGCAAATAAGAATATACATGTGGGTAACTTCTAAAGTCACAGTGTGAAAAGAAGTCTTCAAAGTGCACAAAAACATTGAGGGGAGGTATAAATTTGATACCTTAAAATTTTGGTCTAAAAATGTTTCTTCACTAATTGATCATTTTTTGTTTGTTCCAGGATACAGTAGACATTTTGGTGGGCTGGCACATTGACTCCACACAGAAGGATGCTCTGATCGAGTTCACGTCTAACGCTCTGATAGAGTTCCACCGGTACTGGGTTAACGACATCTCCTTCTCCACCACACTGCTGGGACAGTTCCTAGAGGACATGGAAGCCTATGCTGAAGTACTGAATTTCATTTTGAGATTTTAGGTGTCTGTAAATATTGGGATAGGTGGTAATCTTCCTCTTTATTTCTGTCTTTTTCAGTGGTAGGTAAAAAACAAGCCAAACTGTCATTTTAATATATAAACTTAATGTTAAGTGATTTTGAAACGTGTTGCAGTTAAAAATATTCCAAGTTCTGTGTAATGCTCAGTTTAGAGTAGAATTTGATAAATGGCTGAAAAATATATGTAAATATACACCTCAGTTTATATTGAGGAGTCCAGATTTCTAAACCTCTTCATATTTAATTCCCCCCAGGACCTAGCCTATGGTTGTGGAGACCAGAATTACCCTGAAGAAGAAGTTCCCATTCCTGAAGACTGCATCATCAAAATCGGAGCCCTCCTAAAAGTTTTCACGACAGTGGTCAAAAGTATGGGGGAGGAGTTCACCCCCAGCAAACAAATCACGCGAGAGTACATGTCTCAGGTCAGTTCCTAAACTCTCAATTTTTGAGTAAGATTTTGAATAAGATTCAGTAAAGGAGAGAAGGTTTGCACGGGGTGATATTTGTTAAGTATGAAGTACTGGTATTTGGATTTCAGATTTTGGACAGAATTACCAAGAGTGTTGATACAGCCACCAGACACTACTTTTCAGAAGACATGGTCATTGAAGGTAAAACTAAAACAAAGTCACTCAGTAATCAGCCTAAACCCTTTCTGAAAAACGTATTGAGGATTCTTACCTTCTTTTCTATCAATACAAAAGGAAAGAAAAGTTTAGGAATGGAATTTTCAATTTTTTTTGTTTCAGAGCTTCCCCAAATCTTAATCTAAACTATCAAAGAATTTTGCTATTTTTTATGCATAATATTTTTGAATTTCAATCTGATTCTATAGAGTATAAAGTAATTCCACCTTTGACTTCTTTTCTCAATCTAGCCAATGCCTGTATCCTGATTTTGATTGGTCAGCTGAGATCAGAGGTCGTCCACAGTGAGGCGCCACTGGTGTCATTCCTGCTGTACCAGATCTTCACAGAGAGGCTCGTCTCTTACCGATTCATCACCTCCATTCTTACAGTCTGTCAGAAGGTAATATGTCGTATCTAACTCTTCAATACTGTACATGTATGTCCAACAGTGAGGTGTCATTTGATTTAGCATATTAAGTAAAGTGATATGTCAAGAAGTTAATGCATTCATACAAAATATTGTTAAAAATGGAATTATGTTGTGAATAATTAAAGTAAAGAATATGTATGTGATTGACAGGTGATAGAGACATTTGGAATTCAGTTACCTGTGAACTTTGTGAGTCAGCTGTTTTCTCCAGGATCCATGCTACGGAAATATCGCTTCTGCCACAGTGAACAGGTGAAGTAAATTCCTTGTATAACATGCAACTGATTTATAGTGACATTTTCCTGCATTTAAAGAAGAGCTGATATCCCTTACTTTTGAATGTCTACAATTTTGTTTCTTACAGATTATACAACAAGTTTTGGCTTTGTATCACGATGTCATGGTGTTAAAGAGCGTACCACTGTTAGAAGAGTCCTTCAAGTAAATAGTGCATTCATATCTACTGAAGAAAACCATGAAGTCTGTTTTCAATAGTCAACAAAAGTAATTCTTTAGATAAGCTCATTTTACTGTCAGATGACAAACTTTGGTTCTCTTTGTAGGTATGTAGTTGGCGACCTTCAGCGTGCATTTAACACCTTGCTACAAGCAGCTGGTGAGAAGACAGAGAAAAGTGTTATTTCTGGTAATCCTTACGCTGATGTTGTGTACAGTGTCTCAGAAGCTGAATCAGTCTGTATCTTCAATCTGTGTGCTCTGGCTGAAATTGGAAACACCAAGAGCAATTTGATTGCTGTAAGTACTAAGACACTGAAAAACAATTGTGAATTCCCAAACTTGGCCATCAGTTTCTAATTTTAAATGATTTAAGCATGATTTCTTTGCTTTGAAGTTTGATCTACTGTAGATCACTAAATTTTCGCGACACCTTATTTTCGCGAGATAGTCATTGTCTCTTGATTAGCAAGACAAATTTTTCACGAATTGTGGTTATTGCTCCATATAATTTTAAGGAATACTATGATACGCCAGAATTAAATTTTCGCGAGCACACTTTCTCGCGTAATTACGCGAAAATAAAGTTCTCGCGAATAAAAAGTGACTTACAGTATCAAGAATCACCTGTATTTTATTGTGCCTTTTCAACATTACTTTGAAAATGAGACGAATAAACCATAATCCATTAAAATCTAAAGGAGTGTTCTTTTAATGTTGTTGTATTACAGATGTGGGCCCTGTCACCCAGTATATTTGACCTAGTTAGTAAACACCTGAGCCCCCTGGATGAGGTCGTGTCGGAGGTCTACCCAGCTGTCCAGTATGCCCTCCTCAACACTCTGTTTTCTCACTGCTCCAGGTAGGTTCTTCTCAGTGAAATCAAAATATATAATGTAAATTATTGTTCAATTTACATGCATGTTTGAAGTTTTAGGTATTTTTTTTTTTGTTAGAGTAAAAAAATCCCAAAAAAAACTCTTGCAACATAAAACATGAAAAAATGTCCCTTACCCTTTCCTCCCCCATCTACATACATAAGTTTGATTTGAGGTATTTCACTTTGTTATGGTAAAAATCATTTGCAGATTGTATTGTTGGAGGCTCTTAGTTCACTTAATACAAAAAAGCCAGAAATGTTTCAATTATTTTCTAAATTAACTTTCTCTGAACTTCTTAATCTATAAGATATTATTGTTTTTCAGACATGGTAACTTTGTGTCCAGTAGCAGTCTGATTATGCAGACCCCTAGACTGGATGGCTCCCTGATGGCCAATGTAAATCCCACCACGGCAGGAAACTTCACCCAGATCCTGAAGCTGCTGGCAGGGCTCCTAGCCCAGGGACACGCCTCTTATGACAGCAGGTAAACAGAATTGGAGAAATCAACTGTTATTAAAATACAGTGTGATGTACAATCAGTGCTTCATTTTATTGAGTGTTGCTTCCTTCACTGACCAGTGTAATACGAAATGAATCAAATATTTTGTTTACAATGTCCAATTTTGTTTTACTGGTCATTTAAAATTCTGAATTTTTTTATATTTGCATTGAATAACCTTAAAAAAATAAAAAATCATAACTTTATTAATGAGAAGGTTTTAAAGTACAGTTTTACTGTATGTTGCTTTAACTGTGTAAAGGGAAAGTCAGTGGAAATATAATATGAAACTAACTTTTTAATTCAAACATATACAGGGCTAGATTTAAAGATATTGATCTAACTATTTATATTTATAAGATGCCTAGGATTGAAGTGGATTGCAGATATCATTGGCAGTCTTCAAACCAACCCACACATTTTCTCCTCAGATGAGTTCACTAATGTCATCAGATACATTACACAGCTGGGTAAGTAATATAGTGATTAAATTTCCTTTGTTGTGGAAGAAGGTAATTTGATTTTCATCTAACAATTGAGACCAAAAAAACTTAAGTCCATATTCTTTATTTTTAGGTCACCATAATGATTTCTACATCTCCATGTGTGTGTGTAAATGTTTACAGAACATCTATAAAATCAACAGCAATCTGCCAATCAGCTTGATCCAGAGGTACTCTTTTTTAAAGTTTCTTTATAATCTTGATTGAACATTTATTGTGATTTCTACACCTACAAAAATTCTCTTTCCTTATTTTGGCTTTTTCTCTGATTTGAGAATTAATATACAATTTTGCTGTATATTTGAGTTTTGTGTACTCTTTCAGTGCCCTGAAGCTGAGTGTATACAAACTGTCAGATGTGAGGTCAGAGGTTAGAGAGGGCTACCTTAATCTTCTTAAAGTCCTTCCAGTTAATGTCACTACAAGGTAATGTCAAAGGTCAAGTCTGGAAAGGAGCAAAACTTGATATGTTGCATCCAACAACTGTCACACCTTAATTTTAGATTTTGACATTTGTAACAATATTTAGACTTTCACTTTAAATTATTATTTGGGTACATGTTTGATGGGTAAAAACTGTTTAAATAAAACAGTTAAGTGCTCAAATATATCAAAAATATTATCAAGTAGTGTTGTTTCTCTCTATCCCAGATTCATAAACAAATTTTTTTCATGGTTATTCAGGTTATACAGCCTGTTACATCTGGGAGATGACAACGATCAGTCTATCAGTTTACAGGAGGGAGCTGAGGGGGTCACGGCTGCATGGCTAGCCCGGCGGGCTCACATCAGTCGCATCCCTAACGGAGAGTTCCACGCTGTCAACTTCAGACAGATCATGGCCTACATACTGCATGAAACTCAGCCCATGTATGTGAACTAGAGTTTAACTGATGACTTTTTGTGTGATAAAGGATTGTGTGATGGGAATGTTAATTTTGTTTGCTTTGGGGTTTTCAGCCAATCAGGAAGTTGGAATTGGTTGGAGGCCATGTTTTACAGCTGTCAGGATGCTTCTCGTGACAATAAAATGATGGAGTCATTCAGGATGTCAAATTTTGTAAGCACAGTCAGTTTATTTTTGGATGAAAATAATGTATAGTAGTTTTTAAAAAGTTTGAAAATCAGTCAGTTTTGGTTTTCCTTGTGACAGGTGGATAACAATGAGGCGATGCTGTGGTTTTGGGCCACGTGGGAGTCGGCCCAGTACTGTGTTTTGAACAGACTGAGAACGCCCCTTGGGAAACCCCAGGACACCTTTACCTCCATAGAGGGGGTACTAAAGACGTTTGCTAAAGAGCTGGATAAACCAAGTGATGAGAGAAATGACATCAATAAAACAGAGCAAAAGAAAGGTAACAAATGTTGTATCTGATAACTGTTCTGTTACAATAGTCATTGAAGTGACAGGTATATTCTAACAATTTATGTAATTTATTACACATGTCAATTTCCACAATACAGCATTTAGAACTACAAAATGCTGTTTTACTGATGAAATATTATTTATTTTAATGTTTGTATCTGAAGGTGTGAAGAATGATGACCTGTCCAGCCACTTAAGAGTTCACCTACTTCTGCAGTTCATGGAACACCTGGAGAAGCTTCTGTATAATGCTTACGAGGGATGTGCCATGGCCATGCCAATGTCTCCAAAGGTATAGAAATTTATGCAAAATAATTTGTCTAGAAATACATTGAAACTTGTGTAATCTGCTGTGTATTCCAAAATCTTACCTAATACAAGGTTATCTTTAAGCTTTTCAATAATTTACAAAAACTGCTAAAAATGTTGTCAAATCTGGCCAAGTCTTTTGGAACTAGTGATTTTGGGATTAGACAAGTTTTACTGTATTCTTATTGTGTTGATAGTGGGTATGCTGTCTCCACTTTAAAAGTGCAGGAAGAATGTGTGAATAGTGAAAGTAAAACCAGTGGTCTGTTCTCAATTGTAGAGTGTGAGGACATTCTTCCGGACTAACAAGGGCACCTGTTTGGAGTGGTTATCTCGGATCCGCTCCTCTGTTATCAAGATCGCCCTACACAACGGGATGCCAGCCCTGGCTGTTAGACAGTGTCATCAATTGCTGCAGGAAATGAAGGAAAACAACACACTTCAGGTGAGTTGACTAATGATTCTCGGTGTTTGTCGAAAGGAGAGGGGGGGTCTTTTGTTTTGCTTTTGTTGAATGGTCTGTATTTAAAATATTGTAGAATAGTGATAATTTTTGTAATAAACATGTGGTACATATACATACCGGTATTTCTTTGGTCTTTTTAGCATTTATTGAAGTGCAAATATATAAAGTTTAAAGTGGCATGGAATGTATTTACACATACTTACACCAACAGAACATTTTTCCTGCCACTGTAAATCTTGGTAGATCATTGCTTCTGAAAACTGTCATAAATTTAAGCTAATCGGTAGTGTGAACATTTTGTAGTTTTTTAGATGGATGTACATATATTTGATAAACTTTGTAGAATTCAATTTACACATGTACATTGTATATAATTTATATTTTCCATGTGTTTATCATAGGGCTTTGAGTTTGAGCAGACAGTACTGTACCTAGTGAAGGCTTTAGGAGAACTGAAGCAGGGGGACGCCATTATGGGAGTGTACAGCTGGTGTAAGGAACAGACAGGCAAAAAATTCCTCTGGATCAAAGCTCTGGTGGAAAAAGCTTCTGGAAAGTAAGTATAGACACAACTAAGGGAACAAACATTTGATATGACATCATGTATTTTACAGACATAAATCCCCTTTTCAATATGCTAGCAATGTTGTAGTTTAACTTTATGAAACAGCATTCAAATAAACCCATAGTTATTGGTCATTCTGAATTGCACTGTTGCTTGTACATTTAAAATTTATTAAATTTTCAAGGTACGAGAGTGCTGCAAAAGAACTGAAGAGTGTGCTGAAGCTGATGGTGTCTTCAGATTCGGAGAAAACTGACTCGCCTCGAGAAGATCTGACAAAGATGGAGATGATCATGCCTAAGAAGATCACAGGGATCCTGAGTAAACAGTCCCCCTTCCCTCAGCCTGACAGCAACCTGCCAGTGTTAAAACTCCACTTTGTTGTCACTCAGGTACAACATATTTTAATACAGTAGAGACCCGCTATTACGGTGACGGTTTTATACGATAGAACGCTTATTACGTTGTAAATTCAAAGCACAAAACCATTTCTTAACAAAACTATACAAAAAAGAACCGTTTATTACGTTGTCCAAAAACTCCAGGTCTCAGTATTACGATGTAAAAATTCTGTCAAAAATTTTTTCACTCCGTGTTTATACTGTGTTGATTGCTGGTAGACACTAAATGAGACGCTAAATAAACATTGGAACATCTGTGCTTTGAGAGAGTGTAAACTTACAGGACAGTTAGGTAATTAGTGACGCTTGATTGAACCCACCTGGACTGTTCCAGCCCAGCAGATTTGGAGACGTGCCAAAGCCATTGTTAAACAATTAAAGTTAACTCATAAATCTAGCTCTTCTTTAACTATCACTGTATTTTTTAAAAATTCTTTTATTCTTTATTTCATACTTAGTTTAATAAATTAATTTAATAAATAAAAGGTTATATTTAATATTATGCATATATGCTGTACACAGGTACACATAATGTGTCGTTTGCAAATAAACTGCGTGAATTAACAGCTTGGGTATCAAACATCATTAGGACAAAATTTGAACTCCACTACAAACGTTTTAACAGCTTGGGTAGTGGCTTGGACTAACTCTCAGTTTTCAGCAGAAATACAAATCGATAATTGCTGACCTGTTAATTGACCTCTGTTCAGTAATTAAAAAAAAATTATTTTGACAGATTGCTTGTCTATTTACTTTGACCTTTTTATTTGAATAAAAAAAAATGTTGCCGTTTATTCAGAAATGACTTTTAATTGAATACAAAGAGAATAAAATAATCAGAATTTTGGTTGTTGTTTATAAAGAAATGACTACGAATACATTGAAATTTTCACGAACGCATTATCTGGACAGAAACGAAAGTGAAAGTATATGTTACAGAAAATGGCGGCAATTAAAAGAAGATTGTCGACGTTTCTATTAAAAAATGTGTTCTATGCTTTTACTGTGATGGAAAAAGAAGAAATAGCATCATGAAAATAAGTTTTAAAGATAAGTAATCAATGAATTAAGTGTATACAGCATATTGGTTAAGAATCTGAGCATAAAAAGGAGATAGAAGGATAAAAATACACCCCCTTATACAATCACACGTTTTCCAAACGATGTTTTACATGATTTTATTGGGAACTTTTATTACGTTGCCCTCGGTATTACGATATTTTACCGTGACAAAGTGAACATCGTAATAACGGGATTCTACTGTACTGCTTAGTGCTTACAGGGTTATTTTTGCCCCATCTTATTTTTGACCTTTCACGCCTGCAGACAATTTGGCTCTGTTTTGAATTTGCCCAGGCACAGTTCTGTTTTATTAGAGATCATGTTGTTTTCTTAGAATTTGCCCCATTTTTCCCCTTTGTAAAGTACATGTATCTTTTAATTGTAAATGAAAAATGGAATTGGGGGTTAAAAGAGTTTAGAAAAAAAATACAGTAATAAAATGAAAGGTCTTCCTAATGCTGATATAAGATTTTTGTTTACTGAAAGTTGAGATTAGTGGATGATTTGTTGTTTTCTCCACTATTTTGCAGGTGTTTGATTGCTATGAGAAGTTACATGATTGGGAATCAGTGATGGAATGGCAGGATACAATGTTAGAGTATAGACAGAATTACAGTCAGCTACAGACAGCTTTCTACTCTGACATAGATCTCAACTACATAAGGTAGGACTAAACCTTAGAACAGAAGCTTTAACAATCGACTCAAGTTAGTCAGAGAAGGTCTCATTTTAGATGATAAGTACTTTGTAAAAAAAATCTCAGACCTCATTTTTATCTGCAATCAAGATGATCTTGAATCTGTTAACTTATAAAAGTATAAATATTTTCATTCCTGTATTAATACTGACAAACTCTGAAATGCTCTTTTGCTGAAAGAAATTTATGAGTGGTATGTTGCACATATCCTAAATACTTTTCTCTTATCTTTTATCAGAGCTCTATCAGCTTTTGAGGAGGGGGACTTTGCCGAGGTTCGGGAGAAACTGGAGCTTGTTCCGGGCTCCTCCCTGTCTGAGATCAACATCAGTCCCCAGTCGTACAGCCATTGGAGCCCCAGGGAGAAGCTGGACCTGATCAACAGACAGTTTATCAGGCTCACCACCCACTGCCAGGACCCCAAGACATCAAGCAGCAAGTAAGAATGCAGGACACATAATGTAGAGCAACTTTGAGTCAACTTTCTTTTATGATTTATGATTTTCAAATATCAACTGTGGAATAGACTCTTTTGGGAGGGGGAGGGGGGAGGGTATGTTCATGAGCAATCAAAATTTATAATTTTGTTCGTAACTTTGAGTTATTGAGTTCCCTACGAACAATGTTGAATCCTTCAAAACAGCATATTCATTTTCAGGCAGTGTGGAAACTTTGTAACTAAAGAAAGCGTCTTCATTTTCAGGACTGATATTTCTAAATGTCTGAGTCATGTAGAGAACCTGGAGGAGAGTGTGCTCAGAGTGGCCTCCCTTGAGTGGCCTGTCCTTGTGGCCCAGAGAGCCTTAACTCACCTGTGTACCACCACAGTTCTCAGGAGACAGATAGAGGACAAAAAGGCAAAGGTGGGTGGATAGGATTAAGTTCTGCAGTGTGTGACATGGGTATTCTTTAATGCTTGAAATGAATACTGAAAAAAAAATTAGTCAAAATTTAAGTGCAGTTTATTCAAGTGGTTTTGAGTAAAAGGGAAAATTAGATGAGGAAGTTTTAGATGAGATAACATATAGCTCTGTTTGGATCTATATAGGTGATTCTGCTTCCCCTGAGTGAGGATTATGGCATGGATTCTGATGAACATGACATCACCTCATACCTCCACTTACAAAGACTGCTGGATATACAAACACAAAATACAGCACCAGAAAAGAAGTCCAGTAAGCTTTGTAGACTTGCTGAATTCGGTTTTTATGCTGTGAGATGCCACCTCTGTTACTTTAAGACTTGAGTCTCTTTATTTTGACAGGTCTGACAAACCAGGTTTTGAAGATCCAGCTCTCCACAGCTAGCCTGGCCAGGAAACAGGGTAACTACAACCTGGCTGAGAGTGTCCTACTATCCCAGATCGACACTCTGGTCAAACCTAATATGGAGAATGGGAAGATTGCCCCCGAGGGACTTCTACAGGCCCTGTCTGTTCTACAGAGTAAAACCAAGGCAGCCAGTCAGCTGGAAATCCTGGAGGTGGAGCGGGAAGGAGCCAAGCTTCTCCACAGCATGTCACAGCAGAAAGAGAGCATTGACATTCTGTCCAGCAGTATTGTGGGTTTTATCTGTGCTGACTTAAAGAATGACAAGAAAGAGAAGGAGATGCTGGAGAGCTGTAATCAGCTGTGTGGGAAGTCTCTGCTGACCCTGGTCAAGTGGCTACAGCTGGACTATAAGAACCTGTCCGCGGTCTTGACCCAGACCCCTGGGGAGGACGGAGTGCTGGGAGGGAACCTACAGCTCCTGATGGAGACCGAGGCCAGGGCCGCACAGCAAGGCATGGGACTGGTCATGGAGGAAAACAGTAAGCAGGGATCTTATAGTACTCTTATTTTCGTCTTTATAAGTCATCTGAATAGCTCAGGTATTCTATAGTACCTTTGAAAATATTATTCATTTGTAGACATTGAGCAAGTAGACTAAATGCATGGTAGCAAAAACTGTTTGGTCTTATACCATGAGGTCAGAGTTCAATTCCAGGTGGAGTTTTGCGGGCAACATAAAAAATACATGATACTTAGCTGACCTTCAACCCTGTGGGTCTCTTGTTCAATGTTGGTTTCTGTTTGTAAAGTAAAATGCCTCATGAGTTTAACCTTTGTTTGTAGACATCAGTATAGGGGAGAGTGCCATTGTGAGTGACACGGACAGTCTGATAGGAAGACTGCTTCACCTGAGTACCATTGAGTGTCCGACGCTGAGCAAGGCATGGTTTACACTGGCTGGATGGTGCTATAAATGGGGACGCAAATCTGTAGACAATGCCAGGTAGTTAAACACAATCCCTGAGCTATAATAAAAATAAACTCCCAAGAATCTTTATTTAATTGTCATAGTAAGTGAGACCTGTCATCATTAAAATTTTGGTGTATTTTCTACACTATTTCATTGTCAATTATGCTGTTACAATTATGATATTCATATTATGTCTGAATTTTTACCTTATCAAGTAAAAAAAAAAATGTTTTTTCTTTGTCAGGGTCATCTGAAATTCTTACAATTTTTAAAACATTTGAATTAGATAAAGTTGATGAGTCTTGTTTAAATGAAGTAAGCAAGAAGCCTTAATTTCTACAGTATACATCTCTGTGGACCAGAGCTGCACTAACCCAGGCCACAGGCCTTTAGATCGCTTAGAAAAAAAATTGAGGTGTTGAAAAAAAAAAATAAAGGTATGGAACTCTTTTCATGGGGTACCTACTTTCGCCAATAAAATTCTTTTAAATCAAATGCTTTACAATTTTACTTTATATCCATATCTATTCAAAAATAAACAATCTTCATTACTACCAAAGTTCATTCCGTAATTCCTTATACTTCTCGAGATATTCTGAAATCAATTCCCAAATTGACAATAATTTTTTTACTCGACATCAGCTTGGGCCCTCACTAATTGTAAAGCGGGAACGACGGGACAAATTTTCTCCGGAATTTATTCTAAACTCAATGAATATTTGCTCATTTGCATTCAAGCTTTACAAAGTTTTTCTTTAATGTGAACATATGGTGTAACTAAGTCATAAACAACATTTTAACGGTCTAATTGTTTTGAAAATCGAAAGGTATATAATGCATTCCGGGAAAAATTCGTTCCACCATGGCTTCATTTACATTCGTAATCAACATGGCGGTAGTTGTTGATGTAGACGTTTTCAAATTAATTTTTCGCGAAAGGAATATTATTACGGACTTAACGTTACAATCTGGAGTAAGAAATCAACTTTAAATTGTTGAAAGATTTTGCAAATACTGTGCAACTCTTCGCCGCACTTCAAACACCGTCTGTTTACATGTGAATGGCCAGGGGCCCAAGCTAATGTCGAGTAAAAGAAAGTAGGTCATTTTTGAAATTGATTTCAGAATATCTCAAGAAATATATGGAATTTCGGAATGAGCTTTGGTAGAATTGAAGAATGTTTATCTATGAATAGATTTAAATAGAAAGTAGAATTTTAGAGCATTCGAATAAAAAATATTTTATTAGCGAAATTAGGTACCCAGTGTAAGAGTTCAGTACCTTTATTTTTTTTTTACACACACAATTTTTTTTAAGCGATCCAAAGGCCTGTGACCCAGGCCCCTTGGTTACACAGGCAAAAGGAGCTCACATAAATTTTATACGAAATGCACATGAATTTCCTGTGAATTCTTAGTATGAGAAAGAGACAGAACATTTGAAATTTATTAGAAAACTTCAAGCAATTTTGACATAATATTCCTATGAATTTTACATGAAGAGCATAAATATTGTGCAAGGAAAACTTAACATGAAAGTTCTTTTAAACAAAATATGTGAATATCATTTAGATTTTTTCACATGAAATTCGTATGAAAAATATTTATATAATTTTTACATGATTTTCATATAATTTTGAAATAAAAAGATAATTACATGAAAATCAGGTGAGCCACTTTGTCCTGTGTATTATGCTTTTCTACCAGAAGTTGGCAAGTAATACATATTTCTTTTACCTTACAGCCATGGATTTGTTGACCTTTTAAGTGAAGAAATAGAGGAAGTGAAAGCTGTTTTGCCCAAGGTAAGATCCATGTAAAAAAAATTTATGTGTGTTTCCCCGTGAAAATGACAAGAATTATGATAATACAGTGTAGCAGTGGATTAACGGCTAGTGTGTATTTCTTCTTTATAGGGAACAAGTTCAGATGATACAGGGAAGGTGTTGAGTGTACTCAGTCAGATCCACACTCTGGATAACAGTGAGGAGGACATCTGTGAACAGGATCAGGTACGTCCTCTCCACACAATACTGAGCAAATTTTTTTTTTAAATTATATATTTATATAGATAATGTTATAAAGTTTTCCAGCTTGTACATGAAGGAAAACTATTGCATATTCTTCACTGAAATAAATTTTCTATTAGGGCCAGTATGATGATGGGGCAGAGACTACACGTCGTCAGCTGTTGGCCTGTTGTCAATCCCTTCAGACCGCTAGTGACCAGTGTATTGAGGGTCTACTGACCATATGGAGAGGAATCGTCCACAGAGTGTACCATTACTACCAGCTCTCAGCCAAGGCTTACTTCACCTACTTACAACTTAATGGAAAGGTCAGTAGGTCAAATATGAAGCTACTTTGCAAATGAAATTTCTGCTGGAGGTGTTAATAACAGGATTCTACATAAGAATTGAAGTAGAAGGGTGCACTAAAAAAGAAAGAGATTTGAGGTTCTTCCCTTACAGGGTTGAGGGGGATTCCAGAATATTTGATGGAGTATGTCATTATAGACAGGGTATTCCTAGGCATTCTTAGGAACAACCCTTTATACATGACAAATGTGACAATAGAATTCCTGAAGATGATGTTGAAATGCTATCTTCTAAATAATGCAGACTGGTGTATTACAGGCTAAATCTGAGAGAAGCAATGAAGATGGTAACGTTATAGCTACTCTACGACTGCTGAGACTGCTGGTGAAACATGCTTGGGAGTTGCGTAATGTTCTGGAATCAGGATTAGCTAGCACACTCACCACTCCCTGGAAAGGTACAAAATATATTTTTTCAGTAAGAAATTAAATTATTACATATGTGTTGAAATGTAAGTGATATGGTCTGTAACCTTTTTACTGCATCAGTTAGGAACATTACTGAGCAAACATAAATGTATTGTTCGTTATTATTCACAGGAATTATACCACAGCTGTTTTCCCGTCTGAGTCATCCAGAGGTGTACGTCAGACAGAGTATTTCGGACCTTTTGTGTCGTGTGGCCCATGATGCACCTCACCTGATCGTATATCCGGCTGTCGTGGGGTCCTCCTCTAAAATGGATGACACAGACACCAAAAGAGAAGGTATTTTGTTGAAAGATGCTTGTTGAATATTATGTTAACTACATATTTATGATTATATTAATAAGAAACCTAATTTATTTGCATGTCTCTTACAAATGGGGTTGTCTTTTTTATCAGGATTACTGAATCAGTACCTGACAAAACAGCTGGATGAGGAGGAAGATGAAGACAAGTCGCAGGGAGAAGACAGTGAAGAGGGTGATGTTACCAACACAATGTTACAGAACTGCCTGGCTTCCATTGTCGAGGCCCTGTCTTACAACAATCCTGTGTAAGTCACTTTTTGCTTTAATGAACTCATGTTTGCTAGAGGAACAAGTCTTGATAATGTAGTCACTGAGGTTTATGTATGAGTATATTCACCAAAAACAAAGAAAATTATACATGTATACATCTTCAATAGTCCTATGACATAAAAATACATGAAAACCAGAAGAATCAAATTATCCTAATGTGTATAAATCCAGGCTCTACTTTCAAAACCTTTTTTGATTTCATGAAAAATAACTTTCTATTTCTTAATATATGAAATAATGTGTTGAGATACATTATCAGTTCTGTATGTATTCTTTTAGTATGATTCGGGAGGTGAAGCAACTTGTTCATGAGCTGAGAAGGATCACCCTACTCTGGGACGAGCTGTGGCTAGGAACGCTCAATCAACAGCATATTGACGTCACCAGGAAGTTACAACAGCTGGAGGCAGAGGTCAAAAAGGTCATGAACAACTCCAGTCTCACCAAGGACGAGAAGATGGCAATTATCAGAGAAAAACACAGAACTATCATGAAACCTGTAATTATTTTAAAGAATTTCTTTTTGGTAAAGAAAAATATTTTATTGTTTGAAGTGCAGTAATGCTTATCATAGATATGAAGTACTAGTAGAGGTATTTATCTTTTTTCTTCCAGACACTGTATACTTTGGAGAGATTACAGGAAATTACATCACAGGAAGTTGAAACACCACATGAGCAATGGTTTCAGGAGAATTATGGGAAACTCATCACCATGGCAATGGACAGACTGATGAATCCTACAAATCCTAACCATCCCAGCAGTAGCTGGCAGCCATTCAAACAGGTAACCAGAAGATTGCTCTGTCAAAGTGTTTAACTGTAGGTCCAGTCCCTCTAATGATGTGTGTTTATTTCATATGCTAAGATTGATCATAATTAAGTAGCTGTAAGGAAAATGACATGTTGCTTATCAAGCTAGGTAATTTTTTAATCAATATCTTTAAAATAAGAAATAGCAAATTATGCAATGTTAAACAAAGAAACAATAAATACAAAAGAGTAATAATGTTTATACTCTAGTAAAAAAAAAAAAGCCTTATATTTACAGTATGTTGATTATATATGTTGTAATCCTTTCAGTTTACATCATTTTGCATATTTTACTGTGATGAAAAATATCATTGCATGTATGAAAACTGATCAGAACATGCTTTTGATTGTAGAGCCAGAGTACTAGCAGTGCTTCTTCCACCAATCAGGCCACCACCATATTACGACCAAGTGAAATCTTCTACAACAAGCTCACTCCAGCACTCAGAGAGAAGGTATAAAAATTGCACTGTACTATTTTATTACAGTTTTCTTGAAGTGAAAAGTCACCTCTCTAAAATATTTTCTTACCAAAGTTATTTAATCTATATTAATTCCCAGTTCACAGAAAGTCATTTCAATGTCCCATTTAGGGCATTTCACTTATTTCTAAATGTCTTATTTTACTTTTATCTTGTCCGATTAAGTTGTTTGTTGTATGCTGAAGAAACCTTGGCAGATATTGCTTAGTTAGTTCAGGGATACAAGCACAATAAACATTTGTATATACATTTATTTCAGGGAATAACAAATCTGGAGAACCGTAAGGAGTGGCCACTGAATGTCCTCAGAAGTGTGTTACAAGAACTGATGGCAGAAACACCAGGGGACTTACTGGCAAGGTCAGTTATTTCATCCTTTCTTTATTTATTATAAGATTTCAGATCCTGAAGAGCATCTAATATGCTGAAGAAAAAAAAATCAGAAATTACAGAGTAAAAAGCATTTTTTGAAGGAGATGACAATTCTTTAAAAAATTTTATGTACCGGTATGAATTTTCAGAGAGCTATGGTGCTCTAGCACTGGTGCTAATGAGTGGTGGCACATCACTCAGTGTTACGCGAGATCCACAGCCATTATGTCTATGATTGGATACATCATTGGATTGGGAGATAGACATCTGGACAATGTCTTGGTGGATTTGGCAACTGGAGAGGTCTGTTTACAACAAAGATGAAAGAATCTTTTTGATATTCCTAGTTTGCTTTATTGTTACTGTTACATGTTCCTGTGTAATATTGTACAAATGTTCATCTTTCTACATCAAAAACCTTTGTTTTCATAGTGCATATAATGAAAAAAGGATGTGATTTTCATTTTCATTTTCTGAGCTAATACGGGATATGTTTTATCTATAATTCACAGGTTGTTCATATCGACTACAATGTTTGCTTTGAGAAAGGAAAAGGTCTGAGGGTACCAGAAAAAGTTCCATTTAGAATGACACAGAATATTGAGACTGCTCTGGGAGTAACTGGAATAGAGGTATGACTTTATATCTAAAAAGAATGCAACAATTTCGTGGCTGTAGAGTTACATGTCCTTTTATTTTTGATATCTTAATTGTCACTGAAAAAATTGTCATTATTAATATTCTTTAAAATGTATGAAAGAGGTTGAGCCACTAAATGCATAAAATGGCCCTGTCCTTATATCAATTAATAAACTTTCACCCTCTTTCCCATTTGATATATCAAAATAAAATAGAGACTTTGTGCTTTCATACCTATATTAAAATTTCTTTTAAAGAATCTAAGTATTGCAAAACAGGTTTAGGAAAATGCAATGTTCTTGAATTTTGCAAAAAACATGCATATTTGTCAACATTCAGCAAAGAATTTAAATATGTGCACAGCCCGCGATCCAAAAATTAAATTACAGAAATTCGCAGGGCCAAAAATGTTCCAAGTGGCTCTTGCTCTTAGAGCAGATTTTTTTGAAGAGGGGATGAAAAGGGTGAAATATTAAACAAAACATTACAAATGAAATATTTATGAATTAAAAAGGCAAGTTAAAGTTTTTAATAGCAAAATACCATCAAATTTTTGTTATAAAATGAAAATTAGTTTTTCAAGTGTTTGCAATTTGTTACAGGGAACATTTAGAATTTCTTGTGAGCATGTAATGAAGACCCTAAGGAAAGGTCGTGAGACTCTTCTCACCCTGTTAGAGGCCTTTGTGTACGACCCCCTGGTGGATTGGACCACAGGAAATGAGGGAGGTTATGCAGGGGCTTTCTACGGAGGAGGGGGGCTGTCTGTGATGGGAGCAGGGGGAGATAACCGACAGACCAAGAGAGACATGGAAAGGGAGATTACTCTCAGCATGTTCTCTATCAGAGTGGCTGAAATGAAAGTTCCTTGGATGAAAAATAGGTCAGTCTTCCACTAGCAATTCTTTTATTGCATAAAAGTTGTAAACAATCATGCACTTAAGTTCAGGTGATGGATAGCAATACTTTGTTTGCAAAGAGATGATATCCTTCACTTTCCATCTTTACTTTGGAGGGGGGTGGTTAATTGCAGACTTTTTTTCCTGCCTTAAAAAAGGGAATTCTGGATAATTTTGCATTACTTTTGCTTTACCAGAGATGACATTCTGAGAGCCCTGCCTAAGCTTAGAGAGGAAGTCAGCGTGTGGTGTTCTGCAGCAGACAAACACGCCGCTGCCGTGGAGAGTCAAGACAACATGAAGGAGGCCAAACGGCTGGTGAAGGAGGCCCTAGGGGATTCCGATCATTCATTGTTCTCACTTCATGACAGGTAAGGGAGATTTGAAACTTTTGCTCATTCTCTGTGAAGTTTCAGAATTCTGTCAGAATACCATACGAAGAAGCTTAGAGAGAAAGGGGAGATTTTCTGAGGTCAAAATCACATAATTATTTTTGTAACATTGTATAGGTATGAAGAATATGCTATTGTGAAAGCAAACCGAGACTCTGTGTTTGAAGTGCTGGAGAAGACCATTAATGAATTCAGTCACTGGCAGAAACTTCACAAGGTAAATCTAGATTTTCTGTTATGTATGTAATTAAATGTAGTAGGAAAAATTGCAAAAAATTTTAATCCATATACACTGTATTACTTTTGATTACTAAAAAGAAATCTTTTGGTCAACTGCAAAAGAATTTTGCTGACTTCTATAGGGTTCATGAACAAAAATGATAAAATATTTCTACCTGTAAGTAACAAGTGAAATAGTTTCATTTCATAAATACATACATCTATATGTATATGAGAGGATACTGACATTTTGACTTGAATTTATTGTTTTACAGCATGTGATTGAGAGCATCCAAGGTGCAGCCTTCCAGAAGATGTGTGCTGATGTGGCTACCCCCCTCAATCTGGGAACCACTAGTTTTGGGACGGTCACTGACTTCCTACAGGGAGCAGGCCAGAGTCAAATTGTGTCACAGGTATAACATTAAGTAAAATTAATGAGATGTACATGTAATTTTAGTGATTTTAAATGCCAAGAAAAGAAAACTATTTCTTCAATTATTCAAAACACAAAATTAAATCCTCACTAAAACTTCTGCTTCAGTATATGCTATATCAGTAGATATCAGTAAACATATATCAGTAGACATCATTGAGCTGTTTATCACTGGAATATTTATCTCAGTGGATATCAATAAACTTGTTTATCATGTAATAATGTTTTAGTAGGAAAGTTGTAGTAAGAAACTGATGATTTTATGATGGATATTTAAATAGTGTGAGCAGCTGGAGGCAGAGATGGTTAGTTACCTACAGCTCCAGAGATCTCACTTACACCGAGCCATGGACGTACTTCATACCTACGCCACCGTCATCTCACAGGTAAAAAGAATGTCTGAAACTGCAATTCTTTACCAAGACTTACTCCCCAAAAATCTAGTCATACTGGTTTATTTTGGCTTGGTAATACAAAGGCATTATTATTTAAGTTGGTGTCATGTTGCTTAGATTGTATTGTAGATATGTGGATATTTTAATGCATTGTAGAAAGAGATACGTGTTAAACAATAACATCATTTTCTTTTTCCTGTTTTAGTTTGGGACAAGCTTTGCTGATCAGAACAGAACGGGCTACTATCTTTTGTGGCTACAAGAAGTGTTTTGTGATTTTACCTCGGAAAGGTATTCACTTTAGTCACCGAGTTTTGTCTTATTGCAAATCTTCTTGTGAGAAAGGTCCCTTAATAAATGATAGATTGATGAGTTTATGTCATTGAACTGTTTGTTACAGATGTGAAGATGTTGTGAGTCAGTTCCATGATCTGTATGGGAAGCAGGGCTTCTCTCCGGCCAAAACCCAGCTGGTCCTGAACACAGAGGCCAGGATACAGGGGATTATCACAGATGTCAATACCAGACTCATGAAGGTTTGAATCTATTTGTTAAGTCCTAGAAGACACGCATTTTTTAATTTTGAATTTTTTTCAAAAAGTTAAATTTTAGAAGAAATTGATTCAGATCTATGTCAAAACCCCTTTAAACGGATAATGGTGTTTTAACTGTTTAATTAACCCTGAATGTTTCAGTTGTTGGAGAGGAGACGTCAGGAGAATGCGGAGACTGAATACTTAGAACATCAGATCGTAGAACAGAACAAGTCTGTGCAGACATTTGTCAGGGGTCAGTTTCTACTTCACAATCAATTAGTTATAAGTTTTTTTTCATGGGTTACATTAAAGATTTGTTAAGTACATGTCTTCTTTTGTTTTGTTTAGAGAATGGATTAAGTGGAGTGTCGAGTTTAATGGCGTGGGTGATATCTGCTCTTTGTGCACTCAACAAGCGTTACAATCAGATGGAGGGCGCTGCTGCAGGTATCATATCAATATTCTTCTTGATCAGTATCCCTGAATTTATCATATATTTTATGGTCAATACTCACATGTTCATGGTTGAGAAATTTTTCAATTTTTGAAAATATACATGTAATAATTTTTAAAACACAGCCTTGAGTCCAGATCATTTGAAAACTTTAAGGAGAATGTCATATTATATTGGTAGTTCCAAAAAAGAGTAACAAATGCAAGGCATTGATAAGTATTTTAAATACTTAACTTTGAATTACAGGGGCAGGTGATCGTTTGATGGACCTGACTTCTCGTGATGGAGACTGGTTTCTGGATGAATTGTGCAGTATGAGCAGTAATATCATGCACTACATAGAAGTCCTAAAGGTCAACACTTCAGTGCAGGATCTGGAACATTTCAATTCCTTGTTTTTGGCCTTGACCTCTACACATAATGTGTACACTGCCCTACAGGTAAACAAATCACTAGATGCATCTGTTAGGTATTTGTCAATTTAACAAGATCAGGGCTGTCACAGCACTTTTCAGTACAGGGACCTGGTCCCTCTAAATTGGGAAAAATCCTCGACATTTTTGTCAAATTGGGAAAATTAACGTACTTACAAGTATAATCCCCCCAAGCGAATTGTTTAATCACGTTAGCCATGTATTACTTAAAAATCCAAAGTCTATGTGAAAGGCAAAAATTTACAGGACATAAGCTCTGGTAAAATCTATATAAAATTCAACCAAACCAAACATTTACTTACTAGACAGGCCTTTTTTCCTTAAAATAATTCATATATCGATCATTATGTAGCAGAGATTGAAAAAAAAGGGGGGGGGGGGTAATTCTTACTGTTAAATTGAACCTTTAATAAATCAAAAATTAAGATTATATAGAATGATTTCATTGATATGAACAAGTTTTATTTCATTTTTCCCTTTAAAAGGTAGTATACAATATATTGCATACAATTTTTTTTCTGGTTATTTGACACATGCAAATGAAATAGACAGTTTCATTGATTTTATTTTAACTAATATAATGTACTTTAAAATATATTTATTTATTTCATGAAATAACTCATAATAGTTATCCTTGGTGAATTATGAAAATAAGTTCCCCCAACCGAATCAACGAATGAGTTATCATACAATCTCTATTCCATGACAGAGGAAATTCGAATTAGAAATAAACGATCATGACAGAGCTGTTATAGATTATTTAAATTAATCATGCATTACTTCTGAATGGATCAAATAAAGGATATGTGTGGAAAATTAGGTGGTATTTACGAGAAAACGTGTTTGGGAATTTAAATAAAGTATGAAATTGGGAAAATCTAGCACTCTTAAAGACCCAATTTTTTTACCGTACGGTTACCTTAGGAGGGGGAGTGGTCTAAGTAACAGTGATGTTATTTACCTGGAGACCCCCAATACCCAAGATGTCAAAAATCTGTGTATACGTGACATTACACAGGAAGTCAAGTCTGTGTTTGGTAATCAGGGTCAATATTACATGTTTTGTGTCTGGTTTTGAGTTAATTATTTTAATATGGAATTTATTTGTAAACTAAACGCATTCATCATACGGTCATGTTTTGAAGGGAAAAAAAATAATAAGATACATGTATATCATGTATATAGTTTTAGAAAAAATTTTCCTTACATAAAAGAAAAATTCACGAGTAAAAACTACGAAACAATAATATTTATCTTTTTTAATCGACAATAAAAGAAATCACTTGATTAAAAAAAATCTGAGCATTGAAATAAAAAATTATTGATCCACCTATTCGTCGTGCATGTGAACATGCATTCGGAATGTTTTTTTTCATGGCCAACAATGTTGTCTAAAATATTCCATATTTCTTATTTTTCGTGTGTTAACAAAATTTTATTGCTAGAAAGATTTCATTTCAGAATCGATCACTATTAATTATCTTCACATGTTCATAACGTATATATTAAACAGATGCTAGAGGAAATTCGAGCATTAATTCTGACATCAATTTCTGTACAACAGCGTGCCGATTGTAGCCATAGTACAAAATGAAATATCTTTTAAAAACTATGCTATGCCTTTTATTAGTACTGAATATTTTTCTTATATACCATTTCTTAAAAAATAATTTAATTCGTTGGACTTCTAGACCGTTTCTGTGGACGCGGTCTTTTTTCTACAGATAAACGATAGAAAAAAATATTTATTTATGTCAATGTTTAAATAACCTACTTTCAATTATTTTTTGAAATTCAAACATATTGGAGTTTTCTAATCCGCGTGTATACCATGCGGGTATATGAAAGCGTTTGACGCGTGACCAGGTAATTGTTTTCAAAACGTGCAAACTCAGATTATCATGAAGCATAGGTAGCTGACCTGTCAATCAAATCAGAAGCTATTGTTTTTTTAATGATTGACAGGCGGTAAATTATTGATCTTGAATCAGGTAGATTTTCGGGCGTTGACATAAAATTGGGTGTTTAAAGTATTTAACTTGGAAATTTATTTTTTCTGCTTTCTCTCCCCAAAGAATTTTAGCACTTTCTTTTGTGTGTTTCAGGATTTAAACCTGAATTTTCGTTCGATCATACTGCCTGAGGCCCTAAAGGCCATTCAGGGACAGGATGTGAGTGTGGTGAAGGCCTTACAAGACTTGGAGAAGCTGTTCTCTGATGCTGGTTATCCCATCGATACTGTCATCTCACAGCTAGAGACACTTCACAGGAATGCCATCATGGGAAATGAGGTACGAAGTATACAGTTGACCATAATTTGAAATCGATTGAATTCAATTGAGAAATGAAAGTGAAGGTGTATTAGATAAAATCGAATGATTTTTCAGGAGGAATGAGGATTTGGATTTAATTGAAATTTTCTTAGAGAAATACATATCAGAAATTTGCAATCTTGGTACATGTTCTAGGGAAATATATTTTCTTTTTCATGAGACATATAAGACAAAGCATAATTGAAGTCCTTACTTACTAAGTTACTAGTTCCTGAATTTCTTTTGGAGACATATTGATAAAGTGTTGGGTTGCCCCAGGAAGTTTCACAGTTGTTCATTATTAAGTAAGATACATTTTCTGTTTTCATTTAGCAATTGTTTTATATCCTTCAGAATGATAACTTGGAGATGATGATGGTGGTGAAGAGGATGCAGGAGGAGTACCAGGAGATCTTGTCAGGGTCCGGGGAGGACATGTCCCCCGGGCAGATGCTCCTGATGGGGTTTAACGGACTCTTCACTCGACTGGAGGAGGAATTCACAGGACTGATGGACGCAATGGACTCTCTCCTGGTGCCCGACGTCTGGAGAAAAGTGGACGCAGTCAGAGAGGGAAAGGCAATGCAGGTAGGAGACATTATTATAGCTGTAGGGTCACTGAAACATTTTGACTCATGTAGCTACTTTATGTTTACAGCATTCCTCCTTTACCAGAAGCACTAAGACAATATTTGCTGATCTTTGACACCTTGACCTGTGTACTTTTCCTTTCTGTTTACAGCTTTCCTCCTTCACCAGCAGTACCAGACATTATCTGTCCAGTCTCTTCTTTGTCAAACGACTGCAGACCATGCAGGCATTCTTCCATATGTGTACCCAGTATGCTGCCAATCTTCAAGGTAAGTATTAAACAAACAGTAATACAGCTATAGTCAGTATTTCATCTGTTCACTTTGAGGAAGTCTCTCTGTATTTTGAAGTTTTGAAAAGTAATCCTCCATCCTTATGATTTCTTTTGTCAGGAATTGAGGGCGGAAATTGCTATGATGATGAACAATTATCAAGACCAGTTAAACGTTACATTGCTGAATATGTACGAAAACAGGCAAGTATTTAGTGTATGTTTTATTTCTGTAAGAGCATGGAAAATTTTTTTTACCTTTAATGCAAAGTACCCAAGATGTGAGAAACTTAAAATTGATTTATAAATCAGTAATTACATCTTTTTAACTCTTTAAATTGCAGGTGATAGGATTTCCATCTCAAGTACTGGGTTACATGTTGTGTGTGTTCATTGATGCCCTTGGTGTGAATGTGACAGCAGAGATTGAGTTTAAGGACATAGGGGCTGAGTTTAAGGTGCCCCTGGAGGATCTGAGGAAGAAGGCGGTGGACATTTGTTTGAGGAATAGTCAGTTCCAGCACGTGCACTTCACCCAGGCCAGCACCATAGTCAGTGCCCTGGACTCGGTCTGGAGGAGGCATGACCTGGCCAGGTTAGGGAGGGTTTAATGTGATTGATTGTGGAGGTTCTATTGTTTGACTAGATTAAAGTGGTAAAACTAACAATGGAAAGACAGCCAAACCTTGGTATCTTGAATTGGATGGGGCCAAGAAAAAATTTGAGGGATCCAAGGGTTTCATATATTGAAAGTTAGATACATACAGAATAAGTGGTTGGGACCTCCAACTCACTGACATATCACTGGTATCGGGCTATTTTAGTTTGAGATGCCAAAGTAAAACTTGGCTATAATTTTGTTTTATATGGATAACTCTTCAATAATCATTTCTTTAAATGCACTATATAATAATTAAATGGTTTTTAATTTTTGCAGGAGACTTGACTCGAGTTTGGTGGTGATGAAGAACTGTCTCCAAAGGTCACAACTTCAGCTGGCACGAGTTCAGTGGCTCCATGAGGACCTGTTTGTGAATGCTGGACGCCACCTCAACCAGATGGTGATGCCTAACAGAGCTACAGTCATGTCAGAGATGAGAAAGGTATGAGTACAGTCAAGCTCGTTTAGTACAAACATTAATATTGCGAATTCACAGATATAACATAGTTATCTTGGATCCTCAACTATATAAAATCTTAATAATAAATTCCTTATTTAGGGAATTACAGATTTAGTGAAGTTATTTCATAGGTTCCAGTGACTTCGTTATAACCAAGTTTTACTGTATACAGATGGTCAAGTGATTATCTAAGTTACCTTGTACAATATTTTCTGTGATCAATATTCTGTATCCCTGTAAATTTTTGCTCCTGTCTTATTTCTCCCTTTTTGGCCTAGTTTTACATGCAAGTTGATTTTTAATATGAGGTGAACGCAGCAAAAATATAATATCTCAACAGCTGTAACTGGCAAATTTAAATTGGGGTAAAATCTTTTGAGAAGTGTGATAGGATAAAAATAATTTTTCAAGTGTATATCTGGAATTGTCTTATTAAATCTGTCAAGATGTGTGAAAAGAAGTACAATATTTGACTGTTTTTACAGAGTATGCAGGCATTGGCAGCCCAGGAGACAGGCCTAGTGAATTGTTACTCCCACTACATACAGCTGGAGGGCAGCATTATACAGAGACTGAAGTGGGCAGCTGGGGCTAACCCCTCTCTGAATCTGGTCCTACAACAGTTTGATGAAGCCAGCTCCTATAGAAAACTGCTGTATGAGGTCAGTACTAATGACCTTGTTTTCAAAAATAGGGCACAATTTTTTAGGGGGGAGGGGGTTGGTTTGGGGGGGGGGATGGAGTAAGATGGGACATTAATTTTTGAAAAAAAGACCTTGCTGTTTTCTGACTGATATATTTCTGTTGTGTTTGTAGGAGGAGAGGAAGGGAGCAACAGAGGTAGTGAGTCTGTGTCAGGGAATACTACACCTGGAGGCCTTGAGGACGAGGACAAGTGAGGCATCGGCCTCAGATACAAACTTCCTCAACCTCATTAACAAGTAAGGAAAACCACTCTTAATATCAGGCTCAGTCAGGAGGTTTTAGACTTCAGAATGTTGTTAATTTTTTTGAGCTGGTGTGATGAGATTTTCTGGTGATTTTGTAGGTGCAGTGAGACTTGTCTGATGATGGAATCCACTAACAGTTCTGTCACAGACACAGAAATATTGCTGATGAGCACAAAGGTAAACTTAACAATATTTACACATGGAAATTTATATCCCAGTATGTTCTGTCGGTACAATTGTTTTTATGCATGCTTGTTAAAATGGAATTTTTCTCATCACTTATAAATTTAATGGGTGGAATGAAACATTTATTAGTTTGATTTTTTTCTTTCAGAGCTCAGGAGAGAACCAGAGAATCGATAAGAAATGGTTAGAGGAATGTAAGGTGGACGTACAGACTCAGATAGATTCCCTCTGTCAGGAGTCAGACAAACTCCACAAAGATGTGGAGGCAGCCAAGGTTGGTTCTAACACCTAAACACGGAATCTAAAATAAGTGTACATTTTTACACCAAAGATGGGGAATTTTGAAATTCTGTATGTGTTTTTTGATACATCTGATATGATTTGATATGTCGGTTTATAGGATGCCATAAAGGATGAAGTGATGGCCATTAAGACAATCTTGACCACACATCATAAGCTGATGTCGGACATACGTACCATTCTCAAGTCCATGTCAAAGGTAAGTTCATTACAACAATCTTGTCATTCTCTAAGTAATGGTTAACTTTACTGTGGTATTCACTTTTAAGTCTTGTAATGTTTTTCTGAAGCTGGAAGAGCAGGATGAAGGGGATTCCCCGGTCTTCAGTGGAATCAGGGAATACCTTGTCGTCTACAAGAACTTCTCCGAGACCCTGGCCATGGTGTTGAAGACTGTTCTGATGGAGGACATGACAAAGGAAGGAATGAAAGAGGCTGACTCCATGATAGACAATCTCCTGACACTAATTCCTCAGTAAGTGTCTATAACTTATGAAAACTTTATTTTCATGTAATTGAACAAAAAGGTCTGATCCATAAAGTTTTATTCTCATGTATATTTTTATTAGCATAGGATATATAAAGCAAAAACCAGCATTCATGAAAATATTGTCTTGCTGTAAATACCGAATATAAAACCTGTGAAAATAAAATGTCGAAAAAATTTAGTGACCTACAGTGAACAGAAATATTACTTCTGTAAAGAGTGAGGAAAGTGTAATTTTACGGGGAACGAAACTTTATCAGTGGGAGGATTGACTTTATTTTTCTGACATTGAAGGATTAGATGTGAGCTGTATCGTTATCTTTTTAACAGGATTTTTGATGACCTGGTGAATCTAGCCCCTCCCCTGATATCTGAAGAGGAGGAATCGACAGAAAATCCGGCCGACTCCAGCTTTGCATCAGGTTTGTTGTCAAGACTTAAAATTTAAGCGTTGTAGTTTCAGTTTTAAAATGAGATTTTTAGGCTAAATAAGTGGCTCCTTGTCATTACTTTATTTTATTGTGCAACTTCACTTTCAGCTTTGAAGAAGCCCCCGGAATCCAGTGAGCTGTCCAGCCCTGCCAGTAAATCATTACATAGAGAGGCCTCAACCCCAGCCCTGGGCAGTCCCCATGTCAGTCTCATGGCCAAGATTTCAAGTAAGAGTCCTTACTTGTCTTTGGACAATGTTTTTAGGTTCTTTAAATAAGTGGAAAATATCTTGCTGTAGTCATTTAGTAGCAGTGATTGGTTTTCATTTAGTATAAACAGTGATTGGTCGACCTAATTAAAATGTTAACGAGGTCAGTTTTCCTTTTCAGGTCAAGGTGGGAAGAAGTTGGATAAAATAACGAGAGATCCAAGAACTGGAAAAGGTATCAGCAATGTGACATTAGGAATATTACTCGACACCAATGAGAAAATGATCTTTGTATGTAATTATTAAATCGTATGATTTGTATTTCAGCCATACAGGAGAGGAATTCCTATGCTGTCAGTGTGTGGAGAAGAGTGAAGATGAAGCTGGATGGCCGTGATCCGGACCTCAACAAACGTTACTCTGTTGCTGAACAGGTGAGTACTACTTGTCATTGCCCCACAGCAGTCAAATCACAATATCCTAAACTCGATGAGACCCCCAAAGATGTCGAGATATCCATGGGTTTGAGATACCAGGGGTAAAATACTTAAAGATTCCTTGGTTGAGAATTATAAATCCCTTTACATATTCATGGTACTTGAGATATCAGATTCAGAGTTTGAGATTCTGAATTTCAACTATATGTTGCGTAAAGATTTTGTATTGTTTCCTCTTTTCTATATATTTAAATGAATATTTTGAGTAAGAACTGAGGTTTTTGAATTCATATATTTTTGGTTTTGTAGGTGGACTTTGTTATCAAAGAGGCCAACAACCTAGATAATCTAGCTGTCTTGTACGAAGGTTGGACACCCTGGGTATGAACTAGCCTTAAAAACCGCAAGATTCTTGCCGGCTAAAACTGCTCCATAATCCAACACCCTTACCCCACAGTGCTGCTACTGTGAAGGAGAGGCGTGAGTCGTATAGAGACGGAGGGTACACCATCTACATAGAGAAGCTCAACAAATAAAGACTCAGGGCCCGGCCAGAGGGCCTGCTAAAATGAGTCTGTTCAGCTTTTCACATGGGGGTGGGGTCAAAGCCAATGGCACCAAATTCTGCACTCAGCAGAGATGCGTGCTGGGTAATTTTTGTGAAAAGGATGACAAGGATTCTTAGTATACAGTGCAACATTTTTGCCTGTTTGATGAACTGATCAATAGTTTACTGAGCATGTTAATGCATTTAAATGAAATATCAATTATGCCATATATTTTATTACATTGTTATGCTCTCACGACTTTGCAGAGATAACTTTGGTCAAAGTTGATGTATTGAGTTTTCTATCATATGAGCACCGAGTTTGCCGAAAAAGCCAGTAATCGGTGTATTTGTACATTGTGTATATATCATTGTCAACGTGATCAAGTTTCCTTCATTTTACAAAGTAGAATTGCTAGACTCGTTTTTTGGCTAGGGGAAATTGACAACTTTCAGAAATGTAGGAAATTGTGATCACTGACTCTTTCTCACATATTTGTACTAGCACTTTAAAAGAATTTAGGTGAAATTGTGAAGGGTTCCATGTTTTGGGGTACAGTCACATTTTTTTTTCATGGTAATGTTGGGCATTAAAACTGGGATAATTGCTGAAAAAGTTTGTGTTAGTGTTCAAGTATTCTTTCAAAATTCAATTTATTATAAAATGAAAGAAATAGTCAATATCAATAAATTTTATCTAGTGTGTTATTGTGTGTAAATATATTATTTGAAATAATAAAGTACAAAATTTGTCTGCTGTAGCATTAACAAGAATTTCCTGTAAACATATTGAATTAAATGTATTCACATGTTTGTAAAATTGTGACTTATAATAGCCAATATTGATGTATAATTACATATATAACAAGACTTGCGAAAGAAAAAAAAATGGTGTAAATATTTTTTTTTTGTCCTATACTTCAATTTTTCCTCTTCAATTTTATTTTAGATTATCAGCTTGAATAAATCTTTTGTTTAGATATTGGTGTTGGCTTATCTTTCAAGTTAATTAGGTTGATGTAAGGTAACTACCTGTACCATGTAAAATGATTGTCATCTTCAGCTCTGCTCAACTGATTACAATGCAGCTTCAAATTTTCTCATTAATTTATCAGTTAATGACTGTTGAAATAAGTTTGTAACAACATAGTCATTTGAACAATATACTTTATTAGCTCATCTGAGCTGAAAGCTCATGAGCTTTTCTGTCACCTGTTTCTTTTGCCCGTCTGTCCATCTGTAAACTTTTCACATTTTTTAACTTCTCGTGAACCACTGGGCCAATTTTAACCGAAGTTGGTGTTGAGAGTATTCTTGGGTGAAGAGGAATTTGAATTGAAAAAAAAAATGAAAGGCCAAGCCCCATTACAAGGAGAGATTATCAAGAAAGCAAAAATAAGATGGGGTTATTAAAAAATCTGAAGAACCACATGACAAGAAAAGATGAAACATTATTAAAGCATCTCAGGGGTAGTTTAGTTTCTAAATTATTAAAACCATGATCTCCAGGGATAGGACTAGGCCACAATAGGGAATCCAAGTTTTACATTGAAATATATACAATAATTATGTAGAAAAAAAATCTATAAATATATATTCTCAAGAACCATTTGGCCAGAAAAGCAGGTCCACAATAGGTATTATATAGGGGGAAATCTGAGGAAGAACAGCAGGGTGAGTGTCTAATGGAATACCTTTCCTGAAGAGTGATCAGAAATGTTGTCAATAAGCAATTCCAGCATATCGACTCCATACTAGTAAAATTTGTGCTTACAATCAGAGTGATTTTTAACAAAGTAAATTTGTTGGTGACCAATCACAAGATAAAAAAATCTACTTCCATTTTTTAGTAAACTCGACCTATTGCTATCTGTTTTCGTCCGTCGGCATTCATCGTGCGTTAACATTTGAACATTTTCGGCTTCTTCTCTGAAACCCCTGAACCAATCTCAGCCAATTTTGGCATATAGCATGTATGGATGAAGGGAAACAAAAATTGTGAATTTCATGGTCCCTGGGGGGTGGGGCCAAAACTTGTGAAACAAGTGCAAACATTAGAAATCTTTTTTACTCCTGGACAACAAGCAGTCAAACTGTTGGTATGATGGAAATCAGCATTGAGTCCTCTACTAAAATTGTGAAATTCATGGCCTCAGGGTCAGGGGATCTAGTGCTAGGGTAGGGCTAAATAGATTATACATGTATAGTGAAAATGCACTATTTCTTTGAAGTTCTTCTTTTCTGCTCCTGGGCATTAAATGACATAACCAAGTGAATAGTTAAATTGAATATGACTGCTTCTTCCAAAATTGTGAATTTCATGGCCCCAGGGTCAGGGATTCTAGTGCTAGGGCGGGGCTATATAGATTATATAGTAAAAATGCATAAATTCTTTGAAATTCTTCTTCTCTGCTCATGGGCATTTAATAAACTAACCAAGTGCATAGTTATGTTGAATAAGGCTGCTTCTTCCAAAATTGTGAATTTCATGGCCCCAGGGTCAGGGGTTTTAGTGCTAGGGCGGGGCTATAAAGATAATATAGGGAAAATAAATGAATACTTTGAAAATTTTCTTTTCTGTGCTTGGGTATTATACCAATGAATTATGTACATGGTTTTGAGGTTTTTGAATTTCATGGCCCCTGGGTCAGGGCTTCATGTGTAAGGGCGGGGCTCTAATTTTAATATAATGAAAGTGCATGAATTCTTTGAAAATCTTTTCCTTTGCTCCTGGATATCATGCCAATGATTTAAGTACCGAGTAAATATTTATGATGAAGAAAGCAGCCTCTTCTAAAATGGTTAATTTCTGGGCCCCTGGGTCAGAGGTATTGGGGGGGGGTACATAGTCTGAATTTAAATTAATAATTTGAAATCTGCACTGTTATATTAATCAACAATTTATAATGAAATAAAATTTCATGGTAAAATTTCCAAAATTTTGAAATATGTTGCCCCAGGGTCAGTGGTTCCTGTGGGGAGGGGTGCACAAGTGGTTACAAAGTGGAAATGAATTTTCTCTTTGTTACTCTACCTTTGGGTGTTAAGAAACCAAAGTAAGCATGCTAAGTGTATAATTATGATAGGCAATGGTGCCTCTTTCAAAATTATGAATTTCGTGTCTTCAGGTTTTAAACACAAATCAAATTCAACTAGGGCTAATTGTAACGGGGACCGTTACAGATGTTCCCCAAACGCTCCCCAACTTCCTTTTGGTGCCATATTCCTTAAGCTCTATTAGATAAGACACACCTTATGCAATTAAAACTTAAACAACGTTTTTCCAGAAGAATACAAAATATATCTAAATTTTAGCATGGCACACGTGCTCATCTAAATGCATGTGCTAATGACCATATCATCTTTTCTACACTATCTATATATTTTAATATACTTAATATCAAAGCATTTAATCCAAAAGTATTAAGAATACACTCATTTAGGCGTATTTTTAATTCTACTCATTTTACGTGCAAGCGCGTGCAAGCATGTGCATGATGACGATACCTTCTTGTAGGGTTCCATTATGTCCATCTAAATTCTAAATACCATCCTGTTTGGTTGAAAACCAAGGGAGTTTTATAACCATTTAAAGTTTAAGCCAATCAGATTGAAGCACACGTGCTTGCGCGTGATTTAATGTTAATTGTTATTTATCATATTTTAGGACATCCAAAAGTATGCCTGTGTTTCAAATTTCGTAGCTTTTCTTAAAAAAAAAACAGAAAAGATATTGCGATTTTTGTTTCAGCCAATCAGAGCGGAGCACACGTACATGCATGTGCATGATGACCATATCTTGTAGGAGTTCACTATGTCTGTCTATGTTCTAAATCCCATCCTGTTTGGTTGAAAAACATGGACGTTATAGCCATTTTAAGTTTAAGCCAATCAGATTGCAGCGCACGTGCATGTGCTATAATCCTAAAAAGGTTTTAGCTCAGTTGGGTGAACAGTTTCTGAGAACATTCGCGGACAAAAAAGTCCGGAGAAGAAATAAGAAAAAAAAAGAATAATAGTAAGAAACAGAGTAAAAACAATATGTTCCCAAACTCCGTTTGGGGAACATAATTACGGGATACTCATGTGTCCTATAAGGCCTGTGGGCCTCTTGTTATTGAAAGAATCAAACGAAGAGAGAGAGAGAAAGAAAAAGATGCAATCCATTTACAAACCAGGTTTGAACTTGGTACTGAAAATTGCAATGGACTATAGAAAGCCTGTTGTATGACAGTTAAAAATAATCTTTAAATGATTTTTACATATGCATCGTGATAGAATTTTTGTTATCAAAATGTTTTGGGCATTCTTTCATGAGTTGATGTGAACTACATCACAAATACATATGTCCTCATAAATTGATGAATTCTACAAAACTGGTAGAGGATGAAGTGTTTTAATTGTGCTAGGGGCAAGACAGGTTTGGACCCCCCCCCCCCCCCCCCAGTCAAATAAATCCAAGTTTTACATGGAAATGTATAAGAAAAAAATTTAAAATCTGCTTCTCAGGAACTACTGGGCCAGAAAAGCTGAAACATATGTGAAAGGATCATGGGGTAGAGTAGATTTTATAAATTGTCCAAATTTGATGGCCATTGACCTGTGGGGCAAGGTGGGGTCACAATAGGTATTACAAGGGGGGAAATCTGTTAAAGAACAGCATGGGCAAAGCAATTCAGGTGAGCGATGTGGCCCATGGGCCTCTTGTTTGGGGCCTTGAAGTGTGTCAACCAAAAGTTTGGTCACCATGAACCATTTTGTGAATTTTATGAATAACCTTGTTCTATAGCATTTAGCTCATCATTTCACATGCTGAAGTTTGCAACCGTTCAGCCTTGTAAGTTGTACCATCACAGTAACTCAGTTGATAAAGAGTTTGCTCCCTGATCAGAAGGTCCTGGGTTTAATCCCTGGAAGCAACTGACCTAAGTTGATAAAAATAGATAGCAAGTGTTCCTTTGCTAAGCACTAGGCACTGCGAATTGAAAGTTGCAGGTTCTTTGAATGATACCTTAAAACCCCAAGTCCTGTGTCAGAGCAGGCAAAGGCATCCCAGACTCTACAGTAAAAGATCCCTCCCTGCTCAATGACCTTGAGCGCTGAGTCAAGGTCTTGAAAGTTGATGTACCTTGGAGTCTTAGAAAGTATATCATAGTTACCTAGTTTCTGAATTTTTCAGGTATTCATCTACGAATTGATTTTGATGTAATTTTATACATTGGACACTGCAAAGTTTGGGATCATCATCCTTGTCAGCTGTGATACATCCTAAGGTCTCGGAGTATATTGGCCAAAACATAATATATATTTTTTATACTAAATTATCAATAGAGTGCCCCTCTTATACATCAGAACCATGACAATCACTTTACCCCGACCATATTCACAACAAGTCTGAACCCCCTCCCCCTTTTTTAATGAGTTTATAGCATAAAAATATAGAGCTTTTTTAAAATTTGTAACATGTTTGTCTCTGATATATAGTATAAAAACATGAATTATTTCCATACCTCGAAGCAAAGATCATTTATCTCGTCTCCAGCTGCAATTATGAAGGAACTAGAAAGATATGTTGACTCCAGATATGTTAAAAGGTCCTTCATCTGTTCACAAACCAAATATCAGGACTGTGACCATTTTGCTTAATTCATGTAGGCACCCTCATGTGCATCTCTAAGGCACAAACCATGCTGTGATGTGCAACTTCACTTCTGAATCAACTAAGTTCATTTAAATGAGACAGGAATCTGTGAATAAAATGAAACAAAAATAGGACAATGAATATTATACACTGTATAAAACAAGAGATGTTTGTAAAACACTTATGCCTCCTCCTCCTCCAAATAAATGGAATTTTTTCAAGTCCAAGGGGCAAAACTCTGTCAACAATAGCTTGATCATACTCAAAACAAAACATAATGACCTAGACATTTTTATGATAAATCTGTATATCAAATTTCATTTCAGTATGTGCAACTACTGCGAAGAAAGTGAACCGGTATGCTACTTGGGGGACTGACAGACAGATTGATTGACCAACAGACAGCAGCAAAGCAATATGCCCCCCCTTCTTTTAATGTGGTATAATTATTATATGGTAATGTATACTTTAACCAGAAGTCTCTGTCGAGACTGTAGCTCTACTGGTTTATACTTAAAACAAAGGAAGAAAAAAGTAGCAGTTGGGACTTGAGACTTTAAATCAGCAATAAACAGAAAAATAGTAACCAAGGCAACATCGTTTATCGAAATCAAAAAACCGATGCACAGAATTATGTATCTTAGTGTAGTCTACTTCTGTGCCAAGTTATATTGAAATCGGACCAAAACTGTAGGAGGAGTAGCATTTTGAAAAATTGTTTACAGACAGACAGACAGACAGACAGACAGACTGGCAGACAGACAGACGGACGGACGACGGACGCATTACTATCGCATAAGCTCTTCTGGTCTCTGACCAGTAGAGCTAAAAATGAATATATAATTGTTCAGTCTAAAGTGTATGCATTACAAAAGTAGAAACAATATAATTCTCAAAATCTTTTGAAAGCTTGATATGACAGCCTTGCAGTTCAGCAGCATTCTGAACCTTGAAGTCTGTTCTTAGGTACTGTATAGATTGTAAGAGCGGAGCATGATAATCCTTGTGCTGGTCCTCAGATATCACTTGATAAATCGGCAGCTTGTCAATGACAATCTTACAGAGAAACAAGAGGCCCGTGGGCCACATCGCTCACCTGAGCAATGTGGATAGGAAAAAAGCAGAAATCAGTTTATGGTTGAAACCCAGTAGTGGTCTAAACCAATCCTTAAAAGGGAGATGGTATGATTTAAAAATATTGAACAACCTTGAATCTTCACTAACTAAGGATGCATGCATATTTCTTTGATTACCTGTGGCTTCATTGCCCTTCACATTTGAACTTACATTGTGGCCCCGCCCTATACCCCAAGGGGTCATGACTTGAACAAAATTGAATCTACACTACCCAAGAATGCTTCCATATGAACAGGACTAATCATGGCTTTGCTATTCTTGAAAAGAAGAATTTTAAAGATTTTTTCTACATGTTTCTATGTAAAACTTGGATTCCATGTTGTGGCCCTGCCCTACACCTTGGGGTCATTATTTGAACAAAAATTGCATGTCCACAACCTGAGGATGCTTCCATAAAAATATGATCATTCATGCCTATACTATTCTTGAGAAGAAGATTTTAAAAGATTTTTTCTACATGTTTCTGTGTAAAACTTTGATCAGCCATTGAAGCCTCGCCCTACCCCCAAGGGGTCATGATTTGAACAAAATCTGAATCTGCACTACCTGAGGATACTTCCAAAAAATATGATCATTCATGCCTTTGCTATTCTTGAGAAAATCTTTTTTAAAGAATTTTCCTATATATTTCTATGTAAAACTTTGATCGGCCATTTTGGCCCCGCCCTACCCCAAGGGTCAAGATTTGAACAAATTTAAATGTACACTACCTGAGGATGCTTCCCTATAAGTTTCATCTTTCCTGGCACAGTGGTTCTTGAGAAGAAGATTTTTAAAACATACCATCAAATTTTCATTATTTCTTAATTATCTCCCCTTGAATAAGGGCATGGCCCTTCATTTGAACAAACTTGAATCCCCTTGACCTAAGGATACTTTGTGCCAAGTTTGGTTGAAATTGGCCCAGTGGTTCTTGAGAAGAAGTCGAAAATGTGAAAAGTTTACAACGACGACGACGACTACGACGACAACGACGACGACAACAACGACAGACAACGGACAAATTTTGATCAGAAAAGCTCACTTGAGCCTTTGGCTCAGGTGAGCTAAAAAAAGTTTGATCAGTTGAATGTTCATTAAATTAGCACTCTATAGTACGTACATTCAGTAATGTACATATAAACACCAAAACTTCTCCTCTGCTTTTAAGGGCTTGGAACCTTCTGCTTGAAAAAACATGTTAATTCAAGCAGGCAGCATTAAAAGTTTTGTGCCTTTTTTCAGTTTTTTTTTCTCTCTCTCACTTTTTTTGTTTGTTTTATTTTTTTTCTTTTTTGATTTTTTTTCTTGTTTTGTTATTTTTCTTTTTTGAATTTTTTTTTTTCTTGTTTTTTTTTTTTTCTTTCTTTTTTGTTCTTTTGTTTTGTTTTGTTATTATTTTTTTTTTTGGCACAAAACTTACCAATGAGATAAATATAATTTCACATTTCCTATTCAAAATTCCACCTTTCATTTCACATCAACAATTCACAATTGCATTTTTAAAAAATCACAATTTAACATTTTAAATCATTGATTTTAACATTAACAAATCACAATTTAACATTTTTAGAGGCAATTCACTATTTTACGTTTTCAAATGCAATTTACAATTTCATATTCATTTCACTGCATATTTAGTCACATCAGTTTCTAGGGCATTCGATTTCACTACAAGCTAATAACAAAAAGGTGACTATACAAATTATTCTTTCTACAACAGCTGACAGAATTTACACATTCTATGAATACTTATGTCATATTTAACAATCATTACATCTGCAACATATTTAACTTCATCTAAACAATTACAATAATGAACTATCATCTCATTGGCATAATAACAAGGAAAGAGAAGAGCGGGGGGTCAGTGTGGGAGGAAGACGGAGTACCCGTAGAGAACCCACGTGTCCAAATGGGTGACCCCATACCCTAACATAATTCGGACACCCTTTACAAAAATATATTTTCTAAAAATAGTCTTTGAAACAAAACATTGTTACTAGAATGCATTTACATCAGTGCTTTGAAGATGTGGATTAATCCTGCATCAATTAAGTCCTACTTCTTCATCCACACATATCATCTCACTTAGGATGTTCCTTCTTAAGTTTCTTTGATTTTCTGTAAATAAACAATGCAAGAATTGTCAGGTTTGAATTAAAAAAAAGATTAAGAAGAGACCTAGATGCTACATTACTCACCTGAGCACTAAAGCTAGGAAAAAAATAAATAAATTGTGTATACTGTAGATCACCATATTTTAGTGACTTGGCTATTAAATATTAATTAGTGTAACAAAATTTTCGCTAGCTGTGGTTTCTGTTGTCTATAAACATTAATAAAACAAATATATACGAGAATTAATTTTTCGCGAGCAGACAGTCTCTCTTGAGAAAATTTCACTCATATGGCAATGCAACATTTTTCAGTGGGGGACTACAAATGTAGACATATTCTTGGTGTTAAGGTCATTGAGCAGTGAGGGATTTTTTTTTCACCTACTGCAACATGGTACCTCAGTTTCTATGATCTCAGAACCCACAACAGTAGGATCAACTCCTTTATACTAGTGCTATTCTATAGCAGATGCTCTTAAATACCACTGTACCATGAGGGCAACAACACAAAATGTGTAATTTAATTAAAATTTCACAGCATAAATTATATGGATGTATCATTCTGGGGTTTTGTACCACTTCCAGAGGTAAACAATAAGTAGGAAGGTCAAACATATTAATCAATGTGCACAGATGAGGTCTCGGTTGGGACTTTTGCAGCAAGGTGTGCATCTGGTCTCATACTGCATCAGTATAATTAGCACAATAACACAACCTCTGTTTATAGAATGTTATGCAGACAGGCTTAAGGAGAACCCAATGTCAATACAACATATTTTTAGAATTTTTGAGTCAAAATCATGAGAAGATTGGAGAAAATACATGTACATATATTTATATATATGTTTGTTTATAAAAATCTACACTTAATTTAACTATGTTTGAACAAGTGTTTGAGAAAAATGTATCAGCGATGGTTTAGAGTATATGTTATATATAAATTTCTAGTCAAAATTTTAGTATTGGTATGGATTAAGAGTCAGCATATTTGGGTGAACACCATTACAAAAACCAGCTATATATATATATATTCGACTACAAAAAAGAGTCCTGGACTAAAAATTTGGTTTACTAGTTAACTTGACCTTGTTTAATATAAACAATAAGATGATTTGGAATATGATCATGTCATATACCTGATCAGTATCAGCTATCCCCTGTGGTATGTCTGGGCGGAAAAGTCAACATCCATCAGGCATTGTCCTCCAGGTGTTTCTACCAAGTCTTGTTGGGGGCATCTTGTGGTTTCCACATTTTGAAGATCATTGTCCATCAGGCTTGTTTGTTTTAGTTGATTCCACCAATTCCTTTTGGGTGTAGCTGGTGTTTTCACATATTGGAAAAACAATGTCCATCAAGTTTGCCTCAAGATTCATAATGGCCGTGCCTCCTCAAGATTTTTTTTCCACTTAGTCCTTTTGAAGGTATTTCCTGTTTTCCCATCTTAAAAGATGTTTATCAAGCTTGTCTATTCCAGTTGTTTCCACAAAGTTCTGTTGGCTGCAGCTGCAGTAAGAGTCAGAAGAAAATAAATGGAGAAAATACTTCATTGAAGTTTTATTAGGAAAATCCTAATTTAACTTTTATAAACAATTTTTGTGTTGTCTTAACAGGGGTTTAACATTTGCTTTTTATTATTAAACAAAAATTCAGTATTGGTGTAAAGAGTTGGTTTATCTAGCTGAACACCACAACAAAAGTCAGCTATTGATGACTTTAAGAAATAAGGCCAGCTAAAATTTTACCCAGCTAGTCAATTTGACTCTGTAAATAAAATGATCTTAGATTATGATAATGTCACATACCTGATAAATGTCAGATCAGTATCCTTTGCCTATTCATCCTCAAGTTGTTTCTATCAGGTCCTTTTGGGTTCATCTACTTTTTTCTCAAATACTGTTAAGTGCATTTGCTGTTTCCACATCCACAGCTTATACTGGCAATGCATCATCCAGTTGTTTCTATCAGTGTCCAGTTGGGTGCATCTGCTGTTACACAAGTCTTGTTGAGGACATCTGCTGTTATACAAGTCTTGTTGAGAACATCTGATTTTACACAAATCTTGTTTAGAATATATGCTGTTACACAAGTCTTATTGAGGATATCTGCTGTTACACAAGTCTTGTTGAGAACATCTGCTTTTACACAAATCTTGTTGAGGATATCTGCTGTTACACAAGTCTTGTTGAGAACATCTGCTGTTACACAAGTCTTGTTGAGAATATCTGCTGTTACACAAGTCTTGTTGAGAAAATCTGCTGTTACACAAGTCTTGTTAAGGACATCTGCTGTTACACAAGTCTTGTTGAGGATATTTGCTGTTACAAAAGTCTTGTTGAGGATATCTGCTGTATCTGCTGTTACACAAGTCTTGTTGAGAACATCTGCTTTTACACAAATCTTGTTGAGAATATCTGCTGTTACACAAGTCTTGTTTAGAATATCTACTGTTACACAAGTCTTGTTGAGAACATCTGCTGTTACACAAGTCTTGTTGAGAATATCTGCTGTTACACAAGTCTTGTTGAGAACATCTGCTGTTACACAAGTCTTGATGAGGACATCTGCTGTTACACATGTTGAGAACATCTGCTGTCACACAAGTCTTGTTGAGAATATCTGCTGTTACACAAGTCTTGTTGAGAACATCTACTGCATTTGCTGTTACACATGTCTTGTTGAGAACATCTGCTTTTACACAAGTCTTGTTTAGAATATCTGCTGTTACACAAGTCTTGTTGAGGACATCTGCTGCTACACAAATCTTGTTGAGAATATCTGCTGTAATAATAGTCTTGTTGAGAACATCTGCTGTTACACAAGTCCTGTTGAGAACATCTGCTGTTACACATGTCTTGTTGAGAATATTTGCTGTTACACAAGTCTTGTTGAGAACATCTGCTGCATCTGCTGTTACACATGTCTTGTTGAGAACATCTGCTTTTACACAAGTCTTGTTTAGAATATCTGCTGTTACACAAGTCTTGTTGAGGACATCTGCTGCTACACAAATCTTGTTGAGAATATCTGCTGTTATACAAGTCTTGTTGAGAACATCTGCTGTTACACAAGTCCTGTTGAGAACATCTGCTGTTACACAAGTCTTGTTGAGAATATTTGCTGTTACACAAGTCTTGTTGAGAACATCTGCTGCATCTGCTGTTACACATGTCTTGTTGAGAACATCTGCTTTTGGAAGATTAGCATCCATTGGCCCTGCCTCCTAAAGCTGTTTCCACCATGCCATATCCTTGTTTACTATCACAAGCTTTCTTATTGTCTCTGACCAGTATAGCTTAAAATAAGCCAGGCTAAAAATAAAAAGTCAGTTAGCAATTTTGACATGGTTAATTAGATGATCCTTAATCATGTTTTCTAGTATCTCATATACATTTACCTGATCAGTGTCAGTTATCTCCGCTGATGTCTTGTTTGGAAGGTCAGCATCATCAGGCAAGTCTCCTCCAGTTGTTTCATCCATGTCCTGTTGGGTACATCTGTTGTTTCCACAAAGTCCAGTTGGGCGACTCTGCTGTTTCCACAAAGTCCAGTGGAGTGCAACTGCTGTTTCCACTAAGTCCAGTGGAGTGCACCTGCTGTTGACACCAAGTCCAGTTGGGCGCATCTGCTGTTTCCACAAAGTCCAGTTTGGTGCATCTGCTGTTTCCACCAAGTCAAGTGAGTACATCTCCTGGTTCAACCGAGTCAAGTGGAGTGCATCTGTTATTTTCATCAAGGCCAGTTGTGTGCATCTGCTAAAAATATTAAGAGCTTTATTTCACTGCATGCATTTTACAATAAAATAACCTAGTCAGTCCCTTGCAACTAAGATTCCATTTCCGTAATTTCTTAGATTTGTAACTTTTATTCTGCTTCTTAATTTTTGGTCTTTTATACTTTGTTTAAAATGATCGCATAATAAAGGTAACAACTTAATAATCAAGTTTTATAGGATATTTCATTGGGAAAAAATAAAATGACCACCTAAGAAAGATCTCTGCTGTAAAAAGGTGACTGATTATTATGAAGTTTGGCTGTATATTATTGATTTGAAATGGAACATTATAAATCTATAATCTAACAATAATACTTCATTTCAGTTTTCTATATATTTTTCAATAATTATCAATTCAATATTTTCTATCATACCTTATCGATGATGGTTTACAATTTGGCTTATTCCTCTTCATCTTAAGTGAATTGTCCAACTATAAAATACTAACAAAATTTTAAAATAGAGTTGAAATAATAGATACAGTACGTAAAACTTATTCAGTATAAACACAGATATTGCGAATTCACAGATATAGTGAAGTTATCTTGAATCCCTAGCTATTATAGATTTTATGAAATCATTACACAGATATAACAAATTATGGATATAGTGAAGTAATGTCATAGATCCCAGTGACTTCCTTATAACCGTGTTTTACTGTAATAAGGCCCTCACTCAGACAGATGTTTTGGGTGAAACACACTGTTTCCTCACATGTCTAATGTTGATGCTATTGCACAATGCAACAATGAACATTAGACGTTAACTTAGGAATAATAAATGCAATAACAAATAAAGCTCATAACAATAATATAACAAGAAAACATTGATGTAACCATCAATTGTCACCCGGGAAATATATAAAGTAAACAATGGAAATGACTCTTGATCATCAAACCGCTTTGATATGTGTGAAAAGGCATGCGTCTAATTGATGGAGACGATAGTCGCGAATATTTGGAAAACTTATAGTCGGATAAATGTCGAACAAAAACGATACCATTTTAAACTACAATTCCTCGAGAAAATGTTGGATGCATAAAATATAAATTGAAGTTAGACACATGCATCACCTATATTCAAAAATGTATTTAGTTTTCAATTTCAAAATATAAAACACGAACTGTGCAGAATACGTTTTTATGCGAGAAGTAAAATTCGATGTTCTAAAAAAGGGACCTGTCTTTTTTTTTCTATAGTAAATGATAAAAAACTTTAAATATCAAATATGAAAAATATATATTTTTACTTTATGGAAGTATATATATATTAAGTATCTAGTAATTTATAAAGGGAAAGAACATTCTGATTAACAATCTTTTCAATGTTTAGAAAACCTTTAATTTTGAATAACTACTCCCACCCCAATTTCCATATACCAACACATAAACTTATATGTATAGAGCAACCCGGTCCTCTGGGCTGCAATTAACAAAAACTCATAACTATAACAAATAACTAAAAATCTTGACTAAAGCAAATAACTAAAACTCATAACTATAACAAATAACTAAACTCATAACAACTAATTAAAACTCATAACAACTAACTTACACTCATAACAATAACAAATAATTGAAAATCACAACAAAAGCAAATAACTTAAGCTCCTACCAACTAAAACTCATAACAGCCACAGTAACAAACAGCTGAAACTCATAACAATGTCAACTGATAAACAACATCAAAAACTCAATATAACAAATAACAAATAAAATATAAAAATCATTAACTTTTACAACTCTTATAAACAAAAAACAATTATAACAACCTAATAAACAAATAACAATAATAAAAACATAATGAACAAATAACAACAAATACTAACATAGAAAATAAAATAAAAAACAAAAAGTACGAACTAAAATAACAAACAGACCTAACATCAAAGAAATACAAAAAAACCCTCCTTCCAGCGTTGTTGCCATGCTGTTCCAATCCAGGATGCCTAGCCTCTTAGAAGTCCTCCAACGATGAAGAGCCAGCTGCCTCCAAATCCTTATTCCACAACCTCCAACGACAAAGTGCTAGCCACCTCCAAGTCCAACGTCTCCAACGATGAAGTCCCGGCAAAGAGAGAACAGAGAAGATTAGACAAAGAAAAAACAACAGAACAAAAAACAAATTGAAAAAACTATTACCAAAAAATGTGTTGAGAGTGGGGGAGGGGAGGGAAATGTTAGTACTAATTAGTAATAGTGCAATAATGATAATGAAACCAACTCACCTCTGCTTTTCCTTAAAGACTTAGAAATACCTCAACTCCAGCGTTGTTGCCATGCTGTTCCAATCCAGGATGCCAAGCCTCCTCGAAGTCCTCACAACCTCCAACGATGAAGTCCCGGCAAAGAGAGAACAGAGAAGATTAGACAAAGAAAAAACAACAGAACAAAAAACAAATTGAAAAAACTATTACCAAAAAATGTGTTGAGAGTGGGGGAGGGGAGGGAAATGTTAGTACTAATTAGTAATAGTGCAATAATGATAATGAAACCAACTCACCTCTGCTTTTCCTTAAAGACTTAGAAATACCTCAACTCCAGCGTTGTTGCCATGCTGTTCCAATCCAGGATGCCAAGCCTCCTCGAAGTCCTCACAACCTCCAACGATGAAGTCCCGGCAAAGAGAGAACAGAGAAGATTAGACAAAGAAAAAACAACAGAACAAAAAACAAATTGAAAAAACTATTACCAAAAAATGTGTTGAGAGTGGGGGAGGGGAGGGAAATGTTAGTACTAATTAGTAAGAGTGCAATAATGATAATGAAACCAACTCACCTTTGCTTTTCCTTAATGACTAAGAAATACCTCAACTCCAGCGTTGTTGCCATGCTGTTCCAATCCAGGATGCCCAGCCTCCTCGAAGTCCTCCAACGATGAAGTGCCAGCCACCTCCAAGTCCAATGTCTCCAACGATGAAGTCCCGGCAAAGAGAGAACAGAGAAGATTAGACAAAGAAAAAACCAACAAAACAAAAAACAAATTGAAAAAACTATTACCAGAAAATGTGTTGAGAGTGGGGGAGGGGAGGGAAATGTTAGTACTCATTAGTAAAAGTGCAATAATGATAATGACACCAACTCACCTTTGCTTTTCCTTAATGACTAAGAAATACCTCAACTCCAGCGTTGTTGCCATGCTGTTCCAATCCAGGATGCCCAGCCTCCTCTAAGTCCTCCAACGATGAAGTGCCAGCCACCTCCAAGTCCAATGTCTCCAACGATGAACTCCCGGCAAAGAGAGAACAGAGAAGATTAGACAAAGAAAAAAAACAACAAAACAAAAAACAAATTGAAAAAACTATTACCAGAAAATGTGTTGAGAGTGGGGGAGGGGAGGGAAATGTTAGTACTAATTAGTAAGAGTGCAATAATGATAATGAAACCAACTCACCTTTGCTTTTCCTTAATGACTAAGAAATACCTCAACTCCAGCGTTGTTGCCATGCTGTTCCAATCAGGATGCCCAGCCTCCTCTAAGTCCTCCAACGATGAAGTGCCAGCAACCTCCAAGTCCAATGTCTCCAACGCTGAAGTCCCGGCAAAGAGAGAACAGAGAAGATTAGACAAAGAAAAAAACAACAAAACAAAAAACAAATTGAAAAAACTATTACCAGAAAATGTGTTGAGAGTGGGGGAGGGGAGGGAAATGTTAGTACTAATTAGTAATAGTGCAATAATGATAATGAAACCAACTCACCTCTGCTTTTCCTTAAAGACTTAAAAATACCTCAACTCCAACGTTGTTGCCATGCTGTTCCAATCTAAGATGCCCAGCCTCCCCTTATTATTCCATCTCAAACGGTGAAGTCTCCACAAAGAGAGAACAAAGAAATCCATTCCAGCGTTGTTGGCATGCTGTTCCTATCCAATATGCCATTTCTTCTCCAAGTCCTTATTACTCCAACTTTATAATGAAGTCCTGGGAAATTGGAAAGAAGGAATAAGGTGCAAAAAGACAAACAAACAAATGAACAAAGAAAACACTTTGTTAGAGAATTGGGAAGGAGATGAAAACATAGGTAATCAGAGATAACAGAGTTCACTGAAATGAAAGTTGCATGTCTTTAAGTAAGCCAAAGACCTACCATTAACTAACATTCTAGAAAGTTTACATCCCAAAATGCAAAATTTATGCAATTTTGATCTGATAGGGCTTGCAGTTACTTGGAAATAGACCTATCCAAAAACTTAAAACTAGGCACCCATCAAGTTAATGTAATTCAAATCAAGCATCTGAAGCAAGTTTGAGATTGTTCATCCCTTGATGTATCATTTATGCAAATTTGGTTAATGTAGGCCTTACAGTTTCTTTGTGTTAAAATTGCACCCTTAACTTTTACCTGGTCCATTATCTGGAAAATGTATGTGGGATCCAGCATCCAAAGCAATTCAAGTCTATCAGTGTGCAACCTTAGTGCAAGATCGGTCATAGTTACTTGGAAATGGGACATGAACCAAAACATTAACCTATTCACTCATCCTGAAAATGTAGGTCAGATCCAGCATCTAAAGTTTGCATTCTTAGATGTATCATCCATGCAGGTTTGGTCAGCACAGGGCTCATAGTTACTTGGAAATGAGAGCTGTACCAAAAGCATTCATCTGTTCACTCATCTGAAAAATGTAGGTCAGATTCAGCTTCTGACGCAAGTCCAGAAGTGTGCATCCTTAGATATATCATCCATGCAAGTTTTGGTCATCATCAGACTTGTCTAAATCTAACATATTGAATTAAAATCTAGCTTTAAATAAAATGTATATTTTTAAGGCAATTTAAGCCTTCGGATATGCATGATGCAGCCTTTTCATAACTGCGCTTAAAATTCTTGTTGGACATTCAAAATAGTGTTAATCAAATCCAGTATCTTGAGCAAGTCTAGTAATGAGTGTCCATCCTTAGATGCATTAACCAGGCAAGTTTAGTCACCATATTAAAGCTTTTGGTTTCTTGGGAATGGACTTTCTCCAAAGATTTTAACTTAATCACTTAGGTCAGGTTTGCTATCTGGAGCAAGCCTGATTGTGTACATCCCTTTAGCATCATTCAAAAGCATGTTTTTTAAAAAATTACATGACCCTGTTTTTCTTTAGAAGATAAAAATATGATAAGTTTATGACCACAACAGACAACAGACAAATTTTGATCAGCCTTCGGCTCAGATGAGCTATAAAGTGAATTAATCCATATATTACATTTATGGTACCATATACCATGTATACAACTTTTATCCTCTATTATGGTCCTACCCTACCTCTAGATCTATGGTTTGAAGACTTTAGAATCTATAATACTCCTTGAAACTTTCAAGATTTGCTGTTTTCAGGTACGTTGGTTCTTAAATTTTTTTAAAGTTTTCCCAAAATATTTCATTATAAAAATTTGATCCCCCATTGTGACACCAACCTATCCACAGGGAGTCATGATTTGAAAAATTTTGAATTTATTGATCACTTTCCTAGGAAGCTTCCATTTCATCTTACATTGCCCAGTGGTTCTTGATTACTTCACTTTTTTCCCTTTTCTTTTCGATTTCTCCTCTTGAAAGGACAAAATTTGGCCCTTGATTTGTATAATTAAGAATCTTCATTATATACCCAAGCTAGTCTAGTCAGTTTCTTTTCAAAATTGCTTTTTTAAATTAAAATTTTTGAGTTTTATGCCATAAATTACTGTTGCTGATAGATACCCACTTTTTACCATGGGAATGAAGGATCCAAAGAAAGGTAAAAATATACAAGGCTCCCCTTTCTCATATATTCAGCTTTGAGAAAGTTGCTGTTTTTCATTTGTCATTAAGGCCACATTTTTTTAATGGGTGTAATATGCAATAAAGATTATTTATCTATTTATTATTTATTTTAATTTCTTGGTTTACAGATTTTTTTTTTTAAATTAGGGTCGATTGGGAGAAATAAAAATAAAAAATAAAATGAAGCTTTTGTGTTTTATTGACAAAAATGCAGTTTCCAGCAAAAAAAGGTAAGGAAGCAACAACTTTACGAAATTGTATTATATGAGTACAGTGTATGGTTATATTTTACTCAGACACTTCTTTTCCCATGATGTGCCATACCTTATTTGTTGTCTACATGAATAAAGATACATGCATTCACAGCATTTGCTACCTGTTTACACAATTTGTTTAGGGAAAAAATGAATAAAAAAATACTACACTTTCAGGGACCAAATTCCTCAATAAAAAATTGGAAGACTTCACTTCTCTCTTTAAGCAATTAAAAGATATATTTATTTCTATGTTGTTTTATATTACATTCCATGTCAAATCTAGATTTTAAACATAGATAATCAGAGATTACAGAGCTCACCTCAACCAATGTTGTCTTTAAGTAAGGCAAAGTCACACAATTAACCAACAAAAAGTGTACATTCCAAAAATGAAAATATTTAAGCAATTTTGATCTGATACTTTGAAAAAGATCGGCCTACATAAAAAAATTTAAACTAGTTCTTCTTCATGAAAATGTAATTAAAATCCAGCATCTGAAGCAAATTTGAGAGTTTTCATCCCTTGATGCAACATTTGTGCAAGTTTGGTTTATACAATGTTACGTAAGCCTTATAGTTTTTTGGTAATAGACCTGCACCCATAACTTTTACCTGGTCTATTATCTGAAAAATGTATGTCGAATTCAGCATCCGAAGCAAGTTCATTAGTTTGCATCCTAAGATGTATCGTCCATGCAATGTTGCTCATTATAGGGCTCATAGTTAATTGGAAATGAAACATGCATCAAAACTAACATTTTCACTCATCCACAAAAAGTAGGTCAGATTCAGCATCTGAAGCAAGTCTGGTAGTATGCATCCTTATATGTATCATCCATGCAAGTTTGGTCATTAAAGAACTCATAGATACTTGGAAATGAATAATGCACCAAAAACTTTAACCTATGCACTCAACCGGAAAATGTAGGTCAGATTCAGCATTCGAAGCAAGTCCATTAGTTTGCATCCTTAGATGTATCGTCCATGCAAGTTTGGTCAACATAAGGCTTATAGTTACTTGGAAATGAAACCTGCACCAAAAACTTTAACCTGTTCACTCAACCGAAAAATGTAGGTCAGATTCAGCATCCGAAGCAAGCCCGGTAGTATGCATCCTTAGATGTATCATCCATGCAAGTTTGGTCAACATAAGGCTTATAATTACTCGGAAATGAGACCTACACCAAAAACTGCACCAAAAATGTTAACCTGCTCCAAAAACATTAACCTGGTCATTCCTTTGCTGAAATTGCAGCATCTGAAACTTTGACTGCTGCAATGAAACACACTAGAACCATCTTCCATGCATGTCTAATCCATATAGGACATAGAAGTAGTTAAAAAGAAAACTGCTCCAAAAAACTTAACCTTAACCCGGGACGCCGACACCGACGCGGAGGGTATTACATAAGCTCCCCCAACTTCGTTGAGGTGAGCTAAAAAGGGGTCAAAATGCAGCACATCAAACAGATGAACATACTAAGCCTATTTAATTTTTTATATTTATTTATGATTGATCTTTATAAAGCTAGTGTATATTTTTTTTTTTTTACAATTTCATTTTCTTAAATATATTAAAGCGTGACATAAATATGTTACTACACAATTAAAACAAATTAATGAAAACTATTCTTCATAATTTTAAATGAGAAAATGAAAAAGACGAATGCTGGGAATTTATGCATTTTGGGGGTAATTATAGTCCAACCCTGAATGTATAAACATTCATAATCAAGGTAATGCCAAGATGGACAGATAATTTCATTAACAACTCTCGTGCTAACTGTTAATGATTTTATAATCAACTAGTGTCTAAAAAACATGAAAGTAAACAAAATAACTATTGACAAATCATCAGAAGTTATTTCCCCCCAGAATTTGTACCATGTTGATTCCTGTTAAGATTTTAAGAACTACTGCTGTACAAACGGGCTTTTCAGGGAAAGATATATAATTACATTTTCCCCTCTGAATAATAAGATTAGATCATTTGTAACATTTATAACATATCTTATTTTCATTTTTGGTTTTTCTTGTTTAATAAAGTTGGGAGACTATTAAAAAAAAACCTAATATTTTCATTTTATTTTTTTCTATTAATTTCTCAAAAATAGGGTCGGCGGATCTGTAACCTAAGAAATTAAAAATGTGTCGCCAAACAAATATCTGGTTTTATTAATTTATTTAATAGGGTGGACCCCTCTTGAAAAATTCCTAAATCTTCACATTTAAGAATTAGTAATCTTAATTAAAGATTCCTGATTTTGTTTAAAAAGAATTTGGTAATAAAAAAAAACAAATGACTTGCATTTCTTTACTGCACATGCACATAGAAAAATGTTTTTCTATGTTCGGCTTTGGGTTGGCTTTTTGAAATCCCTGACTAAAAATATTGATTTGTAGTATATTCTTGCAATTTCATTCCAATATTAAAAGCCTGATTTGGGGGGGGGGGGACTCAATTCATAGCTAAATCAATCTATTGATATATTGGATAAATCAGAGAAAGAAATACAGCTAATTCAATGTATGTGACCAAATCTAATTATTGTAACAGACCTCTGTAATTGATTCTTTTGCCTGACCATAGTGTACTCTTTGTTACCTTCATAGCCGTAGGAAAGCCCCCCCCCCCTGCTTGCGCCCGAATCCATAGACCCGGGCGTATTTTTTTTGGTGATTCATATTGCACCAAACTGAAAAGATAAATCCCCCCCCCCCCCCTCAAGTGATATGATTTCCTATAGGCCTCATTTTCACATTCCAAGTAGCTGTCAAGAACTACTAAAACAGTGACACTTTTGTTCACTTTGTAACTGATATGTGATCTTACCTGCTGAGGACTGCAGAGACACATTTCTATAGGGACCGCTGCTAGAACGTAGAGATACCGTCAACTGGGACTGGGAGTTTCTTATTTCACCACATTGCCCGGGACGTACGTAACATCTGATAAACAAGGGAAAATCATTGAAACATTGCCCAACTCTCCTGTGTTCACATTGATAAACAAGGAAAAATCATTGAAACATTGCCCGACTCTCCTGTGTTCACATTGACATGATTGATAAACAAGGAAAAATCATTGAAACATTGCCCAACTTTCGGAATTCCTGTGTTCACATTACTGATAAACTCCGTCTCACAAATTTAGAACAAAAAAACTATCAAACTCGCACGTTTACTTGGAACAAAAATACATTCATTTCAAGACAACTCACCTGAGGTGAATATTTTAAAAATCCATGTCAACTTTAGAACAAGGCAAAGGATTCAAAGGAAACATCTCACATGCACATTGACATTAAGCGGGGCAACATTCAAACGAATAGACAACAAAATAATCCCACCAAAATGAACACGTGACTGAAGATCAAACAACCAAAGTTGCGACCAATGAAACGCTAGGTTCGTCAATCGATATATTCTATTTATAGCATCAAGGTGAATTGACCTAACTGTGAGTAATGCTCTCTTTCATATTCAATAGAGGATCCACCTTACTTAAATTTCTTTTTATATAGTTTGAATCACATCTTATTTTTAGCACATATGATACGAAATTTTTTGAAGTATTTACTTTTATTCATCCAATTTACATTGACATTCTTACTAAATATCTTAATCATGGGCCGGGGAGGAGGGGGGGGGCTTAGCCCCCCACTTTTTTGCAAATATATACATAATACAGGCATAGAAAATAGGTATTTACATTTTTTTTTGGTTTAGCCCCCCCCCCCCATCCCCCCCCCCCCCCATCTTTTAAATTGCTTCTGACGCCTTAATATGTAAATCATTTCAATATGTCTGCACTATCTTTAAAAAAAAACCCGAAGGATAACATAAATGTATCATCTATTTAATAGTCTACGATATTCCAGATTAATATAATTTATGTTTATTTTCACTATTTATTTTTTAATTGCTTTTGGCTAGGACGTTATCAGATGTAAAATATTAAGAAAGATATGGTTTGTTCCATGTATATGGGAATATTTTTGGTGTTTTTTTTTTTTGGTCAATACGATGATTTAGCCACATTTGAAAACGATGGAGTATAACAAAAGTCCGTGTTCGATTAACTCAAAATACTATAAGGGTGGTTAATTAATCAATTCAGTCTTGATATCTATTTATTCAACATGACTATGTTGTTCGTTCAGATCAAAAGGCTCCGAAATTCTCACTGTTACCGTATCGCAACTATCGGGATTTTAGAGTGTAACAATGTTCTTAATTCAGTCAAACTAGGTGAAAAGGTGTCATTAACTTAAGTTTGTTAACTAATTTAGGAGAATACAACGTGTACTACTAGCACTGTCCAAACGGGACAAAATACCCAAAATGCCAAATCATGAATATTTTATGGATCTAAGAGAAGAGAGAAATGCTAAAACATTTTTTAGTGCAATGTAACTGCTCAATATATTCTTTATGAATGAAACGAAGGTGCAGCCTATCAAGAAAATAAAGATTAAAGATACAGACCAGAAAAATGAACCTTTTTCTGTCAGTCACCTTGAACTTGCATATATGTCCTTGGTTCAAAGTCATGACACAACCTCAGATCATAAGCAATCTTTGTGTAAAATGGGTACTCACCACGTTTATCCATAAGACAGATATAAACTGGACATGAATTATGAATTTTTTCCTGTCACTGTCCTTGAACTTGCACAAATGACCTTGGGTCAAAGTCATGACACACCCTCAGGTCATAAGCAATCTTTGTGTAAATGAGGAACCCTCCAAGTTTATCCATAAGAAAGATATGGACCAGGCACAAATTATGATTTTTTTCCTTTCAGTGTCCTTAAACTTGCACAAATGAACCTTGGTCAACGTCATGACACACTCCCTAGACATTAGCAATCTTTGTGTAAAACAGGAACTTACCAAGTTTTTCCATAAGAGAGATATGTACCAAACATGAATTATGAACTTTCAATGAATATACTTGCACAAATGACCTTGCATCAAGGTCAAGACACACCCTTAGGTCATGAAGAATCTTTGTGTGATATAAGACTTACCAAGTTTATCCATAAGCAAGATATGGACCTTACATGACTTATGATTTTTTTTCTTTCAGTGACCTTAAACTTAAGTGACCTTGGCTCAAGGTCACTTAAACCCCCAGATCTTAAGCCAACTTTGTGTGAAGTAGTAGATTCAAGTTTTTCCATAATAAAGATATATGTTCCAAACATGAATTATAAAAAAAATCTTTCAGTGACCTTGAACTTGCAGAGATGACCTTGGGTCAAGGTCATGACACATCCTTAGGTCATGAACAAATTTACTAAGTTTATTCATGAGAAAGATATTGACTGAACACGAATAATGAAAAAAAAATGCTAGTGACCTTGAACTTGCCCAAATGACCTTGGGTCAAGGTCAGGAACACCCTTAGGTCATAAGCAATCTATGTGTGAAGTAGTTGATTATAATATTCCGTAAGAAAGATATGGACCGTACACGTTTGCACAGACAGATGGACCGCTAGATAGACGGACGGACAGACGGACAAGCTGATTCTTATATACCCCCCAACTTCGTTTGCAGGGGGTATAACTATATACTTAGTTAGTTTATTTAATGCCCAGATGCAGAGAAGAAGATTTTCAAAGAATTAATGCATTTTCACTTTATAATCATTAGAGTCCCAGCCTAACCAGAACCCCTGACCCCAGGGCCATGAATTTCACAATTTTTGTAGAGGACTCAATGCTCATTACATTCATGCCAACAGTTTGACTGCTTTATGCCTGTCCAGGAGCATTTTTAAAGATTTCATTAATTTAAGTGGTTTTTGTTCCACCCCTCAGGACCCAGAGGGCGGGGACCACAAAATTCATAAATCTCGGCCCCCTTCACCTATAGATGCTGCATACCAAACTTTGGTTTCGTGGTTTCAGAGAAGAAGCTGAAAAGGTTCAAATTTTAACACACGACGGACAACGAAAACGGATAGCAATAGGTCACCTGAGTGACTCAGGTGACCTAAAAAAGAGAAAAACTATTTAATATATGATCACTTCAAATAATTTTTAATTAAAATTTTCCTTATATATACAAACTAATGTATACTTTACAAAGACATGAATAGGTCTGTCAATACATGGATATTTTCAAAATGAGGATGGAGCTTCATGTCCACACAAAAAAAATTCACCCAATCGCAAAAAAATGTGTGTGCCGATGGGGGGGGGGGGGTATGGACAATTCTTGTTGATATTTATATGACTCTCCTACTTATTTACGAGAGGTCGATAACTCCTGAAACGGGGGGTCAAAGGTTATTTCTTAATTGTTTCACTGTATTTTATTAATGAAAACCCGAGGGGGTCCTGGCCTCTATAACTCCCAACTCCCCCTGCCGAATCTGCCAGTTACACCACAGAAAAGTTTTTTTGTTTAAATTAATGTTAAAATCGTAAAAAATTTAGGATTGTTGGGAGATGTTACTACTAGAGTATACCCTGCTAATACATTATTATTTACAAACAGTCATGAAATCAGAGACAGTCAAAGACAGACATGAAATTAATTCATAAACATTTCATCGGTCTTAAAGTTTCTTCATATTTTTGCCTGGTAGGACGCATTCATCATCATCGTCGTCCTTTACACCCTGTGGTCTGTAGGGCAGCAGGAACTTTCTCTTGTCTATCCTCGGCCAGCCGCGTCAATGATCCTCAGGTCTGGTGCATTGCTGGACGTATTGGGGGAAATGATTAAAATGTTAAGCAACGAATTAACCTACCACTCTTACACCGCCCCCTTCCGTCTAAATAGGTGGTAGCATAATGCAACCTTGCATAATTTACAAATCATGATAGAACTATTTACATTTCACAATTTGACAAATCGCAAGTCTACGATAGCATCGGCAAAACTTTCATATTTCCATTTCTAATTTTTCTCTCTGTGATAACTCTTTGAAAGATTGCGGGGTTAATTTCTTGATAATTCTATTGGAATGCAAATTAAGCAAATCAATAGGTCGGGAGGTAAGGTGGCCTGATACGCAGGTAAATTTCGTGCGCATCTGTCTCTGAGTCTGACGCTAAGGAGGCCAACTATGCATGTAAATCTCGTGCGGCTGCCGTTGTGTTTGACGTCAGTGGGCGAGGACTACTGAAATTGGGAAGGGGGTCCTCGTGTAATTTAAATCTATGTCTACATTTTTAAAGTTTAAATCTACAATTTTACTTCACAATGAAATGGAAATATAAGGAATCACTGTCTAGTTAGTATAGTATGCCAGGGACATCAACAATAGTGGGAAACCTTCTATTCCTTAATAAAATTAAGATTTACAATTTACAAATTTAGGTTCACATGTGTACACTTTTGGAATTTTGAACCCGTTGGCTTTCCATATACATAACACAGAAACAATCATTTGCGATTGCAAAACATAGATTATCTGATGAATACAGTTTCACGATTTGTAAACTATGGTTTACTTGTAACTCTTGTTAACGTTTTATGACAGACGGATAAACTTATATGAGCATTCGTAAACTATAGTTAACAACCGTTAAATATAGTTTTACAGATGAAAACTATATATAGTAAACGAGTCGTTAACTATAGTTCACGGTTTGTAAATCTAGAGTTTACAGTAGAGATTCCTGAATTCTTGCGAGTACAATGCAACTTGTCAATGTTTTAAATCGCGAGAAGCATTTTCGAAATAGAACTCAGACTAAAGTTTTACTGTAAATCACTTTTTAATCGCGAATACTTTATATTCGCGTTTTTACGCTGGTGAAATCTGGAAGCCAATAATCCATTCGCGAATTCATGATCTAATCTATTTTCGCGATGATGTATTAACTACTTGCACAAAATAAAGAATCTACAGTGCATACAAGGCAAAAATGAATGAATTTATACAGATGAAGATATACATTGAATGTTAATAAATAAAACTGAAAGATTATGACAGTCATTAATCATACCAGGTAGAACAAATGTTTCTATAAACGGAATACATGACAGGTTTCTCCAATTATAAGATCAGTTTATAGACTGAAAGTTCGCAGGTAGTGGCAGAACTGTAGCTCTGTGTATAAGTCAAAGCTCCCATAAAGCCGTACAGTCAGATTTTTTTTCTCGACTGTCATGACATCACCGGCAAAATGGAAATAGCGAATGACAATGATTCGTTGTACATGTAGCTACCGCAATTTAGAATCCAAAATTCTATGACAAATTGTTTCTTCCGCTAGTTAGGAGGAAATGGTGAAACAAATACTTTCAAGTCAAATTGGTGACGCAAAATCAAGATATTTCAATTTGAACAGTATTTTCTGGATCTGGCGTCATTGGGAGCATCGATACTTTCTCCAAGTCTTCGCTACATTCTGCGTCTGCTTCATCTGTCGTCTGTCTGTCTAACTTGTTCAGAAGCCTGGGACCCAATAAAGCTATAGCAAGGGCTCCAATGGGGGCCGTTATAATAATAGACAACACAGCAGTGGTCAAGACGACGGTGCCGTGACGTATGAATTCCATGTTGTCGTCTGCTAGTGCCATGTCTAAGGCTAACCCGCCTATCGCAGCCTACAAATAGAAGGCTAAGCTTACCAAAAAGAAGTTTTTAACAGTCGATTTACCGGTATATAACAAGAGTCAAGTAGAATGATTGTCTTATTAACTTACCTGAACAGTTGCCTTGGGAAACCGCGCTATTGCAATGAATAAGCGTTCCTTCTTTGAGAACTCTGTACCGAGGACTGATAATACAGCTGCTCCCATTCTTATTGTTTGTCCTACTGCAATGACCGCAGTTCCCAAACCTAGATAAAGTAAAATATAAATCTAACGAAAACTAATCAACCTCAAATGTCCAAAGGAGTAATTTCAATCAGATGGAGAGCAAACGTGGACCTCTATAAAGATCAACGGTGGAATCAGGTGTCCACAGGCAAGTAAGAATCCCTCGTCGACTGGACACACCCGCCGTATGCTCCTTGTTATAGTTAGCGTTCGTTCATACACTAGAAACAAATATACAGATTACTAACTCACCTAAGGAACTCAGATCGTGAATTTGTTCCGATTTTACTGCTGCACCGATGAGTCCGAATAAGAATGGCTGAAATAACATCCATAGAATACCCGTCACCTCAGCAACCGCATCCTACAATTTTTTTTAAAACTCTGTAATTCTTTTGTTAGCAACAAAGTTTTCGAAAAATGGAACCATTTAAAACATTAAATAAAACAAATTTGATAATAATTTGCGTAATAGAATGTTCCTATAAAAATTTTCTTGTAAAAGCTTTGGACTGTTATATGTACACATATGCCATACAAGAAACTAACAAATTCATTAAGCTGATGATCTCGTCCATGACTTACGTTTTCGTCTTTCTTTCTTTCGTTCCTCCATCCAAAAGCTGCCACAAACCCCACAGTGAGACACCCCAGGGGACCGGCTCCTGGTAGGTGGGCCAAAGGACTGCCATAAATAGCAACGAGGCCGAATCCAACCAGAAGAACAGACTGGTAAAAAGTTCTGTTCGCCTATAATTGTTAATTGTAAATAATATTTGAAGTGGTAATGCATTAGGTTTTGTTTTTAATAATGAAAAAATCGCTACAAGGAATTTGTCTAAAGCGAACTTACACTGTCTTTGGACGGGAAATACCACAGGAAAACTCCAAAAATGGCGCCGTATGAGATTCCAAGGAGCATTTCTAAAGGACCTTTAGCAATTGTCAATGCCAACTCCCCTAAAAATGTAAATATATTTTCTTAAGAAAAAACTTATATATGAGATAGCACATTTATAAAATTGTCAAGTTAAAAAGGTCATTTCCTGTCCTGCAATGTATGCAAAAACTGTGTACATTGTATATTTAATGTTTTATTTTGGGTTTTTTCAGAAAACTATAGGCTATTTTTACATGAGTGAACGGAAGAATGATAGTTATACTATTAAAAATTTAGAATACTATTATTTTAAACATTTTAGGCAGAATTCAATTATTTAAAGAAAATTGTATTGAACGACTTTTTTATTCACAAAAGCGAAGACTTTAAATTTGAAATTGTGGAAATATACTACAGTCGAGTCACGTTATTCAGATGCTTGTAATTCCACTAAAATTTTCCAAATAACGTTATGAAGGGAACTGACAGAATTATTAGTTTTAAATGTAAATTCTGTTCTCAAATTTTGTCCGGAAGATAAAGGATCCGAATATCTGGTACCCGGATTATCGAGGTTCAATTGTATTTGAAAAATGTTCTTAAATAACTAAGTTCTCTATGACATAGTAAGAATTGCTGGAGCACTTATACTTATAGTTCAAAATATATGTTCAATTAATGAAAACAAGGTCTGCCAGTTAGAATTGTCAAGATGAGCCATTCACCTGTTATTGTTTTTGGAAAAATGTAAAACATTTAAAGGCTAAATATCACAGCTGTTTCTGTTGCTTTTAAAATACAGGTAATTCAATATTGAAATGTACGTCTGGTCTTAATGATATGAAGGACAAAGAAAAATGTCAGGGTCTCAAGAAAATAAAACACAACCACAGCAATGTGCCAATCAGAGGACGAATTGTCTAAATAAAAAGTACATATCGAGTAGGCAAATAAATGTCAATTTATTCTGCAGCCATGTGCCAGAAAATTTGATATGAATTATTTATATCCCATAATGAGATTTTTTATTTTTGGGAAAATCTCCACCCTATGATTTTAATGGCACATGTCCTTGTTGTTTTCTTTTTTTAAAAAAGAAAAGGAAATATTGGCATTTCAAAAGGACATAATGAAGATAAAAATTCTCGGTCCTACGTACGTTTTTTTATTCGCTCAGAGATACCTCTTGTGATCAAAGTGATCTAAATTCAGCAAAAGAGGATTTCTACCATCCTTGGTAGCAAGGAATATCTCTAACTTTCAATATTTTAAGAATAAACGTATCCTTTTTTTAACATCGAAATTATAACTATCTTGAGTTTCCGAATTGCACACGACACCCACGCTAGGTAGCAAGGCTGCAAAGATATGTAGCATGACATTCACCCCCCCCCCCTCCTCCAAGTCTGTTTTTCACATCCCAAACCCTAAAAACATATTTTTTCATACACGTCATATAAACTGGGGAAAAAAACTGTTTCAGCACCTTGTGAGAAAACTATTCCAAGAAGTACACCAAATCCTGTAATGTTGAAGACATCGTCTATAGTGGCGGCCGCAATAACGAGGGTTGGAATTCCTTTATCTAGGCCGTACCCAGAGTCTGCCAGGGTCAGGAGGGAGGGAACAACCACTGCCGGGGACACAGCCGACAACGCAAAGCTGAAACAATTATAAATTCAATAATTGTATTGAGAAAAGTATAATACTAGTTACAGAAAAATTTTAATCGAACTTGAAAATTCCAATTTCTTTTTTAAGATTGGAATGGAATTCAATCATACCATATTCTACAAACTTTTAATCTTATCAAAACAAGGAAGACATTTTTTTCCTTACCCTAACATAAACGACCAGGTCCAGGGCATGCCAAGAAGAAGGTGGGCGGATACAGCGTTAGTAGTGACCTCAAACAAACACGGTACCAGAGCCACCCTGAGAACCGTCAGGGAGAGTTTCCTGAGGGCCACGGGGTCCAGACCCAGCCCAGCCCGCAGTAAGATCACAGTTAGCGCTATTTTCCTAGGAAATTGATAAACATCATTTTAATGGCAAATTCATCGTAAATTTTTACAAAGTTTAACTTTGGAACATTTTATATTCCATAAGCATGTAAAGGAATTCTGGTGTAAATACTCCAGTAGTCTGTTTTGATTTAAAAAAAATGTGGGTAGACAACATAAGACTGAATAGTAATATCACGATTTTGTAGTGCTCACATTGAAAGAAAATATCTGCACTAAAATGCTGTATTTCAATACAAGTTTTACAAGTGAAAAAAAGTAAACCACTTAGAGCAAATTGTGGAGGAGACAGTTTGCTCTAATGTGCATGTTGTAAAGTGTGTGTGTTAGAAACAGAAGAGTTGAAGAAAAGCAGCTTTTTTTTTTATCTAGAATGTTTAGTAGGGAACATTACTTGTTTAAAATTACTCAATGTGTTCAATTAATTAGATACTGTCGGTGACTTAGATGTAGATTTCAATGATATTTTGTTTGAATGCCAGATTTAAAAAAAAAAATTATTTTTGGAAAGAAGTATTAAAAATTTAAAATAAATGAAAAGGGTTTATGGGAAACTAAATATATATTTCTCTGATTCATTTATCAAAAATTGAAGACAAAATTTATCTGCATATTTTTTTTTTGAAATTGCAGAAGTTAAACATTTAAAATACCATAGGTTAACTTTCACAAGGCTTTATTATAAGTTTCACCTGACGCAAAGTGCAGGGAGTGACGATGCATTAAACTACAAAATGATTTATTTTAAAAAATAACATGACATCATTAAAAATTATGTAATATCCCCGAGACAACTTATCTGTATATTTTATCTATATACTTATCTCTATATTTTAACACATAACATTGTCTCTTTACTCATTTATGCAACCAAACCCCCACCCCACCCACTTTAATATGGTCGTTTTTTTTTTTATTCTTTATGAAATTTGAAATACTTCAAATGGATTTACTAGCGCTCATCTTTAAAACTTGCATTTAACGGAAAATTCCCAGTTCTTAACAAAATAATAGGAATTATTCCTTACCATAGTATCATATATGCATTGATGATTAACATTTCAAAATTTCAGTTAATTAAATTTTGAAGCTATACTGTACTTTACATAAATGTGGGCGTTGTTTTGATGTCCTTTTCAAAAAACTTTTTATCATGTATTATTGTTTTCTTTGACAAAAATGTTAATTTGAAAGGTTATTTTCTGATAATAGAAGAATACCATCGTAAAATGCTTTATCTACTCAAATGTTTGAAACCTAATAAGCTACAAACACAGTAAATTATTTCATTCCCTTTTCAAAGTTTAATAGATACATTTATTTTTGGAAATGAATGTAGGTAGCCGTCTCTGTAAATTGTTATGCCAAGTGTTGACAGCTTTACGCATACACTGTTGTAATTATAATTATCACCGGCCTAATGAATCATTAATAATCTGCCAACAAACATTAGCCGCTGCACTGAAAATCAGCATTGAAGAGAGAGATATATAGGGTGTGTGTGTGTGTTTGTTTGTGTGCCAGAGTGACTACCACATACCTGAGAGAGGCGGACCATTTGGGGTCTATTGATATTCCCACTACTCTGATGCCCGGGACGTTACTTAGTAAACCTCCTACTATCAGCATTCCTGTTCAAATTAAATTAAAGGTGAAAAAAACGTATTTGAATAATTTTTACAAAATATTTTTAACAAGTAGCAATATATCCTTCAGTCTGAAATTATTTTTACACTTGGGTCGAAGATGAGAACACACAAAGCTATAATTTTAGAGTATCGTTCTTTGGCCTATATATTCGCATCTCGTCCCCGTCGCATCGTCACACATTTGTCCTCGCAACTTCGCTCTTTCCCATCTTCAAAGTGCAAATTAAGGTTCGAGTGGGCCCATTCGAAATCATTTTAACAAAAACATGGTAAGAAGAAGTATCTTTTACATATGTAATGTGTAAATAACCCAATAAATCATACAAACATTTTTTGTTCAAAATTTCATTTTTTACTGAATTCAGACAAACTGTTTAATTTGATACGTTCTAAAATTCTAATGAACTCGCAACACACGATGAAACAAAATACATATAAAAAAAAATAATATAAAAAGAATAAAAGCGTAGAATTTGATAACTATTTTATTCCGTTAAATTTTCATCATATACACATACACTTATATAGAAAAAACCCAGAAATACTGTGCATGAGTTTCTAAAAGTAAAATTTGACGTTTTGATTGTTAAAAGCATGCTAATATCTTTGGGCAATTGGTTTCAATAACTTGCAACCTTGCAGACCAGAAAAATAAATTGGTTATGCTTTATAGAAAACAGCTTAAAGTACCTCAGATATATGGATAAATCTTCCAAGTTAGTCTGTGGTGCGGTTATACGTTTAATTGACAATTTACATAATAATTAGGAGAATAGTAATAATAGATGGTTATTTTTTGTTTTCAGTAACTTCACAAAAAGATGCAATTTTTTTCTACGACAAAATATTAGCGGCTTCTACCAATTTACTAAAATAAACCAAAATCATTACCCCGCTAAAACCCACTATACAGTAATTTAAAACCCATTCGATTCCTCTATGGAAGCTAGGTCCTTTTTTCCTTGGCTTCACTAGTCTTCAGAAACATTTCTAGAAATGCTATTTTTATTTAGCTTTGAATAAACCCTTTTGAACCTTAAGAAAAATTGTCATGGGTAATTTAAACTAATTTTAACGATCCATTTGAATTATTGGCAGAGATGGCGCTTTTTCCCCAAAATGTCAATGATAACAATGGGATAGTATCATCATTTCATAAAAATCTATCAAATATATATACTTTACTTAGATTTACGTATACTTACCCAATAATGGGGGTAAACGTATCAGGGAGAAGATATGACCCCCAATAACGGCCCCGGCAAACAAAACGAGGAGCGAAAAAAGGTTCCCGCCTGGACTTGACTGTTCCTTTGAAACAGAATACAAGATAATCCATGCCGATACAAAAATAAAACAAAACATCGTATACAGAGCACAGTTTCCATGAGGGGGCCAAATAACCCATTTTCCACCAAAAATCGTCTTTGAATTTTTGCAACCGTTATCGCCGATGGTTTTGGAATTTGGAAGTAGAAAATGGATGATTTTATGGAATACAGATTTGCTCTCCTCATCTGGGCAGCTTTTTGTCTTGCATTCAAACGTGAGACAATTGCAGTTATTAACCATCTTTTTTCTTTCTCTAGGGAACAGAAAGAAATTTTTAAAATGATAAATCTATTTTATATACATACATATGAAATAAGAAAACAATATTGGTGCAAGATTTCTGAAAGACTTGGATTACACTAGCGACCTTATATCTCTAACTTAAAACACTGTCTTCATAAAGCATCATTTAATGCATTCTAATTATTTTTGTTAATTTAAAAGGAGAAACTTACCTGTATTTTTCAAACTGCATGGAAGTTTTGATACTTGCGCTAAAATAGTTTGGAGCAATTCTTTATATAAATGCATTTTAATCACGCATGCGCAAATTTAACATTTTCATCCCCATCTCCGTGGTGAAACGAAGAAAGTTATACGGGGAAATTTGTCAATGTGAAAACGCGCATATCAATCCATAGCAAGTATAACTGCTGTCAAAAGTAAGTTAATTTCTTGATATAGTTGGAAGCCTTTATATATATGAACTTGGAAATTATTAAAGGTATTCTTTTTCAATATTGTTTGAGAATTACACAAAGAGACATTCCATAAAAAGAAACTGTTGTAAAAAAGTTGGTTCATTCTGGATGTTTTACGTAGTATCAAGATGAGCCCCCATAGTTGAACTTGGAGATTGTTATTGGTTGACTATTGCAATATCGTTTCAGGAACAACATAAAGCGAGATTCCATACCAAGCAACTGCTGTCTAAAGTAAGTTGAATTCTGGATATATTACGGAGTATCAACATGAGCCACTTTATCTGAACTTGGAAATTGTTAATGTTTGTCTTATATTGTTTCAGGAATATCATAAAGTGATCAAAATGTCATTTCGGAATATGTGCACATTCGAGCCACGTGGCGTTCTTGCAATGATGGTTCAATTTTTTGCCCTTTTGTTGATGGTGTGGACAGTGACACTATCCATTACAGACCAATCGGCCCTCCCCGGCGGGCACCTGTTTTCCCTTATCATCCTCTTTGTCAGTGCCGTGTCGGGAGGATATATATTTTCTCTGATTCGTTTACCGCCATTACTGGGTATGAATATTACGTAACAATTCTTTTTGCCTTTTCTCTTTACCAGCATCACGTGACTTTAAATGTACTCATAATGAATTTTTCGTAGGCGTTTCAGATTCATTTCAAAAGCTTATAGTCATTGCATTTTTTTGGGAAAAAAAGAATGTTTTATGCTGTTTATTTAACATTGTTGTCGTAAATGAGGAAAAAAACGTAAGTTTGATTATATTAATTATACATGATTTCCTTAATATATTAAACCACTGATATTTTAAAAGATGATTTTCGAAATTCTTCCTGACCTGAGTAGGTATGATCTTGGCGGGATTTGGTCTAAGTAACCTGCCTGTGGTTTGTTTGGTCGGACAGAACGTGACGCCAATTTGGTCCGGAGCTTTAAGGTAAGATTCTTTCCTTGTTTTACAACGAGGATTTGATTCGTGTAAAATATACAAAACAAACCGCCTTTATTTTAATTAGCTATTGATGAATAAATAATTATGTAATTTATCGACAAGATATGAATTATGTAAAAAAAAAATGATGGTTTGCTTCAAGTCGTCAATTACGGGCGTTTTGACGTAGAGATTAATATATACTTTTAAAAAAATTATTTTTATCACGAAAGATTGATGCATACTATTTAAAAATGATTGAAATATACCATTGATAAAATTTTGCTTTTTTAACTTTTTGTCTCCTTTCCTTGTCACAATTGCTATTTATCTTCTCTTTAAATCAAAGTCCTGTGGGGTCTATATCTATCTTCTCTCCTCTCTGTATCACAGATCTGTGGTGTCTATTACTATTTGTCTTATCTCTATTATATATCCTTAGTGTCTATTACTATTTGTCTTATCTCTATATTATGGATCTTTTGTGTCTATTACTATTTGTCTTATCTCTATGTTATAGATCTTTTGTGTCTATTACTATTTGTCTTATCTCTATATTATAGATCTTTTGTGTCTATTACTATTTGTCTTCTCTCTATATTAAAAATCTTTTGTGTCTATTACTATTTGTCTTATCTTTAAATCATCAGATCATATCTGAGTTCTTTGGGTGTCTATTATTATTTGTCTTATCTCTATATTATAGATCTTTTGTGTCTATTACTATTTGTCTTATCTCTATATTATAGATCTGTAGTATTCTCTCTTTATCATTGTTCTATAGTGTCTATTATTTGTATCTTTATACTATATAGTTGTCTGTTACTATTTGTCTTATCTCTTTATCATAGATCTTTGGTGTCTATTACTAATGGTCTTCTCAATCGAAGTTCCTTGGGTGTCTATTACTATTTATATTTTCTCTATATGTTAGATCTGTGGTTTCTACTACTCTTTGTTTCTTTCGTTATAATTGTTTTGTGGTCTTTTTGTTTCTTGTCTTGTGGTCTCTCTTACTGGTTTTTTGTTTTCTTTATCTCTTCTGTATTTTAACTCACACAGTCTTATTTTTGTATTTTTATCACCTATAAGTTGACATTCGGATGGAACACTAAATGTAGTCTATATGTCAATGACCCTTAACAGAGTTGACATTCCCGCGTATTTAAAAAAAGAACGACTATTATTAATGATTAAGTGTATAATGATTATTATTTTTTGTTTATCCACACTGCTAGTTTTAACTGGAAATATTCCTCGTTATTACATTGTCACGAAAATATGAAAAAGCATAAATCTTCAAGTTTTGCGTTTTTCAAATTCGTGTTTTTCGGCACGATAATGCAATAAGGCCCCAATGGTCACATCGCTCACCAATGACAAGAAAAGATAGTTATCAGAAAAGTGCTGTAAAAATAAACTTTGTTCATTTTCTGATATTTTAAATAATAATATTTAGAAAACATTACTTTCTTAATGGATGAAGTATAAAATCTCGGTCAAAATGTGATTATAATTGTAGATATTCTAAAGAGATTCCAATTTTGGTCGCCATTGGTACAAATGCATGCTTCTACGGCACGGAGACAACCTAAATTGGACATATTACGTTATATTTGGAATAATTAGTGATGTACCCTGTCAATTTTTTTTTTAAATAAGAAGACAAACAAGGTTATGAGCTAATTATATAAATTATTTTAATTAAAATGAAATTTATAACATATTAGGCCAATTGTATAAACCGCCTACAATTTCTCAAATATTTTAAGATTTCAAAATTACTTCTTTCATAAAGTACAGTGTGGATTTCTGTTGCCCAAACCTTTTTTAACTGGTCAAAAAATGTGCGTTTTTTTCCTCCTTCAGTCACGCATTTTTTCGACTAAAAAAGAATATTAATAGCATAATTTTAATTCAGTTAAGCAATTTTATTCATTTCATTTCATATACAGATAATGCGCCTTAATTAAAGATAAATTCCATTCTACACTGAGATTATGATGAAACAAATATGGTCGCCCTCGTGGTGTAGTGGTTAAACCGTATACAAGAGTCACAGAGGAAGGAGTTGATCCCTAATTTCCTCTTTTTAGGGAATTCAGAATACCTTAGATTAAAAAAAAGATAAATATTGATAGTTGGGGTTTTGAAAATATTTTGGATCGCCTTGTAGTAAGAATTAAGTATTCTAGCATATGCAAACTGATATAAAAAAATCTTTGGTGTGAATTTATTTTCTATTTGGTACCTTTAACAGTTCTCTCTTTTCAATCAAATTTTTTTTTAGTCAAATCAAAAGTTTGTATAACGATTGCTATAGCATGCGTCTACATGTAGATGGATTGTTCGGGACAATAGGGTGTGAGATACTCTGAACGTTGTTCATAAAACTCTCTCTATGTGGGTTGCAATACTAGTAATCCATTATGTCAACAAAATAGATCAACAATGATTGGCAGTTTTTGTCATGGCTTTATTGATTAAAAGTCAAAATGAATTATCAATACAATGATGTACGCAAGAATCCATTAATTCTGTCATTCCATCGTAATAAAAATATCAATGTTATTTCATAGTGATGTAATATGCTGTTGTAGTATCTTTTTTTCCCAAGATTAAAACGGAACTAGGGCATAATTTTTAGCCTTTCAATCATTTCGAGACGCTACTTCATTTGATTCATATCATGTGTCTAATTATATAATGACATTACTTTTGATCATCCGTGTATTTTTATAAATGAATTCAGAGAATTAGGTTGAAAATTAAGTGTCTGTGTAATAAATTAATGCAGTGACATATTTGCAATGAACTTGAATGTAAATTTTGATGTTGCTATTGTCATTATTATAACATGCTTATGTTTGTAAAATACTTTTGTTCATGTATTTTCTAATGATTTCGTGAAAAAAATTGTAAAATAACCAACAACATAGGCTGCTGTTCATGTATGCACTTTTCGTACATCGTACAATTAAACGACGAAGGTCCTTGGCATTTCACAGAAACCTTAAAGAAGTGTCCATGAGCCCATGTTATAATTATTAAACTACTGACCCATGTTTCATTAAGTAGCGTGTTTACAAATATTTCCCCCTGTTAATAAATGTAAAAGAAATATGTCCTTTTAATTAATGGGGTCATTTACATGCGGTTTCAGAATTCTACAGATGCAGTCAATATTTTGTGTTAAATGTATAACAGTTATATATACATGTATGTATATGTGTTTTTTACTGCAAAAACAAACTCCAAAGGTTGTACAAGTTATTAAATATTCCTCCCAAAAATGTTTCTGAAATAGCAATTTTCGAAGAAAGAATATTTTGGGTCTACGAGGGTCAAGCATGAATTATATTAAACCCTACAGCAAGAGTGTATTTATCCTTAAACTCAGATTTAAAAATAACATTTTTATAAAATACATTACATTCACCCTCTTAGACAAAACAAATCTAAAGAAATACGCACGCTAACTCTCGATTCCCGCCTACATTTTGGAACCATTTAATTCAATATAAATAGAAATTCGGCCATAAAATCTTTGTTTGATACAAAGAACAGTTCAATGGTAATTGATGAATTGTCTTAATACCAGCGCTAAACAGTAAATTATCCATAATTCCAGCTCTTGAAAAAAGGGGGTAGACGATATTTTCCATTGAAATCGGAGTTCTAAGCATCACCATATTTTGAAATACTAGTAGTCTTGGATATGATTAAATGTTTCTTATATCTTATCTTATGTTTTAGGCAAATAAATAAAAACAAAAATATATCAATGAAAAATAATTTTTCAGTTGTAAATTGCTATGAAATGGGTGGAAAATAAGCATTTTTATCGTTTTTTGTCAATAAACATATGTCCCCCCCCCCCCCGTGTCAGACAAAAAGCTTTGGTATGAATCTGTGAATAACATTCCATATAAACCGTAAAAAGGAATTTTTGTGACACGGGGGCGAGGGGGGGGAAGATGTTTTAAAAATATTTTCCGTTTTATATAGTGAAAAACACAAGTTTTACCGAAATTTTAGAGTTATCTCTCTTTGTTTTCCAAAATAAGTAATGTTTTATGAAAATCCATATAATTATCTATAAAAAATGTTAAAAATTCATCGAATATGTTATCTTTTGAAAATTGACTTGGAGATAGGCGGGAGAACAATACTATCGTTCGCAATTCTTTCATCTCTTTGACTCTGACCTTTAACTTTGACCTTTCATACCAAGGCGAAAATATGCTATTGTTGAAGTCCATGTATTGGTATAGGTGCAAATAAACTGAGAAAATCCATTGTCTTAACTTGCAATTGAACTTTATAATGATGTATATTAAGCGTCAGTTGATCAGTGTTGCTGTTGGAAAACACCTGAAGTTGTGAGGCTGATATTAAATCTTTCCTTAGAATTCATCAAAGATGAGAAAATGTTGATTAGTAAACCTTTAATGCCAGGGCTGTAATCGGAGATCCGGAGGCATGTATTTTTGCTCTGTCAGTCTGTTTGCCTGCAAATTTGCTTGTCCGCAAAACCTTTGCCCATAACTCTTAATTTGTTGGACCTATAGCTTTTATATTTCACACGTGTAACGGTGTATTACTGGACAAGACATTTCATTGGGTATTAAAATATTTGTCTTCTTGGCCTTGCCCTTGGAATTAACATTTGCAAAGTTTTTAAAGCATAACTTTTGAAAAGTTTTTGCCATGGTTTTTCAAATGTAACATTTGGAATAAGACCTCCTTTTGTTTGTGTGTGTGTTGTTTAACGTCCCTCTGAAGAATTTTTAACTCATATGGAGACGCTGCCGGCGGAGAGCTGCAAATTTTGTCCTATACTCGGCACTGAGGGCCATTGAGCAGGGAGGGATCTTTTTCGTGCCAGAACCTATTGCGACATTGGACCTCCTTTTATACGGTCTCAACCGAAAGTCCCACGGTGGGATTCAAACCCGCGACATAAGGATCAACTCCTTCATTCGCGACGCTACAGAACAGACGCTCTATCTACTGTGCCACGCGGGCGACGACCTTCCTTTACATTTGCCATTTTTTAAAGGTTGGTGCTAGGGCTTTCGCACCTCATATGTGTATTTCTTACGATTAGACCTTTCTTAGGGCATCAATATTTCCGATCTCTTGTAGGTTGAGTTGCATTTGGAAATTTTCACCTTCGCGATGAGCATAGGTGCTCCCCATGTAATTCTGTATAATTCTGTATATATAGGTCTACCTCTCTATATAGAATAGAGGGGGTAGACCTAGATATAAGTATCATTCGTCATTTACAGAATTACATGGGGAGAGCCAATGGCGATGAGGTACCATGCAGAAGCATCGGTGTTTTACAATGTTTCAGAGTTTCAGATCTTGTTGACTTGTTCTTATCTTCTTGTGGGAAGATCATTTTGCCACGAAGCTTCCCATGAAGTATATTTTCCTTGAAAAGAAATTCAATGAAGGTTTTGAAATGAAAAAAAAAGTATTTCGTCTTCTTTAAAGTTCCATAATTGAAGGTTTGGGACATATTTTGGAATCACCATTGGTCGTGGGGGACTAATGTTCGCGGATTTACCCACGAATTTACATCCCCGCGAACGTTATTTTTTTAACATATTGATTCATTGAAACATATCGTTTATACGAGTAATCTATGAAATTACATCCAAACGAACTGGTCAAATTTTGCTTTCCAACAAACATTGACTCCCACGAATTAAAATGAGTCCACGGTATACATGTAGTTTTTGGTACCCTTGTCTGTCTTTCTATTTTAAAAAATAAACTTGGATATAACTTTTATTTGGCACTTCTCTCTATCTTGAGCATTTCCTTCCAGTTCTCTCATAGTTATTTTGTGATCTCTCGAGTCCTTTTCCACAATCCTTCATCAGATGTTCTTTGGTTGACCAGGTTTGCTCTTTCCGTCGAAGTGTTATTTTGGTGATGTTGTTGGCTAGTTTTCTCATCAAACCCCCCTTTCCATCGCCTTTCGCTTTGTCAATAAAGCTTTCATATCGTCTGCATGTGTTTGCTTTCTTATTAAATTCCTCAATAATTAAATTTTATTTGGCCAGAAATCCTCATAATCTTTCTGAGGCATCCAGAAAAACTAGAAACTAGAAAGCCTGTCTCCTTCTGTCATTCTCCATCATTCTGCCTCTTTGAGTTGGACAGACAGTATTTCTTGTGAAAGATCTTTCTATGAGTACCAATTAAAATATTCAGTTTACATTTTCGAAGAACGTGTCGTCATACCTTAACCTTGCAAGTTTATCTGGAAAGGGGGGAGGGGTACACATTAAACTTGACCATGCCATAAGATTTGAATAGTTAGAACTGGGGCATTCATAGCTCACATGGGTACTCTTCGTGACTACACTTTGCAATTGTTTTTGAAAAAGTAGTGCTGTAATAATGCCAGGTTTTTGTTGTTGACAACAGGAGGATAGCGTTGACTGTGATCCTAATCCGTGCCGGACTGGGACTCGATCCGGTGGCCCTCAAGAAGTTGTCCAGGACAGTGATCAAACTAGCCTTCTTACCATGTATCTCCGAAAGTGTGATATGCGCAGTAACTTCTCACTATCTGATTGGTCTTCCATGGGATTGGTCATTTATGTTGGGGTAAATTAAACCATTCATATTTTTTTGCGTTACTAAAGTGGAATATGTGCATGCGTAATGATTGAGATTCGGCCATTTCTCTTTTTTTTAAGATTCCTTTCTTTATTTTTTCCCCCTAGATTTGTTTTGTCTGCTATTTCTCCCGCCGTTGTTGTACCCGCTCTCCTAAATCTCGCCGAAAGAGGATACGGATTGGACAAGGGCATCCCCACCCTAGTTATTGCTGCCGCCAGCATTGACGATGTCGTCTGCATCTCAGGGTTTGGAATTGCTCTTGGGATTGCATTTTCTACAGGTTTGTCAATGCCCCTATATCTATTCATTACCATGTAATGGCTAATTTTTAGTAATTTTAAATCATTATAACTTGTGAACTTTTGAAATATTGTTTAATTAAAGGTGATCTAGCATTGACAATAGCAAGGGGGCCACTAGAGGCAATGTTGGGCGTAGCGTATGGTGTCATTTTAGGGCTATTTTTATGGATTATTCCAGCGAAAGACAGTGTATGTACATTAATAACTGATTTTTATCTCAACAGTGAATACAAATCAAAGACATACCCAGTCAAAGGCATTGTAGTCTTGTTAATACACTATGATATACTATTTTGCAGCCCAATATTCTTTTCTATCGTGCCATGTTGCTATTTTCTGGAGGAATGCTGGCGACATTCGGTAGTGTGTATGCCGACTTATCGGGAGCTGGGCCCCTGGGCTGTCTTGTTTTAGCTTTTGTATGTGGAATCAGGTGGAGAAAGGAAAGTACAAAAGAGCAGTATGTAAGTATCAAATGGCTTCAAAATACAACAAATATAGCTTTTTCGTAAGGTCGATCCATATATAGACATTACAGTAAAATCACTTCAACCGAGCACGAAGTGCGAGTTCGATGAGCTTTTCTCGGAAATTGATATATCTATGGATTGACTGTTTGGAAGAATCACATTTGCTTTATTATATAGTCATTTCACATCAAAAATTTTATTCACATAAGTATCATGTCTTTAACAGGCCGTTATTACGGACGCCGTGGGACTGCTGTGGATGATTTTTCAGCCCTTACTATTCGGATTAATTGGTGCCGCGGTCAGAGTGGAACATATACAGAACCTTAGGATCGTTGGTAATGTTTCTGTTTTATATTAAATTTCATTGATAAGTCATTGATTTTGTTAAATGTGTTATCACAAATCATGTTTTGTTTATTTTCTAGGACTTGGAATAGCAGTTCTTTTCATTGGTCTAACGATAAGATGTCTAGTAACATTTGTAGCCGTCTTCAGATCTGGTTTGAACTTCAAAGAACAATTGTTTGTATCGCTGGCATGGATTCCAAAAGCCACAGTGCAGGTAACAAATGAATCAAATTTTTAGTCCGAAAAATCTGATGTTTTCAAGTTTTTTTTTAATGATTTTGATATTTTATCTACCAGACAACGTTTCCCTGTCACGTAAAATACAAAACCGAGAAAAAGCCTGGAAAACGTTAGATATTTCGAACTTCAAATGTTGTGAATCATTCGGTATCCTGTAGGGTGACGTAAGTACATGTACAAACATATTCCAAAAAAAGTTATATTTGTGTTTTAAGTTTTAAATAATACATGTTCGATTATTTTACACCACAGGCGGCGATAGGTGGTTTGGCGCTTGACCAGGCTACACATGACAAGGATGAGGAACTAAAACCTCTTGGAATAATTGTTCTGACTATAGCGGTATTATCCATAATGATCACCGCCCCTATCGGGGCCTTAGCTATAGCAGTGTCGGGACCAAGGTGTCTGAAACACGACAGTGAACATGAAAGACGGGCTAGTATGTCACAAAACGAAGAAACGGCAGATAATACTCAGGCGACAAATGGTGTGATTTGTAATGGATATGTGAAGGAAAAAGTAATTGAGGATGAAAATGTTGACATTATTGTAACACATATTTGAGAATAAATATTGGGATAATTGAGAAATAAGTTTCAGGCGTGGATCCAGGATTTTTTCCAGAAGGGGGGGGGGAAGGTTGGGTTCCAACCCTGTAAAAAAAATCCAACCCTGAAATTTGAAAAGAAATTTCTTGATCAGCAAAAACACAAAATGTTAAAAAAAACCTTTATCCTGTGTGTGAGGGTGTGTGTGTGGGTGTGGGTGTG
>PRKT01000189.1:353353-388998 GCA_003671525.1 Saccostrea glomerata
GGGGGGGGGGGGGGGGGGGTAGTCCTTGGCTTAAAGTTTCATAGACTTTTATATACCAATTTAACACGAAGGATATGTTAGAGTAACGGTCGAATCTGGCCCCTTTTTTGATACAAAAAAAATCTGAACACTGGTAAAACTGAGATAGTTTGTAGCTAAGAACTTAAAATGATGCTTTCTTTAAAACAAGCACTAATTTTTTATTCAAGGCATACCTGGAAGCCACTATAGGGTGCAGAAGAAGAGCATTTTCCTGAATTTCCTCATTTATGGTGGAATTTATTAATATTTTAGATACTTTTCTCTTCGGAAAAAATAGAGCACAAGCTTGCCTATCTGAAATATTTACACATAAACTGTATGTGATACTAGTGTATAAAATATATAAATTTGATAGAAAGGCTTGTGCTCTATGTAACAAAACGTGCTGTAAAAAAAAAATAATAAAAAATAAAAATATTTTCCAAATACCAAAACTCTTTTTGTGGCAGGGGTGACAACAGGTTTTTATGGATAAACTGTTGTATCATTCTCAGAGGCACTCAATATTAGGGGCCAAAAAGTGGATTTAACCTATCTTGTCCTTTGCGTTTTCGAGGGGGAGGGAGGGAGGGTGTATGTGTGTGTTCCGATCATATACATTTAAAAACTGCAAATTCCAGGGGGGGGGGGTCCCTCTCCTCTAGATCTGCGCATGTGTTTAAAACTTTTATCGGAATATAAATACGGGTTGGTCATGTGATAAAATCCCAAATAGCCCTTGGGCTTTGGCTCTATGATTTTATCACGTACCCGTATCTAAATCAATTAAAATTGATACACTTTTACTTATTTTCATATTTGTGATTGGTTCACAATAAATATTTGCGTACATAAGTTAATACTATAAACCCATGAAATTATTTATTTTTTCAAACCTCAAAAATTCAATGTTTTAACACGTTGACCACTTATGACGTCACTATGAAAATATATTGTTTATGACTACTGTTTAAAAAAAATGTAATGAACCTATCTAGATACGCATTTTTCAATGTTATAGAAGAAAAAAATTGCAAATGTTTTGAAGAATACTCTCCGATTATGTGCTTAGTCGCAAATTTTTCGTGTTCATAACGTGTTCATAACAAGTTATGACAATTCTGAAAATTCACATTTGTATAATGGGAGAAACAGGTGCGCCTTTTTTTTTCGGAGAAAACCCAAAAACTAACAAGCACCGATTATTGAAACTATATTTCTCAGTGACTGATATTGATGTAGTGTTACAGTATGAATATTCAATACTTTTGTTATTTTACTCTTTCATTTTGTATTCATGTATAAACAACGTATTCTGTAGGGTATGTCATACATGTATATTGTATGTAAACTATGTTTTCCGTTGTGCAAGTTTACTCTGATCCCTCCTTCACGTGTAAATTTTGCATACATCATTTTATATATACATGTACATCAAGTAAAATGTGAATAAACAATGTTTTAAATATGGTTCTATTAAAGTGGATCTCAGAAAAAAAAATTATTTTAGACACTCGATTTGATAATCAATAAATAATAATTATCCTGTATAAGTTAATTAGGAATTTGAAGATTCACACGTATATTAATGACAATATTGTTGCATTTTTTAATATTTATTGAAAAAATAAGGCAGTGGTGAGAAATATTGTATTTCAACTAAATACTTTAACAATTGATTGAGGCTTGCTTTTAAAAGAATTCGCGCCACAAATTAACTTTCAGCGATCATTAAATAGTATATGTCCTATTCAGAATTTAGACTTGCGAATATTTTCAAGAAAGAAATATGCAATTTACATTTATGCTATTGCCACATACATGTCATGTACTAGTATTTGTTTATAACAAATGTTTTTGTTTAAGATGCACTTTTTTCTTAATTAATAAATATTGTTTATCATCTGTGTTTTTTCCTCTCTATTCATGCATATGTACATTGCCTTTATTTGCATCAGATTCTTTAGTATATTTATTGATTTCTACTTGAATACGAGTATTTCAACAACCCTTCTTCAAGCTTAGTTATAAAAAAAAAAAAAATTAAAAACACCATTCTTTGACAATGATATCAACAACCCTTCTTCAAGCGAAGTTCTACAAATACAATCCCACAAAAATAAATTACACAATTCTTTGACAATGGATTTTTGAATCTGTACCATAATAGGATTACTTGCATTCCGATTAATGAGAAAACATCTTGCAGAAGCGGATTTTGTTTTCAATGTTTGTTCCATTATATATACATGTATGTGCAGTTATTGTGCACGGAAACAAAGAAGGTATGGTTTTAGCTTTATTGTGCCCTAAAAATTTAATGTTTTTAAAAATGTTTTGAAACTTGCTTAAATATTAGTTGAGTTTATGACTGTGATAGATCAGAATAGAATATGTCAGAATTGATCGAGTACCATTCTGGAAATATGACGTCATTAATTTTATGTATTTCTCTATTTTAAACAAAAAAGGCCTTAAAATGACCCGTTTCAAGGATAATTTTTCTTAAGGAAATAGTGTCCACAGCCGTCGCCCAATTTAATTTTTGGATATGTTGTACAAAATTCAACGAAAAATCACATATCTCAAAATCTTTGAGGGCGATGCCTGTGGACAATATTATCCAAAAGAAAATTCCATTGAAAATTTGTGTCTTCTGCAACTTTTTAATAAAATACGGAAAAATGCACGTTTAAAAAAACACTTAAGCAGTCACAATAAGCATTTATAAAATTAATACATGTGAGAGAAATGATTTGTAGGATTTTTCTGCATGGAATTTCAATGATTCAGAAAGCAAGAATTTTCATTTTTTACATCCGTTTCATTTTTAAGAAAATCACAGGGCAGGGTTTGTCTTGAAACCATACCTTGTTCTTTAGGTATTTTATAATCAATGCATAAATCAGTGCGTGTAGCGCATGAACTTTCATAAAGTACCAAATTTAATGACATTTTAATTTTTACCTTTGATAAAACATAATTATATAGTTAAACGTTGCCTGGGCTAATATATCCTCTCGCAATGACTATTTGTTTGTGGGTAAGTAAGTTTTGATTCTGTGCATAACAGAAGTGACGTAATTTGCATTGGGATAGATATGGAATGCTGCCTTGATTTGTAGATATGGGCTCTTTGCGATGGGATACTCAGCCTTGCGGTTCCTTGTTCTACATGTCTCAATTTTATCAGTGTTGGAGATAACAGTATAAAAATATATATCAAAATTCATATTTTGAAAAAAAGACATGTTTATTGTTTTCCAGAAGTTACTGGTATCTAAATGCACATAAAAATAAAAAGATGCAGTCAAAAACAATATGTAAATAATGCTTTTTCATTTACAAAATGAAAAATTTAACACACAAAGCACAGCGAAGCAACATAACCTAAAGAGCAGTAACTCTTGATTTGTGAATTTATATTAAACAGTTAAAAACTTCTTTCTTTAGCCTGTGACCAGTAGAGGTAAAAATGAAATATATATACTTTTATAAATTCTTCAATAAAACTTCATAAAAATAAATTCTCTTATATATTCAGATGATATTCATGATTAATTTACAATGATTTGAAAGCTAAAACATTTTGTGATTGAGGTAGCAATATAAGTATTAACAATAAAAATATGAAATATGCTATGCCTCATGTGTGTCCTCCACGTTTCCATTTTGTCCCTGTTCTAACATGGAAGTTTTTTCAGGGTCTTCACTGTCTTTAGACACCACTTTCCCCGTTTTGGGGTCTATTCTGTTCAGTAATAGAGGCCCAGACAGGGCAATTGCTAGGGCACCAATAGGGGCAGTAATAATGATAGAAAGCACTGCTGTAGTTAGTATACTAGTTCCTAGATTAATCAGTGTGGGGTCTCCCATTTTTATTGCAGCATCCAGGGCTAATCCACCAATAGCAGCCTGTAAGAGATAGTGAAAAAAAATGTACCAGTACTTTTGAGAACATTTTTGAAAATTTGGTTTCATTTTATGTACAGAAAAATAGAGACTCTAAAAATAAAATTCTAGCACATGTAAAACAATTACCTTAGAGTGCCAGGGACTAACAATGTTTCCATATGAACATAATGCATTGTTACAGTATTCAACAAGTTCAAAGATTTTTAACTACATGGAATGAAAATCATTTTTTTTTGTAAGCAGGAACTCATTATCATCCTGTTTCTGTAACTGCATGGTGTTTTACTGTAATTTATTGCTAACAAATAAGAAATTATATACCTGAACTGTTGCCTTGGGAAACCAGGCAAGGGCCACAAATAGCTGTTCTTTGATGGTAAGGCCTGATCCAAACACCACACAAAATGATACAGCAATTCTTACCACCAGTCCTATAGCTAACACAGCTATACCTAGACCTACAAGAAAAAGGTTTAGAATTACTTGTACATCAAATATTTAAGTACTGCATGTGTGGGAAATGCCAAATATTACTGGTCCTCCATCTTTGCTAGCCAAGTGTCTATTTCGTTTACCCCCATCATGAGGGTAAATAAATCAGACACTTGGCTATCAAAGATGGTCGTCTGCAAAAATATGGTTAATTTCTTTTCTCCATTGGTATGAATAGTAACTAACCATCAATTGTCCACAAATTACAAAAATGAAGAACTTAGAAGCAAAAACAAACCTATATACTGTAAACAGGTATATTTTCATCCTCATGCTGAATTTATTTTCACCCCTTTTGCTCAAGTCAAGTCTGATTTAAACCCCTTCTCCTATCACTCATCACCTGACAAGTGAAACGAGAAGGGGGTTGGTTTTAATCACACTGGCTCAAGTCATATATACGGAAATTTAAACTGGGCGAATTCAACGGACACAGTTATCTCTCTTTGAATACGTGTTGGCAAAAATAAGGTGGGGCAAACTTGTTTGCAAATGTGCTAGGGCAAAAATAACATGGGTTAAAAGAGCCCTGAAAACAGAAGTCCATCACTATAGAAAGTAAGGACTATAGCTAAAATCAATGACAATACCTAGTGTGCTGAGATCCTTAATGCTGTCAAAGTTGACTGCTGCCCCAATAAGTCCAAACAGTAATGGCTGACACAACATCCACAGAACTCCGACTACTTCTGCAATGGTGTCCTAAAACAGAAACCAAAAACTGTAAGGAACAAGGTTTGTTGAAGCTCAAAGGTATTTTTTTTTTCAAAACTAATTTGGTAAATTTTGTTTCATTTATAATTGTTATTTAATATTATATTGTTATCGCAGGCCAGTTTGCTTACACTTGGAAAATTTAAAAAATATATGAGTAGTTGTCATTATCTCAAGCTCAAAAAGACTGAGAAAAACTTCCTTGGTATTCAAAATATCAATGTTTATAGATACATGTTCCAAAGGCTGATGTATCTTGAATATGAATATATTTTTATAAATAACATAACACAAAAAAAAACTTAAATATTTGGCCTGAAATACTCACTGGTTGTCCCTCTTCTCTTTCTTTCCTCCATTTGAATGCTGCGACAAAAGCCAGGGTCAAACATCCGAGGGGGCCAGCACCTGGAAGGTGGACCACGTCGCTCCCAAACGTCGCCATTAGTCCAGCGGCAAATAATAGCATGGACCGGTAAAACATTCTATTGGCCTGGTTAGAATTAAAAACAAGTTCTTTTGGTTATGCTCGCAATTTTTTTTTCATACTAGTATGATCTTTATATACCAATTCAAATAAGCAATCATTTTAAAGAAGTAAAACAAAATTTGCTTGAAATACCCATCTTGAAATGTATTGCAGTAAATATACATTTTTCATTTTATGAACAATTCCAACTGCAGGTCTGTTGCTGGCTGGTCTGAAACAAATAGGTGGATGACCATTTTTTTCTTTAGACCAGTCAAACACAGATCTGCAGCCTCGTTCATTTTAATTTTTATGAACTATATATTTAGTCTCTTTACAAAATGGAAACTTACTCCATTTTTGGATGGAAAGTACCACAAAAAGACTCCAAGCACACATCCAAAAGCTACACCCAGCAAAGCCTCCAACGGGCCTTTTACAATGGTCAGTGCTAGGTCACCTGAAATGTACAAAATGACAGAATTTATTAACCCTTGTCATAAAATACTAAAGCCCACTTTTTAAATATTAGCATACAATCTCTATTTCTATTTCTCTCACTCTCTCTTTTTAAAATTTGGTGACGGGGGCAACCTTTAAAGCACATAAACTCACAACTGAATGGATTGCATTGAGCATGTTGAGAAATATTTGCAAGTATATATAAAAAGAAAACCATGAATCTGACAAATATTTCTTGCTAATAAGTAAAAAAAAAGTTGGTTTACAGTTTGAAAGTGCAATCCTCACTTTTTTTTAATGCAACCTCACTTTGACCAAATGACTAAAAAAGAATTAAATTGACAATTTTATTTCAATTTGAAGCTATACATGTAATTAATTTAGTCATACATTTAATTGCTAACAATATCACTGCTGGCTATCAGTTACAATGTATTATAAATTGTTTAACCCTACACAATAATTCTTTAACACCTTTTGCCACAATTACTGCATTTCACGCTTATTAATCAGATATACAGGGGATTACGACATATTGACTTCAAACCAATGATCCAGATTAATATTTAAACCCAATTCTGAAAAAAATATGCCCAAGGTTGCATATAAATCTGCATATGATGCACGTAATATGGATTATGTATGACTGTACCAGTATGTGACACTAATTAGAAATATGCCCTACATTTCTTCTTGCATCACTTTTTGTTAAAGGTGAGATAATCCCCTCGTCACCTTTCTAAGTCACTTAACTACTTCAGTGAAACTTAAGAATGTAGTTTGATGCATATATTTGAAATCAATAGAAATGTAGTGAATCCTGAAGAGAAATGAGATTGTTTTAAATAATTAATTCCTTAATACTTTAATTGTCAACAAACCCTATACAAATAGACCTTAGCATTGAGAACTAGAAAATAGATTTATAGGATTAGCCATTGTTTTACACATATTAAACAGTATAAACCTGTGTTTGATTTTTGAAATAGTTTTTTTTCTAAAAAAGGCAAAAAAATCATGGTACAATTTTTTTTCTTTATTACTATAAGCATTGTCTTTTTGCTCTGCACTATTGTTATCATATCTAATAAGTGATCATTATTGATTTCATCAATTTTTTTCAGGACATCAATAAGATACATGTAATACATTGCGTTTGTCTATTCATGCATTGACTATAAAGTACTGGACCACCCCATTTTTTTGCTGTTAGATTTTGCAATCCTTGCTGCAGACCAATCTTGAAATCTTGTGGTAATCAATGAACTTCCTTTACCAATGGTTAACCATTCAGATTTTGGCATATAATAATTAAGATTCTCCCTTATAACAGTTCCTATACTCAGGACAATATAAGAACCTGTTGGAAAATTAATTTTGAAACAAGGGATTTATGTTGTAAATAATTATCTTCTTAGATGAGAAATGTGAGTGTGTGTATAGTGATTCCAAGGGGGGTGGGTGGGGTGGGGGGCTTGGGGATGCATTAATTTTTAATTAGTTAAATTGTCTAATGTATACAGTGTAGCAACTTTAAAAATGATCATGACAACGAATACTGGTTCATTCTCCTCTCTGTCAATTGCTTTGAGCATATGAAACTTTTATTGTATGCAAGAAATAGGATATATGTGGATTCACAATATTCCCTTTCTTGAAAATACTATTTTTGAATAAAAAAAAAGATAACTTAAATATTACACAAGTTATCTTCTCCAGGTCACTAAATACCGGTATTGAAAATATGAACTTAAAAAAATAATTAAAATATCACTTATTGTAAAGTGATAATTTTTGCTATAACGGAGTGTCCATAACTTTCAGAGAAAAAATAAACTTAATTGACTTGAAAATATTGTCATTTTCCAAAACAGTTGAAATCAAATACATTCCTATAAAACATTTGTTAATTACTATAATAAAAAAAATCTTAAAAATTACAAGCAAGCATCAGATCAATTGACGTAAAAATCATCATTTTCCTTCAAATAAGTTTCCATTTGGATACCACATGTATATTTCACTTTAATTCGCAATCAATATTGATTATAAGCTCCTATAGATAATTGCTGAGCAATTAGTGAAAATAATACTCGATGGTGTGGTCCAATATAACTCTATAAATAAAGATATTGTTTTTCTACCCGCTGTCTGTCAGTGAAGAATTCATCGTTTAGACAGTGATAAAAACGTATAATATAAGACCTCCCCAGGCCTGGATTACAACACCCTAGACCTCCTGTAGATTGTTTATTTCTTTCTCGTTCCGCCACTTCAAAGCATCGATATAATCATATTGACATTTAAATTTCAAGTCTCACGCCATCATCCTACTCCCATATACTAGGGCAGGTAATAGCCCTCTATTGAACTGAGCATGGCTTAATGCATAAATGGCTTTGTATTGCACCATCTATTTATATGTTCTTGCATTTACTGAATTCTTTAAAAAGCCCTGTTTCCATTGTCAAAAGGTTAAATCTTTCATTTATCACCTGGATCTGATCAGTGTATATATACCCCTTGTAAACATGTGTTTGTTCACTGAATAAAGAAGAAAAGAAAGACGTCCAGTCATACAGAGAATTTCTTATGTTATCAAGGTTGCGCCTTTCCAGGTGGGCTTAATCCTCCCTGGTGTGAAATGCAATCCCCCCAGCCTTAACAACACCCCACATGGCAATGTTTACCAAATCAAATAATCATAGTTTGTCACCCATAACCCACCCCCACTCCCACCCTCCAAAATAAAAAAGAATGGCAAAATGGCAAACAATATAAATTGTTGTTAAAGACATTGTTCACTTCCCATTTCTTTTTCAATCAATCTATTGAATTAAAATCAGATTAAGTTTCAAAGCCTAATACTGCTTTTTCTTTTCCTTTTTGAAAACTGCTGTTCCTTGCAAATATTTAATATAGTAGAACTTAAAATACCAACTAGCTACCTCTTTATTGACCATAACTGGTCATGTGTATAAAGAGGTGGGTGGAATGTACACTCTGTAATTAAATTTTTGTTGCAGCCTCAAAAAAAATTTTTGCGCAAAATTTAACAAAAGCTCCCGCACCATTAAGATGTTTATGATTGAGACAGATCACTCATAACAAAATTTTTAAAAGAGCTTGAAATTAAATACCTGATAAAGTAGTCAGCATTTATATTACTGCCTTAATTCATTTTTACTGACTCAACTTTTTATCTGTTCATAGAAATTGAAGAATTTCATAATTGTTTTATGAAAAAATTCCAATATCAAAGCACGTGTCATTAAATTACAATAAATATCCCCCGCAATGTGACGCTACAAATGTTGTTCATCACTCCCGGTGTGGTATCCAATCTTCCCAAGGCTGACAATTTATTATTGTTCTTTTCTATCCCTGTCTTTGAGGACTGATGGGAAATAAAATTAATGATAATGAATACATCCCCCTCTGCGATGATCGGCACAGCAGGGGGTCGCTGTCTCTCAGGGTGCACACCTGAGCGATTCTGCGATTCCACCTTTTTGGAGTATCTGAAGTCTAGATGTTTTGATGAGCGCCTCACATTATTTGGTCTTTTTTGCCTATATATCTCAACATGCATTATCTGTGTTTGTCATTGGCATTTTTCTCTTTTTTTCATTTGTAAGCTGCTATTGGTCTGCAACTGAATTGGTGTTATTTGCTTAGCATTTGATACCAATGTAATCTGCAGTAAAAGCAGCAGGGGGGAAATGGATTTTATATCATTTTCCTCCAATAGGTATGATTCTTTCACTGAATAGTTAACTTTTTGAGACATCTTTTGCCCTACTGTAACAAGGTCTGGTTAGAAGCTGGTAAAACAGTTCCAAATCTTTGGGTAGGATATTTAGTCTACTTTGAAATATTTGCATGCTATGAACTACATAAATACAAAAATTTTAGGAAAATTACCCAAGAGAAAATTAACTTTGCTATTTTGTAAAAGACAAGGTTGATAAAGCAATTTCAAACTTTTTTTGTAATTTTAACTTCCATTGAAGCTAATATTTCTATGCCATGTGAAATATAATCTGTGTAAGTATACAGAAGAATAAGCTAAAAAGGTTGAATTCAACAATAACCAAAAAAGTAACTGCTTAGTCATTACACCCAGTCTTGTTTTTAATTAAAATTATGCCATTTGAATCCCTCTGGTGTATCTTTACACACCAGACTTGTACTGTCAACTCATGGATGACACAGCAGTTATGACCCTACATTGCTGGTATCTGTGTCTTTTCTTAAAACAACCTCATCCCATCATTTGCCATGGCAGTCAGCAACTAGAACATATCAGACCCACTGGAAGACTTAATTATCTGGGAAACAAGCTTATTCCATTAATCCAGTCTGTGTGGTACAAAACATAAAAAGTCTACTTAGGGAAGGTATTGACCCCCTTTAAACTTGTATAATCTTTGATAATTCTTTCTTTTTTTTTAAGAAATGAAAAATTTCACAAAAGCCATTACTGAAGTCTTATGTTCTTTAGACATTACCAGGTAAATTGACACACACATTTTTATAATACACAATGTAGTTAGATTTTTTCTAAATGTATTTTAATGACAGATATATGAATTCCACAAAATCTAGGTATTAATATCTGCTTCTTATAATTTTCTATATTTTAATTGATTTCAACACAGGGTTATTGAGCTTTCAAAAGTTTGCTGCTTGCATACAACTTGTAAAGTAACTCTCTTTCAATGATTTGGGTTTTGCAAATGAATGTGAACTTGGTTTATGCATGTATAACTCATCTGTATATTTCAAATTGCATCAATTCATTTCTACCCACCTTGAGTGAAGGCTATTCCAAGTACCACCCCGAACCCTGTGATGGCCAAGACATCATCCACACTGGCTGCAGCAATGACTAGAGTGGGAATGCCTTTGTCTAATCCATAGCCTCGGTCTGAGAGATTGAGGAGGGAGGGTACCACAACAGCAGGAGACACAGCAGCAAGGACAAACCTGGAAGACATAAAATATATTTGTTTTTTAATGCCCCTTCAAGAATTTTTCACTTATACTGAGAAGCCACCACTTGCTGGTGGAGAGCTGCAAATATAGTCTTGTACTTGGCACTCAGGGCCATTGAGCAATGAGGGATCTTTTTCTTGCTGCACCAACTATGACATGGGACCTCAGTTTATATGGTCTTATCTAAAAAAAACAGGATTTGAACCCGCAACATATTTTTTAGTGTTTTTAAACATTTTTGATTGAAGACAACTTTTGCAATCTGTAGGTATCTTGCAAAGATCAGAGCTATAAATGAATTTTAATTTTGAAATAAAACACAGCTTGATACAAAGTATTTGAACACTAATTGTTTCATTTATGGAAAAAAATTATCAAGTTAAAATACTGCATCAAAATTTACAGAGCCTTAATATCTGAGAACTTTACTCCTACTTTATAATCAACAGAAGTGTTATCCAACCATGGGGGAGTTTCTATTTTCTATGACTATATGTATCTAACACTTGAAATCGGCAAATAACAGGTCAAAATATTAACTATGGACCCCAATTTCAAGATATATACATTAAATTTTCTATGTCGCATATAATGCCATGATCTTATAAAGTAAACCATAAAATTTATAATGGTAATGAATAAAATAGGCCAGTTTTCTACCCCCTCGGTGAAATCAAGAATAACTGTTATTGAACAACTATCTATAAATGTCAGTCCAGATAGTACCTAGCACAAACAGTCTGAAGGATATATACACTGCAGCCCTTCAGAACAGCGCCTTTCTACACTTAAATCATCAGCTGATTTCTGAAGAGGATTTATTGATGCATCCCCTAACTTGCAAATCAGTTGTCTAAAAGTGCAGTGTCATCACCAACTCTGTATTTCGTAGCAGTTTAAAATACTTCAGCACCAAACATTTTTTGGAAATGCAAAAATTTTTTTTCTAAAATTCAAATACATGTATCAAACAAAGTGAAATATGACAAATAAAGGTCCTTTTTGCATGCGACAGCAGCCCAAAACTAAGAAAAGATATATCAAAATTTTAACAATGCAATAAGTGGCAAGTATTAACATTGTTGATAGCTTGCTCCTTGATCTGTTACAACTTTTTTCTGAATGTTTATACCACATCATTTAATCTTTTTACAGGTTCTTAAAAATTGCCATCATGCTCTCACACTGCTAACAAGGCAGGACCAAGGGTGACCGAATAATCTCAAAACAAATAGCATCCATCAACCAAGTTTGATAAAAACTGAACTAATTTTCAAGTTTATATACAGATTCCTGAATGGATAGAAGTCATCATGAATAAGTTTCCATGTCTTGATTTGAGGGCTTGTCTTTGTAGAGTTTATCATTTGTTTGCTTATTAACCCTATAATAATCCCACTAGGAGAGAGGAAATTCTGGTTCAAGTCGAAGAGCAAATGTAATCAGTCAAACACACTTCTATACTTTTACTCTCTATACTGAATACATTAAAGTACTACATGTATTAGTATTCCGTTAAAGTATATCATTGAGGGAGTTAGCATTAGATTCCAGTTCTCCAGGAACCAGGAATTAGTTTTCGAAGCAGGGATTAGCTCACTTGACTAACGCACAGGGATTAGTCCCTTTATAACAATTTCTACGGAATTAGTCACATCTGACAATCTAATGTCATATAGGGAAAAATCAGTAGAGATATAGTGGTATATACCTTCCACTTGCATTATTATTCTGTAACAAAAGAGACTACTACTCGTTCAATAACCAAGCTATCTACAATAGATAAAAAAATTCGGTCTGGAACTCTGAATACTTGTTTTCACTATAAAACAAACATACTATCTTTTACTTGTAAGTGCAGTTTAAACACCAATACTACCTCCAGTCAAGCATGTACTATTGCGGGAGCATAAACAAAACTAGGCCAGTGTACCAAGGTAAATACAATGTGTACTACGTGAATAATTCCTTATTGATTGAAAGAAAAACTTTAATCCTTGTAAACAACCCACTGGTAGGTGAAAATTATGATATTGGGTGGAATCCCCCCTCATTTAAAACATATTGAATTTTGCCCCTCAACCTCTGAATAAAGAAATACAAATACCGCTGAGTATTTTGCAGTGTGGGGTGTGTTTAAATTTCTGGCTATGGAGGTCATACTACCCCCTACGTGGAATAATGGATTTATTGTCAACTGTCCATGCAGACAAAATAAAAATGATCCCAGAGGCTTTAGTTTACCAGTAGAATCAATGGTTTAAAGACTTTATCAATTTACCAACTTTAAAAAATAAAAGGACTTGTTCATATAGGGGACTAAATAAACAGCTTTGAAGAGAATTATTTTATTAAATTTTAATGCTTATGCTTAAAAAATGAGGAAAGAGTATTTCTAAGATTGTGTTTATATGGGAAAATTAATAGAGTAACTGCAGGGAAACTAAGAAACTCAATATGAGTGGGAATATACTGGGGTATATTCTTTCTCACGATAAATCTCAAGAAAAAGTTTACAAAAATTAGGTTTCAAACATGTACAAGTGTGCTATCATGCACATATACCCAAGAAATTGGAAATTCATGTTACCACCTTGCTGTAAAATTATACTCATAATAAAACTAAAGGAGTTCCCTGGGGTGTGAAATGATGCTTTTCTTGCAATTCTTTATCAAAGTTTACAAATAGCACATACCGAGTACAGACTAGATAAAGTATGACATATAGTGCAATTGCCATTTTGGGAAACATGCATTTGAAAAGGCATTTCTTGAGCTTTCAGCTTACAACTTACAAAATAATCCTTTAACAATCCAGTCCAAATTTAATAATGCATGTATAGCAGAAAATATCTGTTAAATTGGCATTCTTCAAAACATATGAGGGATTTAAATCACCATTTGAATGATTCTGTCAACAGAGGACTATTTTGGGGGCTGCATTAATTACCCTCCTTATTCCAATTTTAGCTCAAAATATGAATTGCTATTGATATAGAGGGACCGCAGATAAAAAGTTTTTCATACTTATACCAAGTTATTGAATTTAGCGACGAAACATCAATATACACAGGGATGTATACTATCAATCACTTATGAAATAAAAATATTCAATATACAGAGTGAGCAAACATGTGAATTATGAATTATTTAACGCTTTAAACGTCTGTGGTAAGCTTATCTGTGAAACAGCTCGATTATTCATTGCTTGCTGTAGAAGTTTTAGAAAACACATAATGTCACCTCTTCCACACAGAAATGATAAATAATACTTATTGATCATCTTGGGTATCATTCCTTATAAAATTGCTATGTTTTTGTTTCTCCTGAAGCAAATTGTGACCATAAAAAGGAATAAAAATGAGACTGGAAAAAAAGGTACTTACCCTAACATAAATGCCCATTCCCATGGCAACCCCAACAGGAAGTGGGATGCTATGGCTTCAGCCAAACACTCTGTTAGACACGGGGTAAAGGCCAGTCTAAGTACAGTAAAAGACAGCTTCCTGAGGGCCACAGGGTCAAGACCAAGACCCGCTCGGATCAAGATCACAGTCAAGGCTATTTTTCTTAAAAAATTAAAAGGATGCATCATTCTGATATAATCTGAGTCAAAGACATGCTTGTTTTAATACCAATATCAGATGCTCTTCAATTTATGTGAATATTATGGTTTTGATTTATCTTATGGTGAAATAATATGCTTAAAAACGGACTTGTTATAAAAGATTGCAATTTGTTCTATTCACCATTGGTTATAGACATTTTGTTTCATACAATGGCAAAGAAATATTACGAAACTCCTAATTATAAATACCTGAGAGCCCCTGACCACTGCAAGTCCAATCCTTGGCCTACTATCTTAATTACAGGAATGTTACTCAGCATACCACCAACAAGAAGCATACCTGAAATATAGACAGCAAAAGTATCATATACAGTTGAACTGCAATAACAAAGTAAACAGGAAATCTCCACTACACTTAGTCTGTAAGTACTTTAAAGTTATCCACAATATCTTAAAGTCTTTGATATCTCCAAAAAATTCTCAGTCCCAACTAATTCAAGATAAGAGGTTTGGCTATGATTGCTTTGAAATCTACGAAAGAGTTAAAATCTTACCCAATAATGGAGGCAAACGGAATAAAGAGAACACATATCCCCCAGCTACAGCTGCTGTGAAGAGAATGACTAGAGAAAAGAAATTGCCCCCTGGTAGGGCCTCATCTTTGGTAACTGCAATAAGCACTGCCCAAGTCATGGCACACATTACAAAAAACTGTATATACATGGCAAGATTTCCGTGTGGTGGACACATAAAAGCATATCGGAATCGCTCAAGTTTCCCTGGGTTTTCGGAAAGAGGGTGGTACTTTGTGCTGACAGGTTTGCTACATTGGTGAAAGCATGACCTCAGAGCGGCACATTTCCTGCTGGGGGGCTGGCCCTCCTCAATAGAGACACTGAGATTCTCCTCCTTTTCTTCCTTCTCCTCGGCCTCAGAGGGTGAGGGGTAAGCCCCACCATTACCGTGACTGTTCATTTCCTTTAGTTCTGTCATGTCAGATCTTTAGTACCTTATCTGGAAGAGAAGATAACCTTTACATGTATATACTGTACTATTCAATTAAATATGCACCTATATTCCATTTCTGTTTCACAAAATAACTTTAAAAAAATTTTTTTTAATGAATTCAAAACCTACAGGATCATAAAGCAATGCACTCATTTACTGGATGTCTTTAATTTTTGAGAGGTACATTTTAAATTCCAGAGGACATGAACTTTGACTTTTTCTTGCAAATTATAATTATCATATTTATCATATAAAAAAAGTTATAACTAAAATGTAACTTTTTTGGACTTCGTCATTTTCATGTATAATTAAAATGTAACTTTTTGGACTTATCCATTTTTAACAAGAGGCCCATGGGCCACATCGCTCACCCGAGCATTGTGGCTAGGAAAAAGTAGAAATTGGTTTACTATTGAAAAGTTTAAATCCAAAAGTTTGGCCCCGCCCTACCCCCAGGGGTCATGATTTGAACAAACTTGAATCTACACTACCTGAGGATGCATCCATATAAATATGAGCAATTATGGCTTTGCTGTTCTTGAGAAGAAGATTTTTAAAGAATTTTCCTATATATTTCTAAATAAAACTTTGGTTGGCCATTGTGGCCCCGCCCTACCCCCAGGGAACATGATTTTAACGAACTTAAATCTACCTACCTGGGGATGCTTCCATATAAATATGAGCAATTATGGCTTTGCTGTTCTTGAGAAGAAGATTTTTAAAGAATTTTCCTGATACATTTCTGTAAAAAATTTGGTCGGCCATTGTGGCCCCGCCCTACCCCGGTGGTCATGATTTGAACAAACTTGAATCTACACTACATGGGGATGCTTCCATATAAATATGAGTAATTATGGTTTTGCTATTCTTAAGAAGAAGATTTTTAAAGAATTTTCCTATATATTTCTAAATGAAACTTTGGTGGGCCATTGTGGCCCCTCCCTACCCCCGGGGGTCATGATTTGAACAAACTTGAATCTACACTACCTGGGGATGCTTCCATATAAATATGAGCAATTATGGCTTTTTTGTTCTTGAGAAGAAGATTTTAAAAGAATTTTCCTATATATTTCTGTATAAAATTTTGGTCGGCCATTGTGGCCCCGCACTACCCCCAGGGGACATGATTTGAACAAACTTAAATCTTCACTACCTGAGGATGTTTCCCCATAAGTTTCATTTTTCCTGGCGCAATGGTTTTTGAGAAGAAGATTCTTAAAACATACCACCAAATTTTCACTAAATTCTCAATTATCTCCCCTTGAATGAGGGCGTGGCCCTTTATTTGATCAAACTTGAATCCCCTTCACCCAAGGATGCTTTGTGGCAAATTTGGTTGAAATTGGCTCAGCGGTTCTTGAGAAGAAGTCAAAAATGTGAAAAGTTTACAGACAGACAGCTAGACAGACGACGGACAAAATGTGATCAGAAAAGGTGAGCTAAAAATTGTTTCACTGCTAATTGGTAGAAGATCTTGAAAAGCTTTCAATAAAATCAGTGTATTAAGGTATTCTTTGAGAAAAAGCAGTAATAATGAAACCATGCATTTTGAGAATTACAAAAAAAGAATCTACTTCACTTCACGTATGATGGTCACCTGATTGAATTCTATTGTATTTTTTAAAAATATATATATATACATGTAATAAATAATGTACTAGCTGGAAGTGAACCATGGATCATTATCAAAATTATCTTTTTTTTGAAGAAAAAAAAAGAAGAAAGATAAAACACTTCATATTCAAGACAAACTTCATCGTAAAAATTATCGCAATTCTATGGAAAAAAAACCCCCTACCTTTGATGACAGCTATATCCAAAGCCTGCAATGACAAAAAATTAAAGAACCAAGTTCTTACAGATGCTAAGAACAACAGGAAATAAATGTAGCTCAATCAGTCAAAAAAGACACGTCGTAAGCAATGGTAAAAAAGGTATGCTTCAAGTCACTAACAAACAATTATATGGCTAGCCCCGAGCCCGTACAGACACTAATTACGAAGTCCAATGTCATGTTATGTGCCGCTTTGATGGCTTGATGTTTCTTTTATCCCCTTGTCAGGCAAAAGACAGAGAAATATATGTTTTAATTCACTGTCAATTAACAGTTGGTCACATTAATCATGACAGTTTAATTAACAATTAAGAACATATACTGTGTTATATAAGCTTTGAATTTTTTATGGAAATTTAGAGAAAATTGAAATTACACCCAAAGCTTTAATTTTTTTTTTAGTAGATTATATATTTGAAATATATGAAAAACAGAACAATTTGCGAGGGATTGCCTATAGTCCAGAATGACGTTAGTTCTAGATTTTGTGTCTTGAAAAAGAAAATAAAATTAAACTAACTAGCGATCTTCACATTTACAAGAATACATTTCAATTGCAAAAGAGAGAATTGACATTTGAACATCAGAGATATTTGCATCACTTAATATACTAATCTTGTGTCAAAATCATTATGTATCGTTCATTAAATATAAGATAAGAATAAAGGTTCACGCACTTGTCAACCCCTGCTAGATTATATTGTATTTTTTGCCTCCGATGATGAAACATTTTTCAAATTAATGAAGTTGAATCAACTTGATTTTGAAAAAGTATGAATACCTAGCTATTACAATGTAAGCCTAATATTTTTGTACTGGTTAATAATCATAGAGGCATAAATATTCAAGAATATGACAATTTATCTGATCAAGCACCGTGAGAAGGAGAGGAGATGCAGACCCAGACCGTGGCTTGAGACAATGTTCCCTGTCCTTCATAATACAATTCCAAATTTGTTTAAACAGTCTGAAAATATACCGGTATATGAGAGAGGAAAGGAGAAATATGCAATCAGACCATGATTCAGTTCTGGGCCCCAGGAATCACTAGTCAGGTGCTCTACCAACTGAGCCATTGTGCCCTTGTTGTGGCCACTGGTGATCAGACCCTTTGAATGCCACATTCTTGCCTTAAGTTTTATAGATTTATCTCCAGAAGACACCAAACCAAGCTGTTTAATGGCAGCTCTACCTCTTATTGTAAGGCATGGGATGGCACCAAATGTTACAGTGAGGAGAGGAGAAAACTGCAATGAAGCAGAGCAGGATTTTTTTCTTGGGCCCCCTAATTCACTAGTTAAGTGTCCTTACTACTACTTAGCTTTCAGGCCACCAGCAATCAAGCCTGTCTATCTCAATCTTCAGCACCCCAAAATTCAACCAATAATCTTATCTGATTCCTCTCCCAATCTGCGAAAGCCTCTCACAAGTAAAGGCTATGTACATTATCAAATTCAAATCAAGATTCAGCATTTTCAACTTTAAAGAAGAGGCCGTGGATCACAACATTCACTTGGGTAACTTTTGCCCTGCTGCTCTTCAACAGAGTTTCCATCTTATGGCCCCACCCTATCCCTTGGGGCCACAATTTCAATAGTTTCAAATCTGCACTACCCCAGGATACTTCCATATAAGATTCAGCTTTTCTGACCCATTGGTTCTTGAGAAGATTTTTCAAAATTTTTCAATGTAATACTTTTATTTCCTATTGTGGCTCCATCCCTATCCCTGTATAAAGCCATGATTTGAACAACATGAACAATTTAAAATCTACACTACCTCAGGATGCTTCCATAAGTTTCAGTTTTTCTGGCCCAGTGGTTCTTAAAAAAATTAAGAAGAAGAATTTTTAGATTTTTTATGCATCAATTTGATTCTCCAATGTGGCCCCACCCCATCCCCCGGGGCCCAAAATTTAAACAATTTAAATTCTACACTACCTCGGGAAGCTTCCAATAAGTTTCAGCTTTTCTGGCCAGGTGGTTGCTGAGAAGAAGATTATTTTGTTACACCATCCTATTTTTTCATTTTCTTGATTCTCTCCCCTTGGAAGGGGGCTTGGCTTCTTTGGTTCAATTAACCTTAGAATTCCCTTCATCCAGGAATGCTTCGTACCAATTATGGTTACAATTGACCCATGGTTCTTAGGAAAAAGTTTGAAAATGTGAAAAGTTTACAGATAGACACTAGGTGGTCAGAAAAGCTCACTTGAGCTTTTAGCTCAGGTGAGCTAAAAAGCAACATGCATCAAAATCTATTTGAAATAAGAGTTAAAAGCTATCCAACTCATGTTTGTCTGAATAACAGACTCCTTATTCAGTGTTTAAAGCTACTCCTACAAGAAAAAGTCTTAGTTAATGTCCTTATATATGCTCCTTTGGTATCTCTAGCATGTTGGAGTACACTTAGAGCAGATCACTTATGGGTGTCCTTTTTTGACATTTAAATATCAAAATTCTTAACAATTTTCCCCCCTTCAGCAAAAATAATTCAATTAGTGTCATTGACGAAGGTGCTGATTTAAAAGCAGTGGTATACATGTAAGACATCTTCCTATGCATTATGGATCAACTTATCAATGACGTTAACCCCAGGAAACCACAGTGTTTTCCTCTGCCCACTTACATTACTTATGAAATAAAAGCAAATTTAACCTTTTATCATGCTGCTTGTTATTTCATTCATTGTTTACAATATTCTTTCTTTTTTTATATCTTTCTACATTTTCCTGGGATCTCAAATGTACTAAAGACAGTTTTTTTTATATGAATAGATCAAATTTTAAGTACTAATTGTGACTTCTTATCTTTCTATGTTGATTACTTTTTGGTTCATTATTCAAAAAAAAAAACACTTGAAAACTGATAAACTCATAACAGACCCTGCATCACACTTATCAATATTTTTAACCTTTAAACTTTGATCTTAAAGCAAATTACCTTGGAATCTAAAGGGTACATTTAAGTCATGATTTATGAGACATCTTCATTAATTGAAATATACCAATCATCAATTTTAAGGGAAATGGGTTCATGTGAAAATGAGTCATTTTGACCTTGACCTTTAAATATCCTCATAATCTATATGTATGTTCTTCATACAAATGTTCATTGATGTATTTATATCAAAAATATCCTTGTTATAGTTAAAACACTGCTTTAGTCTATTTTACTCTATGAATGAATATTATTAATGACCATGACTCTTTGACCCTGACCTTTATTCATGAGATTCCTCTAACAATCTGCAACTATGCTTGACCTTTGATCAAGAGTTTAATTTCCCATATATGTACAGTACAGTACTGTATACAGTAAAACTCGTTTAGTACGAACACGGATATTGCGAATTTACGGATATAGCGAAGTCATCTTTGATCCCAAGGTATATAAATTTAATGAATTTCTTATACGGTTATAACGAATTACGGATATAGCGAAGTAATTTCATAGGTCCCTGTGACTTCGTTATATCAACCGAGTTTTGCTGTAATAATGAAGTTTAAAAGTTACAAAATGCTGAACTTATTGCATACAATGGTCAAGTTCTTGTTCATTGACACAGCTACAATGTAGCTGTCTTTTAACACATGATATAAAAACTATTATTATTATTCCAGGTTTAGATCATATAGACACTTGATTTCAGGATGATGTAATATTACATTTGTACATGTTTTTCTGGGTATGTCTGCATGAATTTGAACATTAATTCATTAAAATAAAAAAATTCTGAAATTAGCTCTGCTACTCGCTATGAAATTACAAAGAAAGTGTAGAGAGGTCAGGAACTGTGCCAAACTTGTTTACTCTTGACTCTTTGTGTAATTCCTGAATAGGTCCAGTCTCTACATTTTTCATAATTACAGATTATCATTTAATTCTGTTACTTTCAGCTTCAGTGCTATAGGTATCAAGGATTTTTTTGTCTCTGCATGTTTAATATGCCAAGTTGAAATCATCAGACAATTTAGGGGTATTATTCGATCAGCTTTGAAGCTAGATTCTCACCCAACACATGTGGAAAAAGAGTAGATATTAAAATCAAATGTGATTCGAGGCACACCCCCCCCCCCCTGAAATCCAAGATGGCAACTGACATACCTTCAGTCATTTATAAGATTTTTTTTTATTTTAATGAGTCATATCTATACATGCCTAGAAAAGCATGATTATAATATACACATTAAGTACATCATCAATCCTAAAACTAAACACCTATGATTGAGAGTTGAGACGGGTGCGTCGATTTACCCAAATGGACCCAAATGGACCCAAATGGAAACTCAAATGGACCCAAATGGAAATCAAATGGAATATAAAATATATATATTATATCGTATTCTCAAATTTTATATAGAAAATAATGAAATTAAAACAAAAAGAGAATATTTTAATATCATTATTTTCTTCAATTGTATTTTTAAAAAATGCGATTCAATTCTATTTGAAATAACTATTGAACATACTTGAATACAAAACTGAAGTATTTGATATTTTTTATGGCCGTAGGAACGGATGGGAGGGGGGGATGCCAACCCACAACCCCAACCCCCCGCCCCTACCCCCAAATAATTTTGCTGGTATGTAGAAGACTATCAAAACTTCATGTTTCAAAATACAATATTAGAGATTAATAATTTTAAAAAAAAAATCATTTGTAACTGTAAGTTCATTATTTTCATCATTTTAAATAAGTATTAAAATACAATAATACATATTTAATATTCCATTTGATTTCCATTTGGGTCCATTTGTGTTTCCATTTGGGTCCATTTGTTTCCATTTGGGTCCATTTGGGTTCCATTTGGGTCCATTTGGGTAAATCGACGCGCCGGTTGAGACAGCTTATCATCGAAATCAAGCTGATAGAGCAGACCACAGGCGCTTGTTTCATACAGTAAGCTTAGATTTCTACTATATAATAACACAAGGTATCCATCTTTCTCGAGACAAAAAATGTAGGTCACCAATTCAACCCCCTGTTTTATTTATTATCCGCAGATGGAGACAGAAACCCTACATGTAATGGCTAGCGGAATCACCCTTCTTGGACCTCATGTATATTTCCTTACCTCACCCCCTCGCGAACTTTGACACTGGCCATAAAATTACACGCTTCGTCAACCGAAAGAAAAAGTACATCTCTAAACAGCTCAGCACTTCCGGCTTGGCAACTGCGATATAATACACAAGTTCTCATTGGCTACTGGTACATTTTGCACTGGTGTAGAGAGGTCCTTATCAGAATAATTTTGCTTAAATAATAACTATTCAATCATCTTAAACATTACCCAAACATTGTCATCTTACAAAATATTTGTCAGAAACCTAGAACAATATCGATTTTCAAATTTGCGCCAAAATAAGATTTCGGTTTTCTCTTGTGTCTTATACAATTGCATGGAAAACTCCCGAGAGTACAGTAGCCAATGAGAACTTGTGTATTATATCACAGTTGCCAAGCCGGAAGTGCTGAGCTGTTTAGAAATTGTACTTTTTCTTTCGGTTGACGAAGCGTGTAATTTTATGGCCAGTGTCAAAGTTCGCGAGGGGGTGAGGTAAGGAAATATACATGAGGTCCAAGAAGGGGGATTCCGCTAGCCATTTCATGTAGGGTTTCTGTCTCCATCTGCGGATAATAAATAAAACAGGGGGTTGAATTGGTGACCTACATTTTTTGTCTCGAGAAAGATGGATACCTTGTGTTATTATATAGTAGAAATCTAAGCTTACTGTATGAAACAAGCGCCTGTGAAATGGACTTATCGTTTTAGTATAAATCTGATATCAATTTCTTTTCCATGACGAAATAACTGTAAAACCGTTGGATACTCTTTGTACTTCACCTTTCTATATATCATGTTTATCATAAATACATATCATAGACTAAAAAATAAAATGAGGTTTTCTTGTTTACATCGTTCGAATTATCTCTATCCAATAACCCTTTGACCTATATTTGCTTTCTTCTTTCAGGTGTCCTGTCATGTATCATACAGTTATTTGTTGAATTTAATGATGAAAAAGGATTAAACATTAGAGCAACGTAATCATTACCTGTAACAGTGCCATATGGCTGAAATATGAATTGTTTCTGTAGATGAAGGGAACTTGCTAAGCCATGGATTTGTGATGTCATCGGAAATTGTGTATGTGTTTACACATAAAAATGTCGTCACAAGATAAATTGTTGTCAGTAACTACAACATACGGGCACTTCAGTAGGCCTCGAATTCCTGTGTAGAAAATTTTGCCACCATCTTTGTGAATCATAGACCGTGTTTATGAGTGTAATGGGAGTGACGATGCTTTGTTCAGTGATGAAATAAACAACGACATCCTGAGCGCTGAAGTGCAGTAGGTTAAGAAAAGACAACTAATGGATAAAAATGGCAATTACTTGAGATTTTGTGGACTAAAAATAATGTTTTGCTTTATGAGGGCATGAAACTGCAGTGAACCATAGTTTTGTCCTCCAGTTAAACATTCATCAAAATGGAACTGTACATTGAAACATTAACGGGAACCTTTTTTGAGTTACGGGTTTCACCTTTCGAAACCATTATGTCTGTAAAGGCAAAGATTCAAAGACTTGAAGGTAAAAATGAGTGTGCTGTTAAGGCTATGTATAAATGATGTACAAATTGTCTCCATTTGACTTTATTGTCACTAAATGTGTCAACGGGATGAAAGAAATGGACCATGTACACACAAAGGCTTTTATCATTAAATGGAGTATAAGTAAAGTGAAAGCCAAGTTAGACCCTGCAGTCCCCCATTGTTAATTGGCCTTGACCCTTTGTTATGGAATACACAAAGTTGCAAGATTAGGCCTATAGGGCCTATATAGAACCTTTTTATCACTAGATTTTGTTATACCATTTCTTTAAAACTCGAACAAACAAGCTTAAAAAAATTATGTGTACATATTGTTAATACCATTATTTTTTTAAATTTGTTTGATTGTTATCATGTCTTTGGAGGGATTTTCTTTAATATGGTATATGAGTTTCGTTGACACATAGTCATATTTAAGTAAAGATATAACAAAATATCATCCGTTATCAACTATGACATCATTTGTTTGAAATTGTTTCTCTATTGTGTCATATGGTAATTAAATGACAAGATTTGCAGTAAAGACTCAACATGGATTAAGTGTTGTGGGTTAGTTTAATCTTATTAAATCTTAGGGTTATTCAAGCTTATGTACACATATCAAAATACAATTTAGGTGAAACAAAACAAAGTGGTGTATATCAAGATACGCAAAGAATATATAATCACAATTTGTGTGAATTATACAGAGATTCTGGGTACAGTCAAACTCGTTTTGTATGAACATGGATATTGCAAATTCACGGATATAGCGAAGTTATCTTGCATATAAATTTAACAAATTTCTTATACAGATATAATGAATTACGGATGTACCAAAGTAATTTCATATGTCCCAGTGACTTCGTTATGACCGAGTTTTACTGTAGAATGTATGTAAATCCTTGACATGTTGTATGGAAGTATATGTGAACATTTTCAAGAGTGGACCATGATTCAGCCAAAATGCATCTATCAAATTCACTGAAGAGTTTGATAAAAGGATAACACATATTTTGTACTTGTGTTTTTAATGCATGTTTTTACACAAATTAAGTCATGAAACAGGAGAACGTTACACTATTCTTGCCTGACACCTTGTATGATCCAAAGTACAGGATACAGAAATAAATAGATAACATCCATAAATAGCATCCCTCTTTACTGATAGATTCTAAATTTGATTTCTCAAAAGGATGTTCATGATAAAACAATAATGAAATTTAAAAAAAAAATGCATTAGATTTTAAAGAAGAAAAAGGAAGTTTGATTGAAGTAAATGTCATGTTATTTTTGAATGACAATGCATGAAACGTAGATAAACATGGAGGAAAATGATAAAAAAGAAGATATATATATACAAGATAGAAAGCATTATTTAGCAAATAGCCATATATATGTTGAATTTCCTTGGACCATGTGACAATGTTTGAAAAAAAAATTTATATCACCTGTATATGGTAATATATCTTTGCATATTAATTTATTCATTAATTATAGCCATCTTTAATTTTATTTCTTCCAGGGATTCCCATTGGACAGCAGCATTTAATCTGGCAGGCCATGGAGCTAGAGGACGATTATTGTCTCCATGACTACAGCATCCACGATGGCGCCACCCTGAAGCTGGTCCTGGCCATGCGGGGCGGTCCCATTAATACCAGGAGAAGTAAGCACGCCGCCAATTATAGGATATTGTATAGAATAAATCTCATATGATAAAACAGATTAATTTCATGAAATTGACAAGGATTATATTTATTAAATGTCAATATTCCGTGTTGAGCATATGTAGGTAAAGTTCAGTATCCCACCATGGGTGGACCATCAGAAAATGTTAAGCTAGCAGAGTTCAGGCTTGACGTCTTAGATTTCTTAGGGAAACAATCATACTTTTATCATGCATATAATTATGCAAGCCCCATTATTTTATATTTTGTAACATCCTACTTTCGGTGAAATTACAAGAAGTTCTTGAAAAGAAATCTTTTCATGTAAAATTTGTGTTCTTTTACACATCAAAAGCTTTCTACTTTGTACTTAATAGTTTTGATCAAGCATTTGGCATGTTTCTTTTGTTTTCAAATAAAAAATCATACAAAATAAACATCTTTTTATTTATATTAACAAAAATAAAACATATGAATTCCATGTTTTGTCAAAAATCTATTTTAGCTGAGAAAGTCCAATATTTTAAAAGTTTTAAAAATTTTCAAACAGATTCCCTCAATTATTACAGGTAACTGTTTATGTATATACTATCCCTGGTGTAACCTGCCCCTGTTTGCAAACAGTCTTGAGTTAGTCCTTGCTTCATGTTTTAGTTCCAATGGAAGACCCTACCCTGAGAGAAATGGCAGAATACGTGGAGGCAAACAGAGATGAAATATGGGAGAAAATTCCAGGCAATCGACAGGTCACCCTACTGGTGTTCAGAGAAGGGGACCAGTTGAATTTCTTCCGTGTTGTCGATCGAGGGGACGGAACCCTTACTCCGCTCTCCGAATCATTGAGGTAATAGTTTATTGAGTGAATAAGAGATTGGTGAGGGTTTATCTCTAAGCACAGATCTACATTGTGGTTTTTGCTGAACATTTTTTAGAAAAATTCTATGAATTATGATAGATTTAGATCTTATAGAATGTTTTTTTTTCTTCAATTTATTATTTTGTGGTGAGATTAGTGGTAAGCACTTATACCTTTCAAATCTTAGCATCATGCTTTAGATATGTGTTAAGATTTTTTTTTCCAATATAAATAACACAAACATGTACCCAATTTATTACCTACCAGGTAGTACTAACTATTTGGTATCATATGTTGACCCTATATTCAACAGTTTTTTCCTACTATAAATTGGTAATCAATGGAAGTTTTTAAGGAAATTTTCAGGACATTTTTTTTAAGTATTTCCATGTATATATAATTTTTGCAAATTTGCATTGGAGTTAAACAGGTGTAGAAGAATCAGGTACTGCAGTACAGTGTATTGATAAATATGTTTGAATCAGTGATCTAGATCTGTAAAATTTGTTACAGATTTAATCTCAAATGTTGAAAAGATCTTGAGACCCCACACAGAATGATGATACTATTGTTTCAGTGTAGATTTATAGGATTGTAAGATTCATGTTAATCATGTAGTCAAGGGATGATAAATTATATGCCTTATGGACTCAGGACTGTTGTATCGTGTGTATTAAATATTGCACTTAAGTTTGTTGGAAATGAAAAGGATATGTACTTAAAAAGCTAGAACATGAAACATTTCATAATTATTTATGGCTAAAAATTATGAGACCTTTTTCTTGTTTATGCATATTTATATTATATGTAGTATATGTAATGTAGGCTAGCTTTATAAATCTGACATTTACTAATCTATATTCCACTGAAAATGACCATATTCTTTTATCCTGAAGCGGAATGTATACTGTCCATAGTTTTGAGTTAATTATAGATCAATAGATAAAAAAAAGTATCAATATAGAAGCATTGTGAAACAATGATATTGATTTCGGACCAAGCAGTGACACAGTATTAGTTTGTTACATCTGTTATCAATTATCGAAATATCTTTTATCACCTATGCTGAACAAATACATAAAATATTTAAAAAGACCTTGATAAGAGAAATATAAAATTATATATATTTTAATTTTGAAATCTTCAGAGATAAATCTGTGCCAATATGTCTATGCCATTTGTAAAAATCCTCCTATGCCTGAAAGTCCTATATATTCTTTAGTGTGATTTAGGAAGCAAGAAAATGAAGATATCCAAAGTTATTGCATCAGCTTAAGTATATCATTTTGTCTTTGCGCTGGCCTTAAGCAGTGTACAGATAAAATTATAAAAAGAGAGACAGGCACGGTTAACTTTTAGCTCGTTCCAAATTTTCATTTTGTCAATTATCCATGCTTTAATTTAGTGTAATATTACTGGGAGCAAAATATAGTACTTTTATTCTGACAGCAGACACTTATTTTACTTAAAAAACAACTGCCATTCAATTCATACACACATGCTGGCAGTGACACTAAAGCACGCACAATACCAGAGACGCAAACAAAGCCACAAGTGTGATTCGAATGATCCCACACACAGATTTACCGGTACGGGCTCAGGTAGAAAGATTGACAGCCAAATCATTTAAATTAGCCAGCCTATGTAGGTCGTTAAACTAGCCTAGATGGGCTTATTTTCAATGTTGTTTTTTTTGCGTCTACATGAAAGGATTTAAAGCTCACTGCTGAACAGGAATTTTTGTGAAGGATGATAGTTGCAAGGAAATGATTCTTCAAATGATGCTTATATATGTCTGTTGGGGGACATTAATTCAATTTGATGTAGAAAAGTGATTCACTGGGGCCGTGTTATTGAATTTTAATTTTTGGTGGCCGAGATAAAAATCACATCTCAGGATTATAGAAAAAAAATAAAAAATGAAATTGCCACTGGGAGCTGTACCAATGCTGGTGAAAAAAGTCAATATGTATGTAGCTATTTTAAGGTTTTCTGTAAAAGAAATATATAATTTTTTCCTGATGTATGCTAAATTTCTAAAATAGATACATTATGAAGATTTATCCCTATAGGCTAACTTGATCATTATTTTGGCTTTTAGAAGTGTTTGAATTAAAAAAAGGAAATGTCTGAAAAGAAATTAATATTTTTGAATAATTAAGAATAAATTCAATAACCAAGAATACAGTAAATTGAGATAATAACATATCTTTCATTAACACAGCTAGTTCACTAATTTGACATTTAAAATTGTGTCCTTGCATTAATTTGTATGGAAAACCCTAGTTTGGTGTTACTTATCAACATGATTACCCAGTATAAATACATGAATTCACTTATTTGATATTTATTTTTTCCCCAATAGATACAAATTCCAAACTTCACTTTGAAATTTTGTGTGGGTTTTTTTTCCCTCATAAACTGAAGGTAGTGTTTTTGATGTAATAGGGCTTCAATGTACTCTAAATATTGTGATTTTTTTTTTTTGAAAGTGAAGGGTAATGTATTTGACGTTTCCTTATAGTGGGGCCTTAGTGTACTTAGTAGTTTATGACACGTTAACCTTTTTTTTTTAAAATTGTTTAACAGGAGGGTAACGTTTTCGTCTTTTCCATGTACAGTAGAAGGGCCTCTGTGTACTAAATAGTTTTAATGTAATTGAATTTTTTTTTTTATCAAAGGTTAACTGTTTATTTTGTAGTGGGGCCTCCATGTACAATTTTGATGACCAGGAGGAGGAGGAAGAGGCACCTCCCAAGGAGAAACTCGAGGAAAACGAACAACTCAAGGAAAAAATGAAGCAGCTTAGAGGCAAAATGGAGAAATTAACTCTCACTAAAAAGGTTTGTTCAAGTGCTCTTTGTATGATCACTTCACCTTGCTATTGTCAGAAAAAGCAATTTTATGTGCAAATTCACCAGAAGTTACTTTCCTTTGGTCATCACATTGGTCAAGAAGCCCCGATTCCTTCATTATTCAACCAATTTAAACTTGTCATATTGTGCAATGAAGTAAAGATAACACAATTTTTCTAAAGAAATTATGCTTACAAAAGTTTTCTTTTAAAATAGTTTAGCATTTTTGAAAAAAAAATTTGCCTTTATACTTCTGCCAATGTTGTTCGAAATTGGTTGCTCAATGAGAAAAAAATCACTAGTTTGACTTCCTTGATGACAGCCAGGGGAAATAATTTGAAGGGAAAATATGTTACATGTGTCAAAAATGAATGTGTACTTATTATTTGAATACATTTCAGCCTAAGAAGAAGATTCCTCGTCCCCCGTCTTCAGAACATTCCAGTGGTAGCCGTGGTGCTAGACGTCGACAGCTCCCGGGCTCCGGGAGAACCTTATCTCACAACCTCAACAGAAACTTCTGTCTGCCACCTGTTGGCCATCATTCAACATTCTCCCAAGGGGAGCAAACTGCTACCATAGAAATCAGCAACAAAGATGATATGAACTCTGGTGGTGTAATGGGTCAAAACATGGCTGCTAGCCTCAACCATAACATAGGAAGTGGTTTGTTAAATTATAACGAACTTGAAACCAATTCCGAACACAATAAAAGCCATAGTGCCAAATCAACCCGGAGTAGGAGTCGTCAGATGATGGCCGAGAATACGGAACTTAGTGCTAGCCGATTAGGGATCCTTTCCAGTGTCAAGGAGGATAGTAGCCTGGTGCACGAGTCACAGCTCGCCACTGAGTGGAGGGAGGGGGGAGTCAAATCCTGGGAGGGGGAGGATAGTGAGAACATTAAATCGGATTTTATAAGCTCGAACACTTGTACACCTTCATCCAAAGTGAGAGACCTACACAGATTGAGCAGTCTGCAGGAAACTGTCACGAAAAAGAAAGATGTGAATCTAGAAAATTACAAGGATACTCTACAACCTCCTTCATCTTCTTCCAAAACAAAACAAAAATTGAAAGGGGATCTCACCATAGAAAACATTAAGGAGGTCCTGGGCCGACCCCAGGCATCCAATAAAGACTTGACTTTAGAGAGTCTCCAAGAATCACTAGGGAGACCTACCACCTCCTCACGTTTCAAAGGATTGGAACGGAGGAAAGAGTTCACCCTGGAAAGTCTGAGTACCAGTGAGGCTCGGGCGATGTCGGGGCTCCTCAGGCAAGCATCCCTAGAAAAAATAGGATCTTCTCGTATCGGCAACTTTGTGCCAAGCGGAAGTAAATCCCGTCTTGGTAATTATGCCCTTGGGAGCACAAGTCAGGAAGGAAGGATTATTTCTCCAGAGGAACGATTGTTGGTAGGTTTTTTAACTTGAGTTTTGTTGATGTGATTCAAGAAATTACTGTAAGAAATATTTAGTACATGTAGGTGTTTGTCAGAAGAAAAAGTTGAAAAACACTGCAGAAGATTTCCAAAAGCATGACAAATAGATCTACTGCCTTTGTACCAATTTGTAAAATACAACTCGTTTCTTGAAATACTGTTAATAGTTCTATTTGGAAGAATAGTTTTCTATACATTGTAATGACAAAAGTTGAATTATTTGTTTTGGCCTGATAAAAAAAGAGGGTCAGTAGGTAGAGTTTTATATTTATTTTTCAATTTTTCTTAAACATTAAATTGAAATTCAAAAATCACAACTTTTCTTGCTTAAATTTTTTTCCTCACCTGGCCAACAGTTTCTCCCATAGTCATACTGATAAGAATGTTCCTAATGTTCAAAAGAAAATGCACAGACATGCTATTTCAAGATTTATATGTACAAAAAAAAAATAAGCATAGGGGTCAGAACAAAAATTTCAGGTTGGTTGGCTAAAGGTATAAAAAAAAATTATTAGGCTTAAAACTTGTACATGTATGATATTGTTATTCTTTTCTCTGTGATATTAATGCATACTGTAAAGGTAATGCTTCAAAATTATATGTATAAATGAATTGGAGAATACCTTTTCTTATATATATATATTCTGTTTTATGAGCTGTTTCTCAATATATAGGTTTAAACAAAAATTAAATGTTGTTCTATTATGACAGAGAGACAGATTTCCAGAAGTACAGGATTAAAGTAAATTTTTTGTTTAACTTTCAGTCTGCCCATCTACAGAGGGTCAACAGTCGCGATGGAAGGATGCTCTCCCCTTCACATCGACTCCCCCCTGTCAAGTCCAAAAAGAAGGCTGCCAAACGGTGCTTTGTCTGTGGCAAGAAAACCGGCCTTGCCACCAGCTATATATGCAGGTAAGAAATTTGTTTTATGTCAAATTTAAGCCTGGAACAGATATTTGCAGGTTTTGAATTGTCTTATTTTACTTATTGATCTTTGAATGTTGCTTCAAAGTGTTTGACCAGCAAAGATTAGGCCTATTGGAAAATTACTAATCAATAAAATCAGTGTGTGTAAAAAGGGAACTGGTCAAACTATTTAATGGCCTTTGGCCAGGAGGAAACCTATTTATTTTAGCTCAAGAATACAACTGTTGTGTTTAGGATTCGTGTACAAATTAAGCTTTACATGGTCAAATTTTGATGTTTGACATGTTTGAAATGCAATGCCTTCATAGTTAAAAGAGAAGCTTCAAAAAGTTTAAATATATGATGTACTGTTAACATATCTTGTTGAAGAATCTGAATGAAAAACATTTTCTTCAGAATAAATTTTTATGTCCCCCTTCCCCAAAATTGAAGATTCTGGGATAAATAGTTTTTTGATCAGTCCATTGCCTTATTTGTAAAAAAAGAAAAAAAAATCAATCTTGCCTATAACTTTTGTTTGGTAGGAATTAGGGCTTTTCAAGTTTTGTATTCACATGTTTTCCTTGTGACAAGACCTCTTTGGATACCAACATATTGATGACCAGTTGACCCTGATTTTGCAGTTTGAACCACACTTGCAAAATTAATCTTGGCTGTAATTTTTTCACTCGTACATCTCTTATGAAAAGACCAACTTTTGTGTACCAACATTTTTTACCTTTTATCCTTGACCAGGGCATTTGACCTTGCCATAACTATTGAAAGGTTAGCAATAAGAATTTTCTTGTGACAAGACCTTAACATTTTGTCCTCTTGACCTTGATAAAAATTGACGATGATAATTTCTGAATGGTTGGTGCAAGGGTTTTTCATATTTCACAAGAAAAGTCCTTGCAACATGTTCTTTCCTTATGTACCAATATCTTTAAAATAAGAAATAGCAAATTATGCAATGTTAAACAAAGAAACAATAAATACAAAAGAGTAATAATGTTTATACTCTAGTAAAAAAAAAAAAGCCTTATATTTACAGTATGTTGATTATATATGTTGTAATCTTCAACTGCTGTATCATCATTTATCTTTTGTTAGTTGCTACTATCAATTTTGAATTTCTTCTTGTATGTTTTTTTTTCTTATTACTTGTATGCACTGATGGGCCCCAAATTGGTATTAATAAATCTTATCTTATCTTATCTGTAAGGAGAAAAAATTAGGTACCATGTAAATTGATTTTTTTATTCTCCTCAGCTCCACAGTAGCTTACAGCAGAGAGCTCAGAAGAGGAGCAGTCTGATTCTAAAGATGGAAAGAATCAGTCCCAAGCTACAGACCCTTAAGTCCACAGTCATCCCCATGCCAGGACTGGGAATGTCAGGAAAGGTATACCTGTAATGTGTTACCTACAGTCTGGTTAATGGAGATGCTGGTCTGTTTGACATAGAACTGTACTAATATTTCATTTGTTTTGTGTAGGTTGTTACTATTGAGTCAGTTTCCAATACAGTGCAGATTTTGCCTACAAAAACTAAACCTAAGAAGCTGATGCTACTAGGATCTGATGGGAAAAGGTTAGTTTAATTTTTTCATCAATTTTATGATGTATGTTGATTTGTGTAACAATACACATAATAAATTCGATATTTGTTGATTTTTGTAACAATACACAATATTTAATCATCATCCTTTGTTATGCTATATTTCAGGTACCCCTACCTGTTCAAAGGACTAGAGGATCTGCATTTGGATGAGAGAATCATGCAGTTTTTAGGAATAGTGAATAATATGTTCACAAATGACAACAGGTATCATTTATAGCAAATGTTTTCTTTGTGCAGTCAGAACTTTGCTTGGCTTTTCTTTGAGTTCTAAAATACATTTACTTTTTCCATTTATCAGACAAGAGCAGCAGTTGTTCCGTGCACGCCATTATTCTGTGACCCCGCTGGGGCCCCGTTCTGGACTGATTCAGTGGGTGGATGGTGCCACGCCCCTCTTTAGTTTATATAAGAGATGGCAGCAGAGAAGTGCTTTAGCCCAGTCTATCAAGGTGGGTCCTCCTAATCACTGCACCAGAGCTCTATCAGGATCATTTTCTTTAATCCAGATTCAGTTTACATCATTTTGCATATTTTACTGTGATGAAAAATATCATTGCATGTATGAAAACTGATCAGAACATGCTTTTGATTGTAGAGCCAGAGTACTAGCAGTGCTTCTTCCACCAATCAGGCCACCACCATATTACGACCAAGTGAAATCTTCTACAACAAGCTCACTCCAGCACTCAGAGAGAAGGTATAAAAATTGCACTGTACTATTTTATTACAGTTTTCTTGAAGTGAAAAGTCACCTCTCTAAAATATTTTCTTACCAAAGTTATTTAATCTATATTATATCCCAGTTCACAGAAAGTCATTTCAATGTCCCATTTAGGGCTTTTCACTTATTTCTAAATTTAATGATATTTGCATCACAAAATTTCGAAGAAACTGCCCTTAAACTTGATATGTTTTAATTGAAAAATTATCATTTAATCTCATCGAGAGTTACCTCTCTTATCAGAAGGTTAAGGAACCCTAATTTTCATCTTTTTCTCAAGTTTGCATTGCCAAAAACTTGCAATTGAGTATTTTGAAAAAAAACAACATTATACAAGTTTACGTAAAGAAAAAACATTTGAAAACATTTTAGAATTGAGGACATGAATGTTTGCACCCTATTTTTTTTTAAAAAATTAATTAATAAATCTGTCTAAAACCTACATTTGTTATGGTCTATGTATGCTATAATTTTAAATTCATGACAACAAACTACATTGTATCAGCAACTCTAATTTGATATGATTTATTGGGGGAGAGGGTAAGGTTTTCCATATTTTGCACTTAAAAATCTTAGATCTGTAAACATACCATCGTGAAAACAACATAATACAGAGCACATGTTGGAAGAGTGAAGAGAAGAATGGTGAAAAGAAGGGTTCCAAGAAAAAGCTGGTCTACATCATAGCAGACAGAATCCAAACGCTGACGCAACACATTCCATTTCTTTCCTCGAAATAAACGCCAAAAGGCAGACAGAGCATACACTTGGAATCGATACAGTCTGAAAATTTTAAGGATATTTACATGTATATATAAGTTATTTCCAAACAAAAAAAGAAACCTTTAAGAATAAATACTGTGCTCATGTTAACACTGGGGGTTGGGAGGGAAATTAGATGCCAAGAGATATCAAATTGCACCTTAAAAATTTAAACACATCTTTTTAAACAATTCTATAGATATTTAAAAGTGTATTTTTTAACTGATGCAAAAATGAATTTTTAATGCTAAAAAAATCACCTTGCAGCATAAACATAAAAGCAGTATATATGTAAAGTCATCATGGATATCACATCTCGAAGGAAGCACAGCTGTGCAGTTATCCCCAGCAATCCCAAAAGTGAGGAGTACCAGAGCATGCTACTGAGGACTGTCTGTAGAACTCCAAGGTAACCTAGGGAGACAACACAAATTAAGATCACATGACTGAAACAGTAAGATGGTAGATCACCGTTGACGTCCGAGGTTATGTGCGAGGTACGAGTCATCCGAGGAACTCCGAGTGGTTTACTCTAAAGTTGTTACTCTTCGGTTTGCGGGATTGTTGTGTTTAGGTGTCTGGCTTTCAACACGAGGGTTTCTTATCCCGTTTTTTATTCTCATATTTTGCTGGATTGGGTATCTAAATTGATGTAGGCCTAATTTAAACCAATATCTCAGTCTAAAATCATAAGCGTCGGAATCGGGGGGGGGGGGGGGGGGGGGG
>PRKT01000189.1:389020-402273 GCA_003671525.1 Saccostrea glomerata
TTTTTGGCAATGATTTGTCCTATTCTTTCGGAAATGAAGGAAATACCAGTAAATCGTAGGTATTGATGATAATGATGAGAAATTTCTACAGTGCAATGCTGTCAATAAAATGAATGTGAGTTAAAAACGTACTATCGGACGATGAGCATCATGTCAAATGAACAAGTATATTTTTCGTTGATTATATGGTTCTTTTCATTTGGACAATCATAAACGATATTTAATATCTTTCACGAAGAATACTATGAAAATCTGATGGTGGACGAAACTGATAGAAGTGAAAGGCATTCCCCCCGCTTAATTTGTAAATGAAATATTGTACACATGTGCTATACTATAAACATAGCATTTATAGTAGATGTATACACGCTCGACTCGGCAAGTTTTTATAATTTATTGGTTTACTATATGTATTTACAATTTTACACCCATCAATTACTAGTATTCGTTAATTATTATCCATTAATAACAGATTATACAAATTAGATAATTCCTTGTGTTGGTTGAAATTGCACTCTAAAATATACATAATTTTTTAAATTCCATATTGTACTTTTTTCCATCTTATTTAATCTATGTACATGTACATTTTTTATCACTAAAAAAAGGGCATATCATTATTGAAAAAGAAATTGATTAATGATTAAATATACTCGACTAGACTAATTCATTTTACTTAACATAAACGTGGATAAGTTGTTTATCTGTTCTCAAGTGTTTCGTGCGAGTTATCGCGCATTGCCTTCGAAGGTAAAACCAAAATATGTTCGAAAAACACTGATGCCCCCGTATGGCAGGAAATGGTTTCTCAAATGCAAGTCAAATTCCAATGTTAAATGATCAAAAATGTTGTTACCCAACGAAAGGACGCGTCTCCATGAAAATACATATAAATTCAAGTCAATCTTTGTTTCTGCTGTACACAAATGTTACTCTCTAGGTCTTTAACAAGTTGTACAGGTTAATACTGAATGTTGCTATATTAATTGTGCTAAAATGAAATGTTAAAACAATTCCAGAACCATAATGGTTTTAGCTGAAATTCTACCATTATTTCAAGGTTGTCAGTGGTAAAAAAAAAATCTGGTGTGGTTTTGAGGGGAAACATCTGTTAGATTTAAGAGTTGTGTTTATTTTTATTTTGGTCAAAACAGTTAAAATACCAGAAGGAAAAGAAACATTACTTGGTCTTTTTCGAACCTGCACATCAAATGATGAGCATTTTACTCGTTACATAATGCTGTAGGATTTATATGTAGTAATTAACATCGAATATATAAATAATTAACAGTCTTGCCCTTCCCCCACCCTCCCTCCCCTCCCCACACCTTATGCCCGTTGTCTTGTTGATTTCCATGTCAAGCTTTTCGAAGACATAGGCTGAGTGCTGTAAAATGAGGGATGCAGACAATATATAGGAAAAAATATATCCACGTGCATTTCTATCTCTGCACAATAAGGAACTATATTTGAACTAACGAACTGAGTTATTATAGTTAGTGATACTTTCAACCTTTTGTTATTGTTTCAAAATATAGTTTGGGTATTTTTTTCTTAGTTTAACAACTTTATTTGAAATGAATTTTCAAATTCTAGCCTATGATTGTCAGTGGAGTTGTATTCTTTTGACCAAGTGATGATTCATTTGCCTTGAAATTGTCGTAGAATATGAGCATACAAATACTCAAGTGAATAATATTTTGTTTATTTTTTTCCAGTTTAATTTTTCATAGTGTATGTAATCATGTTAGTAGATTGTTTATTTTTTACCTTCTTCAAGTTACACCTTTGCTAAAGATTGAATGGAAAATTTATATAAGTTCCCCATTTAGGGGATGTTGTGAAGGGTGATGAGTTACCCCCCCTTTTTAGGGACATTTTTTTTGTTAGCACCAATGTTTATGAAAAAATAACCATTTAATACATGTTTTTGTTTGTATGCATATATGTTATATGCATTTAGTGTATATTGTGCACAGTTAATGAGTGTGAATAATTATGAAAAAAATAAAAACAATCAATAAATTTTGGTTATCTTTTTATCTGTGCAGTGTAAAAGATGTCTCTTGTGACATTCAGATACATGTATTTTTTTAAAACTTTAAAAAAGAAACAAAATTTGCGATTCAACTTAGATCAAGGATATGTTTTGTGTACATAAAAGCAATTCATTTTAAACAAAATTGTAGAAACAATTTAAAGATGCGTCATTGGGAACCCACATTGCATTACACATTGTTCCTCTCTCTAATCAGTGATAAAAAGGTTAAACAAATCATAACCAGCCATGGGTCTCTGTTGATGGCCAAGTTGCTGATAAAAGCATTTCCCCAATTAACACTTCCTACCATACATGTGCAGTTTTATTCATCAAAGTATATATGCAAAACAAACTGTAGCTTTAAATTTGAATGGATTTTCAGCACTTTCAAAAATACAAGAATTTTTTTCTATAATTTAAAAATTATTTAGTAGTTTTTTTTTTGTTGAAAACTTAGATAAAACAAAGAATTACCCTTTAATCCTTCAAAAGATGATACGATAACAGTACATATATAGACAAGGATCACTTGAATCTGTTATTAAATCATACCTCACATGTTACTTTATCATAATTAGAAATATTTTCTCCCATTTGTTAAGTTCACTCTAAAATATTTCTTAAAAAAACACTGAAAAAGAGGGATAGTGAAGGTAAATGGAGGAAAGGAATTTGTGAAACTCTAGTGCAAGAGAAATAAAAACCAACTGAGCTGTTTTGTACCATGTTTATATTCAAATCGTACGGAAGCCCGTTGGTGCCACGTACGAAAAATATTTTATCCGGCGGCCGCCACTTATATATCTGGCGGCCGCCACATGATTTATCTGGCGGCCGCTACATAATATCTGGCGGCCGCTATATACATCTGGCGGCCGCCACTAATTTAACTGGCGACCGCCAAATATTTATCCGGCGGCCGCCACTTATATATCTAGCGGCCGCCACATCATTTTATTATATTTATTTGTCCTGGGCCTCTTGTTTTTTATCTACTTCTTTTTTCAATTTCTGTAATGTGTGATTTTCTTCCTAGGTGCGGAAACAACTTCTGTGCTACACATCGCTATGCTGAGTCTCACGATTGCACTTTTGATTATAAAACGGAGGGACGCAAGCTGTTGGAACAAAGCAACCCAGTTGTCAGTGCTCCTAAGTTACCCAAAATCTAACTCAGGAACCCTAGGAATGTGGCTGTGAACTCCTTGTTTTTTGTGTGCTCTTTCAGTGTCTAGAAGAAAACCTTAAGTGGGGTACACATAGAGTTATTTACCGTTTGTTTTTGGAATGACTTTTTAGCATTGTATTCTCCCCCTTTTTTTAAATAGTTGAAGTGCATTTGATTCATGTTTACTTATCATTATAGTTTTATTTTTCTTTTGAATTATATCCATCAAATAACTGGTTGTTAATATTTTTGCAAAGGGAGGTCTATATTAGTTTGATTTTTATTTAAGTAATATTGTATCTATACAATGCCTATAAGTGTAATTGTTTGCTAATACTAAATTCTGTACTACTGTAATAGACCAGATTTTGGGGATATGCCAGTGTTATATACTTAGCATAACTATAGGCAGAATATATAGCCCTTGGGTTGCATTGAATTAAATTGTGTTATCTCTGAACAACAGAAACTTTCTGTATTCATTGAATTTATGATTTATGAAGGGCAGATAATTTATCTTCAGTTTCAAAAGTGTCTCTGTTATATGTTGAATTGTTATATTTCCCATTAATGTTTTCATTATGATGATCATTTTCTTTCTTATAGATAAATAATTTGAAAAGAATTTGAAACTATTCAATAAATATTATGTTTTCTTTAAAAATCTAGTCTAGACTGAGATGTTTTGAAAGTGCACCTATAATTTTGTATATTTTCTTGGAATTTGTGATAATTATTTTTTCAGATGTCTTTCATTTGCTGGGTGTTGAGTGGGAATGTCATTTTGTTTGTTTTCTGCTGAGAATGTCTGTCTGTTGATATATGCCTTTATTATGTTAAAGCCCAGAATCAGTGGAGATTTTTAATTAGAGTTTGTTAATTATCATGTTTGTCAATTTCAGATTTTCATTTTTCACGTACATACGTACTTGTTAGTACTGGACTTTTTCTCCTTCTTCATTTGAGCACTTGTTAAATTACAATTACAAACTGTTTTTCACAGCTTTAATTAGAGCTTTTACATTCATTGCAGGGTTTTCACACATGTTCGTAAGTTTGAATTTTGTATTGATGTTTCATTATTAGAAAACTTTCAGGTTCTTTTTAATATTTTCCCACAAGAAGTGCATTGACAATTTATTTTTCAACATTAAAATGTAACAAGTCAATCTTTGTTTCTGGTGTACACAAATGTTACTCTCTAGGTCTTTAACAAGTTGTACAGGTTAATACTGAATATTGCTATATTAATTGTGCTAAAATGAAATGTTAAAACAATTCCAGAACCATAATGGTTTTAGCTGAAATTCTACCATTATTTCAAGGTTGTCAGTGGTAAAAAAAAATCTTGTGTGGTTTTGAGGGGAAACATCTGTACGATTTAAGAGTTGTGTTTATTTCTATTTTGGTCAAAACAGTTAAAATACCAGAAGGAAAAGGAACATTACTTGGTCTTTTTCGAACCTGCACATCAAATGATGAGCATTTTACTCATTACTTAATGCTGTAGGATTTATATGTAGTAATTAACATCGAATATATAAATAATTAACAGTCTTGCCCTTCCCCCCACCCTCCCTCCCCTTCCCACACCTTATGCCCATTGTCTTGTTGATTTCCATGTCAAGCTTTTCGAAGACATAGGCTGAGTGCTGTAAAATAAGGGATGCAGACAATAATATAGGTAAAAATATATCCATGTGCATTTCTATCACTGCACAATAAGGAACTATATTTGAACTAACATATTTAGTTATTATAGTTAGTGATACATTCAACCTTTTGTTATTGTTTCAAAATATAGTTTGGGTATTTTTTTTTTAGTTTAACAACTTTATTTGAAATGAATTTTCAAATTCTAGCCTATGATTGTCAGTGGAGTTGTATTCTTTTGACCAAGTGATGATTCATTTGCCTTGAAATTGTCGTAGAATATGAGCATACAAATACTCAAGTGAACAATATTTTGTTTATTTTTTTTCCAGTTTAATTTTTCATAGTGTATGTAATCATGTTAGTAGATTGTTTATTTTTTACCTTCTTCAAGTTACACCTTTGCTAAAGATTGAATGGAAAATTTATATAAGTTCCCCATTTAGGGGATGTTGTGAAGGGTGATGAGTTACTCCCCCTTTTTAGGGACATTTTTTGTTAGCACCAATGTTTATGAAAAAATAACCATTTAATACATGTTTTTGTTTGTATGCATATATTGTTATATGCATTTAGTGTATATTGTGCACAGTTAATGAGTGTGAATAATTATGAAAAAAATAAAAACAATCAATAAATTTTGGTTATCTTTTTATCTGTGCAGTGTAAAAGATGTCTCTTGTGACATTCAGATACATGTATTTTTTTAAAACTTTAAAAAAGAAACAAAATTTGCGATTCAACTTAGATCAAGGATATGTTTTGTGTACATAGAAGCAATTCATTTTAAACAAAATTGTAGAAACAATTTAAAGATGCGTCATTGGGAACCCACATTGCATTACACATTGTTCCTCTCTCTAATCAGTTAAAAAGGTTAAACAAATCATAACCAGCCATGGGTCTCTGTTGATGACCAAGTTGCTGATAAAAGCATTTCCCCAATTAACACTTCCTACCATACATGTGCAGTTTTATTCATCAAAGTATATATGCAAAACAAACTGTAGCTTTAAATTTGAATGGATTTTCAGCACTTTAAAAAATTACAAGAATTTTTTTCTATAATTTAAAGAAATAAAAAATTATTTAGTAATTTTTTTTTTTTGAAAACTTAGATAAAACAAAGAATTACCCTTTAATCCTTCAAAAGATGATACGATAACAGTACATATATAGACAAGGATCACTTGAATCTGTTATTACATCATACCTCACATGTTACTTTATCATAATTAGAATATTTTCTCCCATTTGTCAAGTTCACTCAAAAATATTTCTTAAAAAAACACTGAAAGGGAGGGATAGTGAAGGTAAATGGAGGAAAGGAATTTGTGAAACTCTAGTGCAAGAGAAATAAAAACCAACTGAGCTGATTTGTACCATGTTTATATTCAAATCGTACGGAAGCCCGTTTGTGCCACGTACGAAAAATTTTTATCTGGCGGCCGCCACATAATTTTTATGGCGGCCGCCACATGATTTATCTGGCGGTCGCTATATACATCTGGCGGCCGCCACTAATTTAACTGGCGACCGCCAAATATTTATCCGGCGGCCGCCACTTATATATCTAGCGGCCGCCACATCATTTTATTATATTTATTTGGCGACCGCCAGTTATATATCTGGCGGCCGCTACATAATATTTGGCGGCAGCCACATAATTTATATGGCGGCCGCCAGATAAAACCTGGCTTCCTGATGCGCGCGCATGTTTTAACATGTGATTTCAGAGGTGGATACATTGTAAAAATTATAATAGCGACATCAATCAACCAAACTTGTAAGAGATTTATTATGAACCAACACACCAATCCACACTTCTATTTGATATGTTTTTGCATAGAGCAGATTAATATTTAATTTGAATAATGCAAGTATTTGTAGAGTGTTTCGGTTATTAAGAAGCCTCATCAGGGGTCACGGGCATAAATCATGGTGTTAGTTTTAGGTGAGACCGGGTTATCTCGTCACCTATATTCTTGTGTTTGCTGTAAGCTATGATTGGTTGAGAATTAAATAAAGTTTTGCATTTTGGATTAAGAATGGTGTTCTAATATTTCAGAATTCGTTTTTTATCATTAACTTTTTAGACGGTGGCTATATATAGCCACAGGCTATTGCTGCTGGTCTGTGTAAACACACGGGGACCCTAGCGGCGATTTTTGCAGAATCAAAATAATGAAAGTAGACTTATATCGATGTTTGAAAATGAAATGTACATAGTTAACAAATACTTTCAAGTTATTTCAAAGACATTTCGTTGATGGATACAAAGCCTAAGTCCTGATATTTGCCGTTCTTAATATTTCTCGCCTTATGAATATTCATTGGGTTACGCCGACTTAAACTAACTCGTACACCAACCGACTCGTATATTCGTATGCAAACTACAGATGTCAATTCGTACAATTCTCACAATTTCGAAAATCAGTTTCGTACGCACATTGTGTTTCTTTAAAATTGTTGAAAAATATTTGAAGATTTAATTGTATTATTGTTTCACTATCTAACTCCGAAATCAAATACTAGTCATTATTACTAGTAATATTGCTAAACAACACACGGCTGTTTCTTAAATACTGCTTTGTGATTTTTTTTTTTTTACAACAAAACTTAAATAGTTTATTGTAATTTAACAAAGTCTTTTTGTTTGAATCTCTTATACCTGTCTACAATGCTATATTATTAAACGACTATATGTATTTTAGGAAAGAAGAAAAAAGATCACTACATCTTAATCAGTTAATAAAATGGTTGTTGGAGGTATATGATGCCATAAAATTTGCTAAGTTTACTACCATTTTAGTTTTTAAAAATAAGACTTTGTCTGATTATTTCGGACACAAAAACGACTCAAAGCTATAGTAAACGATGATTGTCGTGTTCAAAGCGTTTTTCTCGAATAATAGTAGGCGCTGCAAGATGATTTTTCGCAAGTATTTATTTATCATATTTTAGTGTATCTGAATTCTTTTGATAAAATATAGACAAAAAATTAATACTTCATTAACATGCTTTAATGTACTTACGCACGATAAAAAAAACCGGTTTTAAAAATAATACATAAGTATTGTTTCGAAATAAAAGTATTTTAAAAATAGATTTTGGTAAACATTATCCTATTTTTTTTATTCACCATCTATTGTGTCGTCTTTTGGAAAATTTAAGAACATTTGCTTAATTATTTTATCAATTTATCAGTTTATCAAGCATTCGAAATGGGAAAGTGGTAAATCCAACACACGAAAAACGGCGGTGTTCGATGACGATACTACGAACTGGAAAGCAGTTGAGTTTTTTTCCTTTTTAGTGTACTAGAGAAATGGGAGTTTTCTTAGCGAAATCGTTTTAATCAAATCTAAGGGTAGAACAAACAGCTACAGGAATAGCGGAAGGCGCTGTCAATGTTGACAGCCAATACGTTTTGACATTATCATCCGTGTGTCGTAAGGCGACACAACACATTAATGAAATCTTATAATTTGCAATTGTTTATTTATGCATATACCTATTTGAAGTTTGCTATGTTTTTTGGTGAAAATTGTAAGAAGATAGTAGTTTACAATTTTAGATAACAGTGAGAATTCATAACACTTTACTTATTAGTACAAAAAATTTTATTTATTAAAATGCAGGTAGATATATTGTGAAAATTTGAAATAAACTTTTACAATTTCCATATCATTTTACAAAATCTTAAAACATTTTTTCTTATATACTACCAGTCGTCATTTGACGTAGCGGGTTTGCTTTGGACTCCCGGACCTGAAGAAGTCCATCCTTACGTCGCGGATTCGACTCCCACTGCGTGACATGGATATCGGCCCTTAATTCAGATTGAGATCCTGTGTCGCAGTAATTGCTAGCCAGAAAAATATCCTTCACTGCTAAAAATTTTATTCTCGAAAGGGGTGTTTAACAAACAAAATCATTCATGCCACCGTCTTTCAGTACTCACAGTACTTTGATTTATCAATAAGCAGCGGTTGTGTCAACATCCATCTTCTTAACCCAATAACACTCACCTTTCGCAAATTAATAATAAGTGGCGACCGCCAAATATATGAGTGGCGGCCGCCAGATAAAATATTTTTCGCACGTGGCACCAACGGGCTTCCGTAAAATCGTAAGTTTACTTTAGGATACCAATATCAATTCCAGTCTTCTCTCTCTCTCTCTCTCTCTCTCTCTCTCTCTCTCTCGGCATAACATAAAAGAGGGGGAAGGGGGGTGTCCGCTATGCCCTTCATGATCTACCTATGATATTAAAAATACATCTCTGCATATTTTTTTTCAATTACTAAAATTGTCATTCCACAACAGAGAATGCTCTTTGAAATAATAAAAATGCAATTGTATTCATACACCATATGTAACCGAAAAATAAATCATTTATTTTTGGGGAAAATTGTGTGAAGTTTACTCTCAATCGGCAATCCTCGGCTGACTCCGCTTCGCTTTTTCCATAAACGTACTGAAGTAAGAAACAAATTAAATAAATTAAATAAATAAAAAACAAATCAAAAACAAAGTATCATATTCAAGCATTCCCTGCATTGAAGACACTTTGCCCTTTTTTCGTCCTTTCTTCGGCTCGTTTTAATCTAAATATCTGGCCTGTTAAAAATAATAAAAAACACTACATGAATGGTGTATTATGAATAAATCTTTTTTTAGTTTCTGCAACATTTATGTAATCAATACATGTATTTTTAAGCATTTATGACAGTGATGTAGAATCTTTTTGAAGGGGGAATACTCGGAAAAAAAACCCTTGACATACTAGTACGTTGACTAGCTATAAAAAAAAAGGGGGGGGGGGCTTATCGAACTCAAAACTCCTATATCAGATGGGGTTGTAGGTCCCGTCTGTTTTCAGTACCAATTCTCTTTTTTTTTTTTACTAAAACAAAAAACATAACCATTGTATGACTATGGTGCAACAGAAAAAAGGGGGGCAATCTGACCTTCGATGAACATTTTCTGTAGTGAAAAGTTGTGTCTGGAACAAAAACGGGGGTGTGTGATATAACGTAGCTGTATGATATATTAATTTTCCTTTCAATTTTTGCAATATTTGGATTCCTTTTTCCTTATCTGTGAAGATTCGGTATTTTACAAATTACAATAAACATGTAAAGCTGGCTATAAAAATGCACATTTGTAATAAGGGACGACAATTTTCTGAGGGCATGCACAATCGGGTCCATTCCTAGAAAATTTGTACTCAGAACAATACAATGCCTCAATATTAAACAAGGTACACAATGTATACATACTACATGAAGGAGAATATTTTTTCTGGTGTTGATGACATTACAAAAGTCTAAATATTTTAAAACTCATTTAAAAAATATTGAAAAAAGTTAAACAGAAATTATGAGGAAATGTTAAATGTTCAAAATGATGCATGTGTGAAGCATTTAATAAGGAAAAATCTATATAAGATTCCTTTAAATTGAAAGATAATTTACAATCAATCAATCAATCGCTTTTGAGTTTTTTCTTAAATTGTTCATACTGCAAGGACATGGGCAAAGGATCAAATTCAATGTTACTTTAGGGAAGATCTTGCAACAGGAAATACACATGAGTGAAGGAAATTTTAGTTAGTACACGGAAAGTGCCACTCTCTCTTTCAAAGAAGAGGGGGGGGAGTTAGAATATACACGTATATAAGATATAAGAATCATCTCAAATTGAAAAATATTCGGTTTCAGATCAACAAAGCCATCAATTGTCAGCAATTACAGCATTCTCGTATATTGTAGATTCAAATTTGTTTAAATTTAGAGTGGGTATCGTATACATATATAGTGGGGGCCACACTGTTACCACAATGAGCATAAGAATACATTTGAAAAAAAAATCTTTGTTTAAGAACAAGAACAGCAAAGCCATGATAAATAATAAATATCGATATGTCCAGGTGAGCTTGAGATAAAAGATACCACAGAGTCTGACACATTTGTTTCATACTTTGATATTGTATTTGAAAAAGACGTTAATGTTAATATAACAACCAAACTTAATGATAAACGTGATGAATTTAAGTTTTCTATCGTCAACTTCCCTTACTCATATGCGGCAAAATATTTTCATCACCTGCATATACGGAGTTAATATTTCTCAGCTGATTCGGTACGCAAGAGCATGCTCTACTGTAACGTACGAACAATTTCTAAAACGAGGTAAGTTATTGACAAACCAGTTGATGTAACGTACAAGAATATCAACAGTCCCACCTCTGAGTTTTGGAGGTCCGAGTTTACTCTGCTCCTATTTCACATTGCTTTATGGACTTTTGATCTTGAATACTGTTCGTTATTTCAATATGTTTCATGGAAGCATTCTTGGACAGTGCATGTAAATTCAAGTTTGCCCCCTCTTTAAGCCTTCCAAAACTGAACGTTTCTGATTTCTGCGTTTTCCTAGACAATGTACTCAGGTGATCTACGTGCCCAATGTTGCTCCGCTTCTATTGAAAAATAGTACCAACTCCAAGGCCAAGGCAAAAATATTCCTTCCAACGAAAGGTAATCCCTCAAGAAATACGCAAGGATTGTAAAGTATGAAAGCTCTAATACCGTTAAAAATCATACTCAAGGTTACAAGCTCAAAAGCCCATAAGTATACTATCGATCTTGAGGTTTGTGCATATTTCAAACAGAAAACTTCCGAATTCCGATGCAGTAGAAAGTCTGTTGTTCGAACGTGATGTTGTAATCGTTGAAGATGAGATCTAAAGAAAAATAAAAGTCCAATAATGACTACTAGTTGTACCTTCATGAATCATTGATGAAGCGAATTTTCAAAGTGGCCCTTCTTAATCATATTTTTTAAATAAATATTTCGCAAATGTTCTGGTCGATGAACATACTGACAAATGGCTTTGTTTGCAAATACAAATCATAATGATATCGAATGTTCATACAAAGTGCTGAGCCATACCCGTGTTTATTACACACTTAGTAATAAATACAGGTTTTTTGCATATGCGATATGGCTGATAGGGCTGGGTATTGGCCAGAGATTTCGTATTGCGATATATTGCGATATTTTTAACTGTATTGCGATATGTATTGCACTATTTTTAACGAAATTAAAATGGCATTTTCTTATTGAATTCTAGTTCACTAGATGCCGAATTCACTCTTTCTTTGAGTGCCGAATTCACCAGGTGCCGAATTTACTTGTACCCTTCTTATAATATTACCTTTAATTTAGATGCAGAATGTTCATAATTATGATCAGTAAACAAAAAAAAAAACTTTTTTTAAGTTATGCTCTGAGCTTATTAATAAATCAGGCTATGTTGTACTTTTTGGCTTCATAATAAATCTTTTTACATTTATTTTTATTTTTAATGATAAAATTCCTTAGTCTTAGTATTTTGCCGGTATATCGATATTACAAAAACGTACTGCAATACGATATTTTTTGTCATTGTATTGCAATATACCGAAATATCGATATTATTGTCCAGCCCTAATGGCTGACGTCACAATAGCCGTATCAGCCCTGCAGGGCTGATACGGCTATTGTGACGTCAATATCACACCCTTAGTAAATTAAATCACAAAAACAGTACTTGTTATCATACACAATCTTTGGTTTAACTTTTTGAAAATAAGATTAATCTTAATTTACAAATACATGTAATAGATTATTTTAGAATTAGGATCGAGTGCATTGAAATAGAAGTAGAAACAAACCCAAATCGAATGGGACATTAGACCATGTACATATACGTAAGAAGTCCATGCATGGTTATTTACTTATTTTCTTCTTCTTAATGTATGCTGTATTTTATTACTAAGTATGTAATAAACATATTAATACATACCCCTTTCCACATCACATCCTGTATCAGCCCTCGGGCCTTCGGCCCTCTGGCTGATATTGGTGTCTCGGGCTGATACAGGGTGTGATATGGAAAAGGGTATGTATTATTCTCTATATATTACGGGAATACGCGGCGGGTGTAATATGTCGGCAGAGTTGCTTATCTTTTCATGGCATCTGATCCCACCTTTGTTATGTTCCCCAAACGAAGTTGGGGAACATATTGTTTTTACTCTGTTTCTTATTATTATTATTATTATTTTTCTTCTTCCTGGGAAAATTTTGTCCACGAGTGATCTTGTAAACTACACATCCGAGTTAGGTGAAACCTTTTTAGGGTCAGTAGGCATGTTATGTAGAGTTGCCAAACAAAGGTCATTTTGCGCGCACGTGCTTGCAAGAGCGCACACGTGCAACATGTGAAATAACCAATATAATGGATATTGCCGTAACTTTTCTATTTTTTGATGAATTTTTTTGAAACTCATAATGTAAGGATACATTAGTAGTATAGACAAGATAGCATGGTCAAAATAGCAA
>PRKT01000189.1:414019-436616 GCA_003671525.1 Saccostrea glomerata
GGAAGACATTAGACTGAAATGCATCAATTCTATAAAACAATGAAATTTGCCTTTGAAAATATTGGACCTTTCATTTGAGGATTAACTTTTAATTACGAAACTGGTTCAAGTCTAGAAAATCATAACTTAATTCCAAAAATTTCATTATCATTCTCTTATAAAAAATACAGAATCAAGTAAAGATTTTGATTAAATTTTTGTTTTCCAAACTATCAAGTTTCTAATATGCTAAAAAATATTAAATTGAAAATAGTCGGGGAAAAGTTGAGTAATTAACATATTAAATTTTACAACAAAGAAAAATTAAATGGTCTTTAAAAAATGGTTTTCAAAAAAAGCTAATTAAATGCATTTTTATTGAAATATAAAGTTTTTTTTAAATAATGTGAAAAATATGCAAATATTTAATAATTATATGAAATATACATCCCATGTCACTTTTTGACCCAGAAAATGTTGCGATGCATTCAAGCCATGAAAGGTAATTTTAACTGAATCAGTAATTTCCTGTCAATACTATTTCAAGTTTAAAGGCCAAGCCTTAAGGTATTTAGCTAAAAATTATCAAAATCAAGAGAGTTAAGAACTTTAGGCATGTACAACATTTTTAACCAGTAGGAGTTATCTCTCTTTTCCATCAGTATGGCATTCCTGAATGATCATATTTTTCCTGTTTTATAAATATGTAAAGCAAGACCTATTGAAATGAATATATTCATGGAAGACAAGACCCTATATTATATATATTTATATGTATTATATATATTAAGTAGCTTATCAATAAATATGTAATTACAGAAAAAAAAACTTTCCTTTACTCAAGGGATCTGTTTTTTGAATTTTCTATGGGAAATCCAAGGTGATTCTTTGCCTTAATCTACTGTACAAATTTTAAAACTCTGAAAATCATTGGGGTGGGGGTGGGGGGGGGGGGTTGTGGGTCCAGGGGCTTGACCCCTTTATTGCCCACAACCCACAATTTCCTTAAGCTAGATTTTTTGTGTGCATGCTTGAAGTATTCCCCGACATTCTTACTTGTCAAGTTTTCTTTAAGTTTCTAGTTCAAGTCATATCAAATGCACAATAATGTTATTCCATCTCAAACAAATTTAGAGAAGGACCAAAGCCCACTTTTGTGACCAAAGATTAAATAATAATAATATATTATTTTTCTGTTGTGGAATATTGCATTTCTAATATTAAAAGTTAAATATATCTTGTAAATTGTATAAAAAAAAAAATTGTACCATAACTGCAATAAAATCAAGACCCCCAGGTGCCCCCCTTTTGAAGAACGCTGGATCCTCCACTGGAAGTAGCAATATGAAAACTTTTCTACAGAAGTTCAAGAATTTTTTTTAAACACAGAAGTCTAGTTATTTGGTTTCTTCCCACCACTTACTGATACTCCCACTTCCTTTTTCAAACAAATCACTCTACTTAGGCCTATGTAATCAATGCCGTTTTCTCTGATTTATTGATGCAAAAAAAATATTATTTGGCTATTTACGGTTTGGTTTATGAAACGAAAAATCTAGTTTTGCACCTTCGAGATACGAATCAACGGCCAGCAGTTCAAGGATATTATGACAAAATCAAGTTAATTAAACTGATCAGTCTTCTTACAACAAATAAATTCATCTTTAGCAAGTTAGCATCAGAGCAGTAACAGAGCTTTATCTCTAATTCAACCAGTTGATAGTGTTCAAATCAGTGGTAACACGTACGTTAACATGGTTAAGCCTCACGGGTGCCTATAGACTATGCATTTTTACAATGTGTGATTGCGTGTATTAATTTTTACCTCATCCTTACAAAGGGGCTTAGAGAAAAACTTTCACTGCAGTGAACATGGTGAATGAGACATTATGGTAATGGCGGCATGACCCGTCCGTCGATGGTATTTCCTTTTCCCGCCTTTGTTCGACACGTGTTTCTTATGTACATCGCGTTTTATTGGCTATATACATTCTTCGATTCGTGTTTTAAAGATATTTTACTTTTATTTTGAATTATTTTTGTTCTTCATAACATATTTCATCCATATTTTTTTTTCTTGCACCACCTTTAAAATCGATAAATCCTTACATTTTGTGCCTCGCGATTGTCTGCTTCCCGAAAAGAATGTCGTCATCAAACTAGTTACTACCAGTTTTGCTCAGGGAAAATCTCAAAACTCAAAAATGTACGGATTCTCGCTCGCAGTTTATCATAAGCCACAATTTTAAACACGCCAATATTGAGAGTTTTCATCATTATTATTTTTATAAAGGAACCCTAATTAAAATAAATAAACACAAGATTTAATATAATACAAGTTTCATGTATGTATATAAAAGGTCATAACGTAGAAATATAAAAAAAATGCATAAAATCCCGTTTTTAGGAATATTTCACTTTTAGTTCTGTATAAAACGCCACTTAAAATATTTCTGTCCAAAATATTTTTTTTTAATTTTTCAAAGTATAATATTCACCATGTTCACTCATAGTCACTTCTCGATTTACAGAAAACAAATATTTATTTTTCCGCTTGCCTGATCTTAATTCTACATCTCATCTCGTGCATCCGAAATTTCCTTTCATTCTTTATATTGCAGATGCTTCGATTTTGATAAATATCATTACGTATATCATGGTATAATAGATCAATGCACTTTACTTCCAATGCACAAAAATTTATAAGCGCAAGCGCGACATCACGTGATAAAATTAGGGTCACAAATGGGATATCTGTTGTCATAAATCAATTAAAAAAATACATCGATTCCACATTCGATCACAGATATTGATAAACGCTTTTTTTAACATCTATTCTTAATTTTGATTTCTTTCATAATAGAGTTGGTGTAGTTTTGTCAATGACGTATGAATTCCTTTCGCAAACAAATTTAAAATAAGTCAGATAAATTTAAATGGTGTACTGAAGTACAAAGGTTTATTTTACAACCCTTTTTTCTTTTTCGTCATATAATATATCAATTAATTAATGTAGATTAGTAATTTCCATTTCTTTTATATATAATGATCGATCAAGATCTATAATAGCCGAAGTTTTTTTCCCGATTCGACTAAAAACATTTACAAATTGTTTTGCGATAACTTTGCATGCATCTTAAATATTTATTTATTTTCTTTTAAATCAAAAATTCAAATACATTACAAATATATCAAATAGGCTAGCACATGCAGTTACATGATTGTAGTAATAAATTCTAGAAATACAGTGAATGTAATGAATGACCAAAGGAGTCATATATTCAAACACAAAATCAATAAATCATTCACAGATGATATGATTCATAATGCCAAATTAGATTAATAATGCAGAACAAATCAAAAAAAAATCCCGGCCCCTAATGCACCTCGCAACTTCTGAGTGTATCACGTGACATGTAACGACAGGGATCGACTCAGAACATCACAGAATGGCCGACAACAAAGCAACACGTTGAATGTGTTTTATTTACCGATTTCTTTGCTTCATAAGGGGATTGACCATGTATTAAAACAATTATACAGGATTGACAACGCTTTAGGATGAAGAATTTCAACAAATACAGGTGAGATAAGCCGAAAACAGTACAAATTTTAGAATAATCTACAACCGATACACAACTGGGGAATGTGTCATAACACGAATGTATCAAAACTTCGGTAAAACAAGTTTCTGTCAGTTGCGTTGTTAATATCATCAATGTTTACTTACTGTAATATAGTAAATTTTCAATCTCTTGCATTTTCGTTTTTCAGGATTTTCGTGGTTGTCGTCGACCGACAGAATCCAAAATGGCCTCCTGACTGTTCGACGCATGCGTGTAGAATAATATGCAAATGATCACTTTATCCAATGAAAATTGAGACACTACAGGCCTTATCCCCTCGCCTTATAATATACATTATCCCGTTTACAAACACAAATCATATATGTATCAAGTTTTCAAATGCTTATCACTATCTAGATTGCATTTCTGATCGAAATAAGGTACATAGATTAGTATGTCAGTTTTTTGACATTTCGTGTCATTCCCTAAAATTATATGAGTTATTCCCCTTGGATGACCCAACAGACCCCACTAGAAGACCCAACTTCTCCAAAAAAGATCGGAAGGGGGAAAATTCATACACGTACATCTGTGTAATAGGTCTACGTAGCATTAAATGCCGCGAACGGGATGGACACAATGTACACTCTCTCACACACCATCAACCTCTCTTTTTCTCGCACACACATAAATCGAAGTTAAAAAAGGGATGCGTGAACCCTGCATCTTGTCAGCGAATGTACATGTAGAGAGACCCACATGGTCTTTGAAAATCCCGAGAAGATATTGTAGCAATGAAGACGAATGTAACCTGTCTTTTGTTGAAAATAACTGTAAGCTTGCAACGTCCGCGCTTGAATGGTTTAACGATCAAAAAAAAAATTTTTAGAGAAAACGAGGTTGTGCAACACTGTGTATATACTACACATAGAAACATGTGTAATTAAACGTACATTTAAACTATGTGTAACACACGTTTATGCTCTTTAAAAGGGACGAGTTCAAACTGTGATTTTTTTTCTTGTTTACATTAGCTATTGAGCGTTTCCCCAGAAGAGAACGAATGGAAATTTTATAGGAACGTGTGCAAAATTATCTGGGGCCATAAAGGGTATCGTTTAATGGTTTTCATAAAGAAAGTAAAAAGCTTAATTTTAGAGGTAATAAAGTCAACATGTATCAAAGCATAATAATTAACATTTTTAATTAGATATGCAAAATATGTTTTGATACGTATAATTAATGTACGTACTACAATTAAGAAGTGTGGCACATGAGTCATATACGTACGTGACCTGAATAAAATAATGTGTGTACAACGCAGCCAGGCTTCTACTTATATTTATTAAATATAGGCAGTATTTAGCTGCTCAACTATATACCTTTCCTAATTAAAATAGTTGAAAATAGAACAAAGTTTACTAAAAATAAGACACACATACGACGATAAATATATTGTTTAATATTCTACAACCCATCATACCCCCATTTTGGCCTCGTATAATTTATGGTGGAATCGACCATGAGTCAATCATGTTGAGAAAGTACATTCAGGGATGTACCTTCGCACTCATACCATGCACATACATCTTCACACGTGTACACATATCCTCGCATTCATACACACTTAAATTCCACACGAACACTCGATCATCCTAGTTTCTTTTATCTCGAATTTTAACACAAAATCTGATAAGTTTCAGCCCTTGAATTTTAACCTCGTTTAATGTCTAGAGAAGATGAGGGGGAAGTTACCAGACTACGTACATCTACACACATGCATATTTAAAGTCTGATAGATTTTACACAAATCTTGGTCAGAGCTATAGGTACTTAAGTACAATGTAAATGAAATTGCTTATTCAAAAGATGATGACGTAGAAAATATCTTCTTTTAAAATAAAAATCATCAAGGATGAAGCAAATGTAAAGGTTTGCCATCAGATCCCAAATACATATATGTATATGGTCTAGTTTTCGTCAACGTAATGTAGTATGGTTTCGGTGTAATATTATCGGTCATATTGTACATGCTGTGCCTCGATTTACAGTAAATGCATTTTATCATTGAGTCAAAAGCTGAATGACGTTTTTCCTACTTAATTAATGTTAGGCCATTATTTACACACTGATTGACGCCCGACGGATTTTTCCGTTATTTCCCGATCATGACAAGGAGTATACGGCGGTTAAGTAGTGTGATCGGTCGGCAGGGGGTGCTCACTCGTCCATGGCACCTGATCCCACCTCTGATGTTTTGGAGGTCCTTGTTTGCTCCTATTTTGTATTGTTTTATGGACTTCATCACATCTCAAAATATTTCACGAATAAGTTTTCAAAAGTAAACTTCATTTAATGGTATATATATACCCACTATGGCACATTCTCAGCTCAACATCTAAGGTACGAAATACGGAGTACATGTATATGAATATTTCTCTTAAAACTCTTTCTTGCAAAAAAGATTTTTTTATTAATTTGGAAGCATATTCACGATTACATCGTCGGAACCCACGATGTCACGGTTAGTGTAGATTCAGGTTTGTTCATATCATGGCCCTGGGATGAAGGATGAGGTGTGCAATAGATATATTACAGCCGAAAACAAATTCAAATTCTTTGCATGAACAGAAAAGTCATGATTAGTCATTTGTATATGTGTGACAGTTCAGGTAGAGTAGGATTATTCGATCGAAACTTTAAATATACAAGGAGGAGGGCCATGCATTAGTATGGGGCGCCGTTTTAATATTTTTTATGGTGTTTTCTGATGTCAATTTTTTTTAATATCAGGAATTCGATTTTTTGATATCAGAAAATATATTTTATAATATCAGAAAATAAACGATATTATTTTTTATATAAAAAATTCTACTTTCTGATATAAAAAATATGAGGCGCCGTTTTTTAGTTTAGTTAACTTTTAAATATTTTTGAGGTATTTTCTGATATCAAAAGTGAAATTCTTGATATCAAAATATATTTTTTAATATCAAAAATAATTCTTGATATCAAAAATTCGATTTTTTTATATCAGAAAACCATTTTCTGATATCAAAAATTCGAATTCTTGATATCAAAAATGATTTTATGATATCAGAAATTCGAATTTTTTTATATTAAAAAATCTTGTTTATTTTCTGAAAATCAAAAAATCGATTTTGTTATATCAGATAATATTTTTTTGATATAAAGAAATCGAATTTTTGATACCAGAAAATAAAAAAAGAATCAAGATTTTTTTTTATATCAAGAAATAATTTTTTTGATATCAAGAATTCAAATTCTTGATTTCATAAAATAACTCGTATCTTCTGGCATCAAGAAATCGAATTCTTGATATAAAAAAACACCATTTTTAATATCAGAAATTCCCTTTTTTGATATAAGAAAATGATTTTTTTTTTTTATATATAATAATAATTAATATTTTCTGATACCACAAAATCGATTTTTTGATATCAGAAAATAAGAAGTAAAATTACGGTCGACTAATAAATGCTCCGGGTGAGAACATCCAGCTTCCCGCCACACAAATTTGTTGCGAACTTTGCTGGGTTCTTTAATAAGTTTAGGACTTGCTGAAATATGTTAAGATGCCGTTGTTCTTTTGCTCTATTGACTATATTTTAAATAATTTGTTTTGCACACATAACTTTAGCACAAATTAACTTTATGGGTTACTCAGACTTCACCTTGATGAATGAATTTCACACAGTGAGTACTTGCTGGTCAGGCTGCTGTGATGTAACATCACTTTACATAAATATGCATATTTGGAGAAGCTAATGACTCCTGTTGATACGGCTTGCAGGGAAATTCTCAGTCTAAACCCGACCTACAGCACACCTAGATTATTTATTCAACTTTATCCCAAAAAGTAATATATTTGAATTCCATGCAAATAAATATGACCAAAAATATTGAGAACACTTATGAAATTCTTTCATTAAAAAAATATTCTTAAAATCTGAAATCAACAAATTTTAGTAGAAAGCAAATCTGGCACTAAGTTCGGGATTTTCTACAGTTCAAGGGAGTATTCATTATTTATGGGAAGATTCTTCGCCATTTCATTTTATTTTCTGATATCAAAAAATACATTTTGTGATATTAAGAAATCAATTTGAATTTCTGATAACAAAAAATCATCAGAAAATCGATTTTTTATATCAGAAAATGATTTCTTGATATCAGAAATTCGAATTTTTTATATCAGAAAATGACGTACCGGATATATTGTTTGATATCAAAAATTTACTTTTTTTTTATATCATAAAATCCAAAAGATATTTTGATATCAGAAAATGTTTTTATTTATATCAAAAATTCGAATTCTTGATATCAAAATATGATTTTTCTGATATCAGAAATTCGAATTTTTGATATCAGAAAAAGATTTTTTGATATTCAAAAATCAAATTTCTGATATCACAAAATGATTTTTTGATATCAGAATAGCCCGAGCTGAAAGCTCATGCGAGCTTTACTTGATCAAATTTTGTCTGTAGTTCGCCCGTCCGTCTTTCTGTTTGGTGGCATATTTTAAAAATCTTCATCTCAAGAACCACTCGGACAAAAAAGTTGTGACCTTAACTACTATGATTTTCAAATAGAAATTTATTTTATAAGTGAAATACAAACAATTAGACCATATCTTGCGGGGCAAAATTAAACAAAAAAGACATTTCAACTTGACAAATCTATAAAGGAATACCGGTAATAGAAATTTATATCGTTAAGAGTTATCTCTCTTATCAGAGTATCAATGAACCTTTAGTTAGTGATGATATTCCTTAGTTATCGACGATTTTCCCTTAGACGGTTACAGTATCACGAGTATGCTTCTCAAACCTGACAAAACACCTTCAAAGGCAGTACATTGCAGTGTATTGCGCGTTTTTACTTCACAATGCGTAATTTAACGTTTGTACTGTACAATTCTTACTCCTTTCGGACAGGCGTTATTAAAAGGGTATGGGACACAGTTACTTGTTTCGGGAATAGATTTTTAACCCATAGTAGTACTATGATAATCAGTAACATATAGCATAATAAAAGTATTATTATTTATACTGGGTTATTTTTTTTTTTCGAAACAAGTGCCCGTGATATGGAGTACCAGACGAAATCGACATATTATTTTTTTTAACCTAAAATTGTATAGAATTTGAAATGCCCCCACCTTTCAATATGTTTTATTGTAATTTTGATATTTTTTTCTATTTCAAAGAGAAATAAGAAAAATTAAATTAAAAGAAAAAATCCAAAACCTTAAATTGCACATATAGACAGAACACTCCAATCTGACATCTTGCAGAAGATGCATGAGAAAGCTACAACTTATAATGTATGCAAAGTTATGATAATCTTGATTTTTGTAAAATGAAAAAAAAAATCCCAGGTTACGCTAAATGATTCACTTTCTACAATAGGCTCATACATTCACTGAATGAACTTTCAAAAATGAAATGGCTAATGCGTATAATGCAAGAGGAGTTCTTGGAGTCAGATTGATGTAAAAAGAATGTCGTTCGTCGACACCACAATTCATCACCTTGCAAAAGATGGTAAGTACTACGCAATATATAAGAAAATTTGGGAACAAGGTTTTGTAGAGAAAAATACCTTTTCATTTTCTATTTGACCCCTAGGATAAAAATGAAAACTATTAAACATTATTGCACCACTGTCATATTCCAAAAGATGAATTGGTTACTGCTGAAACTGTAAGGATTTACAGGGAATCGGCATTTGGACAGATGTAGCAGCAAAAGCCACATTTGCTTTTGTGTGAACAAATAACATCGAGATTCCAACAAGATCAACATAAACAAAAAATTAAGATTAACACCCACCCACCCCCAAATCTTGGTCTAAAACATTTTTCAAATACGGGAAGTATACTGGGATACGCTTTCATACGGGAATGAACGGTTGCAACATTGCACCAAAAATTACATGGACTGCGTATGCCGATTATGCACTTTCTACTAGTTATATACGGATATCGTCAGAATGTCACCATCCCTACTTTTTGCTAATTGGACTATCAGTCCAATTTATTTTTATCAACGATTTTTTTTCTTACCCTCCCCCTCTTTTTTTTTGGATATGGCTTTGACGTTTTGCTTCAAAGATAATATATTACATATCGATACCTCTAACTTTTTGCAAGTGTTTAACAATCCACTTTGTAGACTGATATGTATCTCTATCGCAGCTGACTACATTCTGTGTTGTTTCAAACAGTACGTCACTAAACGTAATTACACGTCATATATATATATACCGTTGACAATTCAACGGGGAAACGACAATTATTTATAAATATCTGTGGAACCGACGTCTTATCCAGGAAAAGACAACTTTGTAAGTTAGAGATAAACTTTATTAAGACTGAGACACTTCAACCCACGGATAAATCAGATGTCCTTTCACGAGATCACCAATCAATCTGCTCCAATGGTAATGTTGACTAGCAGCATTTCGAAACGGGTTTTCACTTCTCTTCAACAGTTTTCTAAGAGGCATCTGTATTATCTGTATGAAAATATGATACATGATAGAAAAATTCTAACTTAAACATTGTTCTTTGTGATTTAAAAGAAAGCTAATTAAATTGTTTAAATATGTGGTCTACAAAGCATGCTTACACCTTCATGGCACCTGATCCCACCTCTGATGCTTTTAGAGGTCCATGTTTATATGGACTTTTGAGCTTGATTATTGTTTGTCATCTCCATATTTTATTCAAGAGTTTGTATCAGAAAAATACTTTTTATGTATATATATGTATAGCTAAAGGACTAAATATGATAAGAGCCAATTTTGGCCCCCTAAAAATCAACATTATAGAATGATATTCAGATATGTTTAATTGATATTTATTTTGTAGAAGAGATTATATTAGAAATATTTCCAATATATTTTTCACAATTATATTGCTGTAAATGACATAAGAAGTAATGCCAAAATAGGCTTTTTTCTTGATGTTTTTTCGTATGGGAAACAAACAGCGCAGTGTAGAACATACATAATTTTTCCGTCACTAATTAGTATTGGATAGATACATATTTGGAAAAAAATATAAAGTTTGTTTTAAGCTGCGCTCTATATTTTCTGGAAGAAAAACTGCTTGAAAATAATTACTTTTGTACAAACTATGCTAAACAGGCCTGAAAACATGAACTTTATGATGTCATATTTCTTAAATAAACGGCATTTTGATCAAATTGGAAACGACCAATAAAGGTCGCATGTATACCTGCACAAATTAAAGCTAAAAAGAATGAATAAAACTACCGAGAATTTTAAAAATTGCATCTGCATGCATAAACACACATTCTCTATTCAGAGTTGCGGTTCCCGCTACACTCCTACATAGTGTAATAGCGTAGTGGTAGACAACTCTGGATAGACAATGGTAAAAATAAATTCAACTTTCACTATCATATACTTACTTGCAATGAAAATGTAGATGACTCATTCATTTTACTGTGGGGAATAATACTGAAAAGGATGTCCCCTGAAAAAAAATCATTTGAAAACTTAATAAAAAAATATTTGTATTTCATATACAAAGTTAATTTTCAATGTCAAATACCTACCTTTTATAAATCTAGAATTTATACACCACATCCCAACAGAATATAGTGGCAGTAAGTCCAATGATTGTATGATTTTATCAATGAGTTCATGGGCTAACAGAACGATGATTCGAAGCTGTAATTAAAAAGATTTTTTTTTTACTTTTTGCTTTTTCAAGACAACACAGCATCTGATGTGTTTCAATGTTATTTTTCAACAAAACATAATACATATTGGACAAGGCTATGGAATAATTTTCTTTTAAATTTTTAAATGGCTTCAGTAGAGTAAAATTAAACATAAATGCATGAGGAGTCATGTTTTTTTTATTCATTTTTGACTTAGGGAGGTATTTTTTAATTGCTTTTTAGAATATATTAATGTTAGGTGTATTACTAATCAATGATTTTCAAAGAAAGACATCTTTTATTTCTGAAATATATAACAGATGCGGATCCAGGAATTGAAGTTAGAGGGGGTGCCAAAAATAGGCAGGGGGTCTGGGGGCCACCTTGAGGCCCCCAGTGGGTCCAGGGCAAAGCCCTGGTGGGGGCCCATGGGGCGAAGCTCTGGAAGCTCCTGGGTTCTAGAGATTTTGTAGGGTAAAAAAGAGGTCTACCAAGTAGACATATTTATATTTTCTAGACGAAACTGTGATTTACACTAACTTTGATAGCACCCCACCCCTTAAATCCGCCACTGTATAATGATATTTGCATCACAAAATTTCAAAGAAACTGCCCTTAAACTTGATATGTTTTAATTGAAAAATTAGTATTTAATCTCATTGAGAGTTACCTCTCTTATCAGAAGGTTAAGGAACCCTAATTTTCATCTTTTTCTCAAGTTTGCATTGCCGAAAATTACAATTGAGTATTTTGGAAAAAAAAAACAACATTTTACATGTTTATGTAAAGAAAAAACATTTGAAAACTTATTTTAGAATTGAGGACATGAATGTTTGCACCCTATTTTTTTTTTTTTTAAATTAATTAATAAATCTGTCTAAAACCTACATTTGTTATGGTCTATGTATGCTATAATTTTAAATTCATGACAACAAACTACATTATATCAGCAACTCTAATTTGATATGATTTATTGGGGGAGAGGGTAAGGTTTTCCATATTTTGCACTTAAAAATCTTAGATCTGTAAACATACCATCGTGAAAACAACATAATACAGAGCACATGTTGGAAGAGTGAAGAGAAGAATGGTGAAAAGAAGGGTTCCAAGAAAAAGCTGGTCTACATCATAGCGGACAGAATCCAAACGCTGACGCAACACATTCCATTTCTTTCCTCGAAATAAACGCCAAAAGGCAGACAGAGCATAAACTTGGAATCGATACAGTCTGAAAATTTAAAGTTTTTGTTATTTTCATGCAAAAAAGAAACTTTTAAGAGTTATAAATACTGTGTTCATGTTAACACTGGGGGTTGGGAGGGAAATTAGATGCAAATTAAGTGATACATGTTTCAAATTCCACCTTAAAATTTTATACACATTTTTTTAAACAATTCTGTTGATATTTAAAAGTGTATTTTTTAACTGACACAAAATTAATTTTAATGCTAAAAAATCACCTTGCGGCATAAACATAAAAGCAGTATATATGTAAAGTCATCATGGATATCACATCTCGAAGGAAGCACAGCTGTGCAGTTATCCCCAGCAATCCCAAAAGTGAGGAGTACCAGAGCATGCTACTGAGGACTGTCTGTAGAACTCCAAGGTAACCTAGGGAGACAATTCAAATGAATCATTCACAAATGGTTTCTTATCATCTCACCCCCCCTCCCGACAATTCTTTACCCCCCCCCCTACAAAAAAAAGTATGCTTTTTGCTTTATTATATGCATTCAGAGAAATACAGTAAAACTTGTTTAGTACAAACACAGATATTGCAAATACATGGATATAGCGAAGTTTTTTTAACCCCCAACTATATAAATTTTATGAATTCCTTATACAGAGATAAAGAATTACGGATATAGCAGGTCCCAGTGACTTTGTTATAAGCAAGTTTTACTGTAATTAGCAGTCAGGGGTGTGACTGAATTCCATCTTTTTTAAAAATGATTGATAAGGTCATTTCTTCTAAGTATATAATGTACACATTCTTCTTATTTTTGTAAATATGACTGTTTTTCATCATATTTCCATTCAAAAGTCAATTTTTCCAACCCATTTACTACAGTTATTAGATATGGTACAGTATCCTGCCATATACCCTTGTGTAGAGAAACATCTCGACAAGTAATTGAAACCAAAATAGTTTAGTGCGCCCCGTAAAACAAAGAGATAATTAAGTACGCCCAGACTTAACAATTTGATAAAAAATGATGAAATACAGTCATTTTTAATATCAGAGGTAACTCTATTTCTAAAATAAATTTCAAAATAGAAATGACTGTTTTTCATCATTATTCTAAACAAGAGGCCCATGGGCCACATCGCTCACCTGAGTAACTTGGGTGATGCAGTTCTTTACCAGATTCCCCCTCTTGCTATACCTATTATGCCCCCCTACCCCCTTCCTTTTCATGATTTTTACACTTTAGAATCTACACTACCACATGCAGGTATAAGTTTCAGCTTTCCTGGCCCAGTGGTGCTTGAGAAGAAGATTTTTAAAGATTTGTTCTATATATTTCTATGTAAAACTTGGATTCCCTATTGTGGCCCCGCCCTACCCCCTGGGGTCATGATTTTAACAATTTAATATCTACACTACCCAAAGATGCTTCCACATAAGTTTCAGCTTTCCTGGCCTAGTGGTTCTGGAGAAGAAGATTTTTTAATGACCCCACCCTATATTTGTCTTTTCTTGATTATCTCCCTTTGTAAGGGTACTTGGCCCTTTATTTTAACAATTCAAACTCCTCTTCACTTAAGGATGCTTTGTTTTAAGTTTGGTTAAAATTGGTTCATTGGTTCTTGAGAAGAAGTCGAAAATGTGAAAAGTTTACAGACGGACAGACGGACGGACGATGGACAAAATGTGATCAGAAAAGCTCACTTGAGCCTTCAGCTCAGGTGAGCTAAAAAGATGAATTTCAATCAATATTAAAAATCAATTTAATGACTAGAAATCATCATTTTCAGAAATGATGGATTTCCATCACACCCCTGACTGATTAGGAACTACACACACAAGAAATATTAGAAGAAATTTGTACTAAGGAAACTCACCTTTCCACAGGTAAATATGGTAGAGGAAGAAATGACCTAAAAATTCTGTCAGCTGTTTGTTTAATTTTAGGCCTGCTGGGGCCCCCATCAACCATTCCACCAGAGAATGAAGATTTTCTGCTACTTCCTGATTTGAGAAAAAAAACTTTGTCATATTTTGGTAGAAACCATGTTTTTAATTAATGCTGAAAATAGATTTGATTATTTTCATACAACTAAATGTTCTGAGCATGTAAAAGGGGGTTCAATCTTAGTTAAGTTGTGTCAACATAGAGCAATAAACAAAATTCAACCAATGAGGAACTTTCTCTGTATGGATGTAATTACTTAATAGAGGGCTGGATATTTACATGTACAACCAGCTCAACTTCCCATCTGCAGGAAATGAAGAAGGGCTTAATGTTTAATGCACTCTGTCTTACTGGTAAACCATTTTATGTTTTTCATGTCACTCAGAAACAAACATCAATCATCTAAATTTTTTAATGATTTTATCCAATGTTATCTGAAATTCTTCTTCAAAACATATCCTACATTTAATACACAAAGTTTTTTAACAAATAAATAATCTACCAACAATTTTATTTGATTATTTTATTATCTACAGGTGCATTTTTTCCATGTTGAATTTTCTGGTTTTGTTTTCTATAATGTCTTACATAAGCCCAAGTGATGATAAGTGCTGCTACATGATCTGTCATGTTGTAGTACATAAAGAAGTAAGTGAATGTAATCCCCAACACACAGTCCAGCAACTGTCTCCAACACACATTGGCTAACCTGAAAGATAAGACAGTAACATGTATTGTTATAATATACAGTGAAATCACTATTTTCATTGGGGTTAAATTTTCGTTGTTTTTGAGGTATGAAGAGACCCATGAGTTCACATTCACCACAAAATATAAAATGTTACATGCATAACTACTCAACAATTCTTCCACGAAATAAAATCCCCACGAACCAAGAATTTTTCCTCAAACCATGAAAACTATCCCCTTGAAAATATGTGATTTTATAGAGTTTTTGAGAGTCTCCAGAACTTGGATTTTGGGGGGGGTATATTCAGGGATGTTTTTGGATAAAATTGCAATTTAGGAGAAAACATTTTACAAGTCTATTGCAGGATGCTTTCTAGATTATATAATTATGCTGTAATGTGACGTGCTAACTAGGAAAATAAATATGGATGTACAGTCATACAAACTTGGAAAGAAAACTGGTCGTATTGTTAAAACTGAGCTCACAAAATGGTATCTCCCTTCCATATATGATATAAATGGGAAAGTCCATTTTCTTTTTTTAAAATTTGTCTTTATCAGACAGAACATAAAATACAAAGTGTACACTAGCACTTTCATGTTACACAAATTCTATGAAATAGAACTATACTTTCATACAAATTCTATGAAAGTCTCATTAAATTTTATTCAGTGATATAGGAAGAGTTGTGGTTAAGATATTTGTTCCAATGGAAGTATCCATGTTTAACGGTCGGAAACCAGTCTGATTGAAACGTAAAATAAAGAGATCACAATGGCACTCTGTACTAGGACACTCACAAACGGTCAGAGACATCCCTTCACTTAATACCTCTGCTTATTTCATTTAACTTTATCTTCCTATATCTGCATCAATAAGCATTTTAAGTAGAACATTAAATAAACAACACTTTATACTCACCCTAATTGTGTTTTCAAACTACTGGAATCACTATTTTTGGCAGTTAGATACTCCTGCCTTCTCTTAGTCTGGTGCACCAGCAATGAAGAACAACTAACTGTAAAACTGATTGGCCCCAGTCTTGTCACTCTGTTAAGATACTTAAAAAATAATGATTTCAAACACAACTTTTAGTGTTACAGAGAATGAGGATCTGTAGCTAGTAAATTCGGCTCCTCTGGTTTTCTGTTCTGGTCTTTATATCACTTCAATCTTGTTCATGAACTTGCAATAAAACCATGAACTTGCCAAAAAACAATTAAATATTGAGTCCTGAAATGGCTAAAGATTCTTATTGCCGTATATGTGCAGGGTCCACAAATTGACTGTGTTCATATCAATGCAAACTACAAACACACACATATTAAAACACAGACACATACATAAGATATGAAATAAAACTTAAAATTCAAAAGCAGTTAGAAAGAATTAATGAATCTGACACCATAAAATTTAAATTATTTACCTATTATCCAGTAAAAACCCAACAATCTGAAAGCAAAACAGCCACAGGATCTGCAGTTGATGGATCAAAGGTTTTCTTACAGTAGGTCTACTTCTTTGAATTTCTTTTGATAAAATATTTACTACATTTCCACTAACTGTTGACAAACTATCCCAACTCATAAAGTAAGAATCAGAAAATTGTTCTGCATCAAAGATCACAAGGTTGCAATTTAGAGTCTCCAAGTTTTTAGTCATTATACAAGTGATATATCCATCCCGATTGCAATGCAGATCAATGAAAAGATCTTTTGTTGGTTTTTGTGTTCCTTCTTCATCTGTCTTTAACTCAGTTTCATCCAACTGACTGAATATACCTGTTGACTTTTCACATCCTTTTACATTGTTAAAGATGTCTGAAATGAGGACAAAGCTGTTTTCTTCGATAACTTTTCCAAAGAGATGACATGACGATTTGTTTAAAATGTGAGATGGTACAAATACAGTCCACATAATGTCACCAGCTTGTCCTTGTTCTCTCATGATTAATGGAACGGTAGTCCCTTGTATTTTAGTAACACTGACTTCAGCAAGTTCATGAATGTAATGTAGATCTTGTTGATGTTGTGATTTCACGTGTCCATTTGTTAGCGGGCTTTTCCTTTAAATGCCTTTTAGTAAGTTACAATTTCTTGTATCAAAAAAAAGAAATACAGAATTTCAATAAATCCATGGATAAGATTCCAAACTAGGCCTAATTGAAACTTCGTATCCTTGTGGGGCCGTAAGTTACTTTCACTTTAACAATGACAATGTATATCGATCCCGATTTTTTTTTTGTACACATTAAAAACTTCTTTAAAAAATGAGTTGTTCGTGTATGGACTCTAAACACGTAGAATATGATAACAAGTTTTTGAAAATTAAATATCAAATGTCATGTAACATCTTTCAAGAATATTTTCAGCGTGCATCCCTATCCCGATCGGAAAGGATAACCAGCGCAACGTGTTCAATATTTGTCAAAACAAGTCTTGTTGAGTGTCGGTTAAGTGCATCGTCAGACACCTTACCTGAACAATAAAATATATATAATATTATTGTAAGTATGAGGTCATATTTGATGAATTTTAGGATACTGATTAAGAAAAAGGTACTATAGGCCTATATCCTGTTTCACACTACAGCTGTTTACATGGTTCGAATTTTCTCTTCATGCTTCATGTATTATTAAAAATTTTGTTTATTTATTTAAATCCTTCGAACATACTTCATGTTCCTAATTATAATAAAGACCCATCTTTAATTTGTTTTCTGTATTCTTTTACTTAGATTTTATCAGTTAAGGTCAACCAAAAGTTATTTCTGCTGTAAATATTTTAGATTATTTTTTCAGCTGTGATGAAAAGGTTTATAGACTATCTTGAACAATGCCTCACCGAATCTGGGTTCCGGGGAACTGTTGCTGCTGTTATGTATGGGACTTGTTCTGTCTCCATGGCATTTATAAACAAAGCGTTGATGACATCATTTGAATTTGACTACCCAGTCTTCATCATGGTGATGCAGATGTTATTTACTATAACACTCTTGGAGGTTTTATCCTGTGTGAATCTCATCGATATGCCACGATATACCTTACAGCGTGGAAAGTCGTTTGCATTACCTGCCTTCTTTTATGGAGTGAATTCAGTTTTAGGACTTAGTGCACTCAGTCACATGAATGTTGCCATGTATGGAGTTCTCAAAAGATGTGTTCCTCTTGTGACTATGTTTTTATCTGTGGCAGTTTTAAGAAAACCTGTTCCAAGCAAAACAACAATTTTATCAGTTGTTCTGTTGACTATGGGATGTGTTATAGCTGGTGAGTGGTATTTATATATACATGTTTATCTTAACGATATTCAAATTCAATTTCATGATATACTTAAAGTTGTAATTAATTAATATCTTGAAATGCATGTGATTATCTGTTAAATCCATCAACATAAACTGAACTGAATTTTATTGAAATTTTTCTGATTTCTTGGCATAATGTTATGATGTTATTAATTTATAAACAGGTTACGGTGACTTGAAGTTTAACTGGCTGGCCTATACTTGTGGAGCTCTAAGTAATCTGTCACAGTCTCTGTATCTACTCCTTGTACAGAGGTACTGTGAGAGAGACATCAGCACAGTGGAAACCCTCCAACTCAACAGTGTCAACACTCTGCCATTTCTAACCATTTACATGTTCCTTAATGGGGAAATATTCAAGGTCACCAACTATAGTACGGAAACACCTTTGACCTTTTTCCTAGTTTTCGTTCTTGCTGTAAGTATGGGCTGCCTTCTAAATTACACCTTATTCCTGTGTACCAGTTTGACATCCGCATTGACTACGAGTGTTGTGGGCGGACTTAAGGCTATGGTGCAGACTTTATTCGGGTTGTTTACTTTTGGAGGCATCAGCCACAACTCTCCTACCTATATTGGCATATCAATGAATTTATCTGGAGGTGTATGGTATATTTATGATAAATACTCAGAAGGACAAAGATCTGCTCCAGGATCGCATGTCATGAAGAAAATCATGAGTCTTTCTACAGCAGAGGATTTTCACAGACTTGCGACATTGCAGAAGTCTTATGGTAATGGCATGAGATCTTCTGGTTTACAATCCATCTCAGAGGAATCTCACCAGAGGCATCCCTCTCATTCTGACGACACTGTGATATCATTTGAACAATCAGATCCAAGAAATTAATATATTTAAACTTTGTCATCCTCTCAGATTTTATAGAGAGACCCTCAAATTTATGACCACCACCAAATATAAATTTTATAGATTCCTACTAAATATTTTAAAACCATGAATTCAAATCCCCACAAACCAATATTTTTTCCGCAAACCTCTAAAATTTGACCCCACAAAACTATGTGATTTTACATATATAAGATGTTAATACAGTTTCTTTTTTTTTTCTTTTAATTTATTTTAAAATCTCCTTGGGTGTGAGCTTTTTTATTCCCAAAATACTTATACATTCCATATTATACCCTGTTATATATTTTTACATCATGTATCTATATTTTTCAACTTAACTTTTTAAAAAACTATTGCCCTTGTCTCCTTTTACATGTACTATGCAGTAGATTATTTAGTAGATTATTTATTAAAATGTTATTTACCGGTACATGAAATCCGTTTAATGTTTCAAATCTACAAATAACTCACAGACACTTGTTTCTTTAATGAATTTTTAAATCATAACTGGATGTATACTAAACATTAAAATTTTCATATTAAAATCATTACAGAAACAAGTGACTGTGGTATAACTGGTAATTTAAAAGAAATTACTAGGATCTAATGAAAAAATTATTATAATCATATATGATGTGCTATGTTAAAATTCTAATTGTTGCATTTACTGACGTGTAATGGGTATTCTCCTACATATCAGATTTTTTGCAAAAAGATGGCAACATATTGTATTTATTATTTGTGTACCTAATCCTTTCAATTTTCCCATTTGAGTGATAGAATTGCATGTATCTATGTCATGTCTACAGTTAAATTTCTGGGGGATCCTGACACTTTACCTTTACATGCTTTAGGAGTTATTACTGTTTACAGCTTGATATTGATTTTAGAGAATGAAATAGAAATTTTAGATTTGTTACAAGCCTGCATTTTCCTTTACACAGAACAAAATATAAAGTTTGTTTTTCTATCAATCATTATGCATCCTTCATGTATACAGGGTATACCCAAGTATCTATAATGCATAATAGTGTTAATACAGCAAATTACAATTATGCTTATAATGAATTGATGCTTATAACAAAGTGATTTTTATTCCCTTGGGTTTTAATTATATTGTAAATGTAACAGATTTAACAAATTATGATTATAATGAAGCACAATTCTCTGTCCCTTGCGCTTTCCTTATAAGCTTGTTTTATTGTACTGGAGCTGAAGACATATATAAACAGTGTTTGAACTAGCCTTTTTGTAAGTGCTGTAGTCAAATTAAGGGCTGTTGATTGTCAATTTCAGATAAATACTTTCTATATGTTTAATGTTTTCCATATTAAATAATTTTATTTTTTGGCTGAAATCTGTGATTCATGATTCATTCATACTACATTGTAAAAAAAAAATACAGGGACATTGTTGCATTGCATGTTCTGTTATTTCATCTCCAATAAATTATAGAGGTATTTACATCGTGCAAATATAATTTATTATAAAACATATTGTTTTCTTACGTGGCAGTCACATAAGCTATGTCATGTGGAAACAAACACAGATGGCAAACTGAAAGATAATTACAAAAGAACAAATGGTAGCAGCTGATGTCAATCCCTGCATACAGTATTAATTTTGTATGACAAATAAAATATTGATAACATTCAAAATGTCTTCTTTAAGTTTAATAGCGTTTAATGGCTCTACATTCATACTACAGAAATAATATTATTAGGAGGACCGATGCTTCAGATAGTTCATTAGCTGCAGAACTGTAAGCGTGATGGTTTTATATTCTAGTCTTTGACCATAAGCCACAACGCTGCAGTTAATAGTTTGTTGGGCTGGTACTTCAGTTTATTTTCCCGATGCTATGTGAATGTAAGTCATATCTAATACTTTGACATCAAACACACCTACGTCTACGAGATAAGATGCACATCTCACCAGGAAAGACCAATGACAGACCAAGACGCACGGAGATTGGTGCCCGTGTCCTCATAAAAGGTTTTACTAAAATTTCCTACAATTTTGTTGTTATTTGAATTTAATTTTGTAACTTAAATAATGAGAAACTTCTGGTGAACTGTATAATGTATCCTCGAAGCGGTGTAATGTTGATGTAGATACTTGAAAAAATCCATTAAACTTGAAATTTGAAAATCACAAAATTTTTACCCAAATCAATAACATCAAGACGTATGACTTCAACATTTTATACAACCATTATACCCATGACCAGATAAAATCAAGGTTTTTCGACACAGATATATAAGGAATCACTGTATAGTTAGTGTAGTATGCCAGAGCATCAACGCTAGTGGGACACATGGGATAATGGGCGAAGTCCGTTATGCATAAATTATCCCATGTCCCTGGCATACTATACTAACTAAACAGTGATTCCTTATATTTCCATTTCATTGTGAAATAAAATTGTATATTTAGACTTTAAAATGTAGACTAATCGATTTGAATTACACGAGGACTCCCATGCCAATTTCAATAGTCCTCGCCCACTGACGTCAAACACAAAGGCAGCCGCACGAGATTTACATGCATATTTGGCCTCCTTATCGTCAGACACAGAGACAGATGCGCACAAGATTTGCATGCATATTAGGCCTCCTAAGCTCCTGACCTATCGACCTGCCTAATTCACATTCCGGCAAAATTATCAAGAAATAAACTCCCCTAACTTTAAAAGGGTTATCACAGAGAAAATAATTAGAAATGGAAATATTTTGAAATATCGAAACATTGAACTCGTTTATTTACCTTGTCATTGTTCCTTTGCATATTACGAGGGTTGATCCAAAAGTAATGTCACAACTTCGATAAAATCGTTATCCGTCGACGCAAAACAACAAAATTAAAAATCTAGAAAGCTACATTTAATTCAAATCAGACCTGAAAATTTCAATTCAACATTATTTATACTTTTCAAAATATCGGATTATATACAACGTGCGATTATGGTAGTCGCCGCAACTAAATAACGTCATATGAAGGATACGCGCCGTCATACATTTAAACGCTTCCCTTCGTTTCATTAAAAATATTTGAGATTTGATATCCACGAACACGTTCACAAATTTCACTATCTTACCCTTAGTACCCATTGTACTCTCACTCTTTTCATAATTAATTCTGTCAAAATTCATTGAACAGTAGTAAAAGACCAACTTAAAATTTCTCATATCGCTCTATCCGTCTGTCTTTTTGACAACGTCACACACCATTGAACATTTCCGTCCACCCTCCCATCTTTCGGTTCATCACCCACCGAAAATCGCGGAATCCATCTAAACAAGTCTCTTATATATACATTCTTTCCTCCGAAAGTCTGGTGAATCAACGTA
>PRKT01000189.1:437275-474638 GCA_003671525.1 Saccostrea glomerata
TACGTTGATTCACCAGACTTTCGGAGGAAAGAATGTATATATAAGAGACTTGTTTAGATGGATTCCGCGATTTTCGGTGGGTGATGAACCGAAAGATGGGAGGGTGGACGGAAATGTTCAATGGTGTGTGACGTTGTCAAAAAGACAGACGGATAGAGCGATATGAGAAATTTTAAGTTGGTCTTTTACTACTGTTCAATGAATTTTGACAGAATTAATTATGAAAAGAGTGAGAGTACAATGGGTACTAAGGGTAAGATAGTGAAATTTGTGAACGTGTTCGTGGATATCAAATCTCAAATATTTTTAATGAAACGAAGGGAAGCGTTTAAATGTATGACGGCGCGTATCCTTCATATGACGTTATTTAGTTGCGGCGACTACCATAATCGCACGTTGTATATAATCCGATATTTTGAAAAGTATAAATAATGTTGAATTGAAATTTTCAGGTCTGATTTGAATTAAATGTAGCTTTCTAGATTTTTAATTTTGTTGTTTTGCGTCGACGGATAACGATTTTATCGAAGTTGTGACATTACTTTTGGATCAACCCTCGTATGAAAATGGACTAATGAAAATTTGTTATTAAGTCAAACAGTAAGACAGAAGTAATGAGAAGTTTTTTTGTGGGAACATTTCAGAGCATAACTTTTGAATGAAATCAACAAGATTTTCCCCCGTGTTGGTTACTTATCATCGTTATGTACATTCTGCATGTAAATTAAAGTAAATATAGTAAGAAAATGCCATTTAAATTACATTGAAAATATTGCAATACATATCACAATACAGTTAAAAATATCGCAATACGAAATCTCGGGCAAATACCCAGCCCTACCAATGAACTGATGGACATCTAGGCAAGCATTCATTGCCCTCATCCTTCGTGTATCAAATGCATTAATTAGAAATTTTCCATGCTAGTGGACATAATATATATTCAAGCATTACCTCTACCATCAGCCCTCATGTATGAAGTGCTATTGAGCATGTTTTTTGCTAACATAACCGCCCTTTCTGGTACATTTTACACTATGATGCTAATGTGCAAAGTTCATACAGGAATTCGTTTGTAACGAAAGAGGGAAAATGCAGCCGACCGGTTACAAGTCGCTCCGTACCAAACTGCGGAAGCGACATACATCTAAAAGAGACCCTTGAGGGAAGATCTGTGGGTGTCTTTGGGGCCGAAGACTTTCAAGGAGGGAGGAATGTGGCGGTCAGGAGGGTTCAATCACTAGTAGTACCGTAAGGTAGCATAGTTTGTATAGACTGAAGATTCAAGTGGTCCGGTTTCGAATGGATAAATCCCAGTTTGGTCCGCTGTATTTTCTCCTCTCTCGCTACACTTTCAGTCTTCATGCATTAGGTGCTAGCAGGCATAAAGCAAGCATTCCTTGCTCTCAACCTTCATGTATCTGGTGCTAGTGAGCATGTTTCATACAGACAAATTTCACATGTCCTCAGCCCACAGTTTAGCAATTCCACAGAGTAATTTCCATAAAAAAGATAAAACTTTATGTTTTCCGGGAGAAATACAATGATATTGTTATCAGAAATAAAAAATAATGCCTTCTGGTTAGTTTTAATTCCATCATAAGTTTATACAACTTTTTTATATGGCCTCCTTAATACCATTTTTGATGTAATGAACTTTTGCATTTCATGTTTTCTTCAAAAATGTTGCAGCTGGATTTTTTCCAGACAATATAGACAACGTGCAGCGTCCCAAAAAAGATTTTAACAGATGTGATTTTTCATAGGTATTTATACAACATTTTCCATTCTGGGTGGACATTCAAAGAAAAAATTAGGACAGAAGACATTCAACTTTACTGACGCTGGGAATTTTCGATTTAAGCTTTAGGGGTTTGGTGAAATTCATATTATAGTCATGGCATCCCTATGGTGATTTATTTTCTTGCATAAAACACTGATATCTCAAATACCATGGAGATGTCATAATGAGTGTAAATTTTTAATTTACCTTGTGGCAGTAAATACAAAATTTATAACATATTTTGAATCTACTTCCACCAGGCAAATTCAAGATTTACAACGTGACAAATATGTCGAAGTGATTTTAGCAGGCTTAACCACTTATTTTAAAAGTATTTAACCCCTATATAATATCTTGAAAACCTCGGATACATCCAAGTTTTTTTTCATGGTCCTATTGAATTCTTTTTAATACAAACTTTTATTCACAAATAAAAGTGAATGGGATTGGTCAGCAGACAATATCTTTTTAAACCTCTCCCTATGGTTCGGAATAACCAGGTTTGGCTGTATGTTCACCCCCAAACAATATATCAGTAAAAAATGTTCTCTTTTTTTCAGGTTTATTGCTGATTGGGTGATATATCACCATTTTTTTTTTACTTTACTGCAAAATAAATAAACCTCTTCAAAGTTTGAATGATATAAGATAGCCAGTCAAACACCCATATAATTCTATAGTATTTGTGTTGCATCTTGTTTTAATTGATTTATTTACCATAAGTTGGTACAAATAACATAAATAAATTCATAATTTTGAACAAATTGTCCTTAATTTATTAACTTGAATATAATAAAATTTTAAGGTAAAGAAATATTTCATATTAGATGTTCCAATATCATACAGAAAAGTAAATTAAGTTAGCATTGTACATAATAGTTTGGGACTCAGATTCAGCTAACATTGTACATAATAGGACTCAAGTAGGTCCTTGTCTCTGATCGAGGTAATAAAAGTAATCAGTATCGTTTCCAAAATATAGGTAATTTGGGGGAAAAAAATAAAATGTACATGTAGTAAATAAATAAATTAATGAATATTGAAGTAATTATTAATTAGTCCTGCTGATACCAGTCATTATTCATTCTTGAATTCATTAGCACTCGGTTCCCAGAGGTTCGTTTGTTATCGGTTTTCCACGCAGGGCCAATTTCTTCACCTTTAAAAAAAATGGACAATTTTATTTCATAAGTGAAATTACAATATATAAAACGTAAAAAAAATAATCATTAAAGATGCAGGATTTTCAACATAAATACCTGTGAATATATTATACTTTGGTCGCACAGGTAATTCTCTCTCGACTCCAGGTCCAATCATTTGACCTAGTTTTCCGTGTATGCGGTTGTACTGTGACCAGTAGGTGGGGGCATTTGGATCAGTGTGCACTGTATTTCGCATGTCTTTACCCTCTGTCTGGTCAATCCGATTGACCAGCGATGTCAGATGAAGACGATTTGCCTGTGGAAAAAAATCTACAGTGAACATCATTCTTTTTAGTGAAAAATGATACATAATACACAACTTGCGCTGATACAAGAAAAAACAGAGAAAAGATATTTTTCAGCATGAGAGGGACCTAAAAATTCTTTGGGATTTTGTTCCTTGCTCCCATCTCCATACATGTACTATATGATCAATTCCCGGCACACTTTTTTTTCCATCACCTGAAAACACACTTCAAGCATTTCAACTTTACTTCATTTTTTATCGTGTTCTAAAACATAAAAAAATATCTTTTTCAATACCATTGAATTTAGCAGTATAAATTTTTACTCACTAATTTTTATCGATACTTTTTAGCATGATTTTCAAAGAAAAAAGAACTAGAAGGTTATTTCAAAGTATTTGCTACGTGTGATAATTTAAAATCAATAAAAATCAATCTCATTTGCGGTCCGGCATCATTATTCTTATTAAATATCGATGACCTATTGATCTTGACCTTAAAGAATTCTATACACGCCCCCCCCCCCCCCCCCATCCCCGATCATTTCAGAATATTATTTTAACAGTTCATTTTTTTTTTACAACATTTGTATCCATGCCTTGTACATTTAATGTACTTTGTAAATAAATGAAGGTTTTTGATAGGAACTAATTTTTTTCAGAGCAAAGGATGCTTATTCGTAAGGTTTATCTAAAAAAAAATATAAAAACTAAAAACTTGGGATCCACTCCAAATCTGTCTCGCCAGTGTACGTTAGGGAAATATTTGCATCAATTACATTTTTATTGATCCCACGCTGTGGAAAATTTCCGGGATTTTTTGGCATGAGAAAATTATGTTTGTTAGATATAATACAAGTCTTGTCATGATTTGTATTTTGTTCTTTTCGGAACATTTCATCGTAATACCGGTAGTTAGTTTTAAATTCTCAGAATTCTAAAACTTTAATAAATGTAACACACAAACTAAATTTAGGGAGTATTACTGTTATCTATTTGTTATGTTCTGCAGGATTTCATGCATTTCACTTTTCCCCAAAATGTAAAAAATTACGTCAATATAATATTATTTCAATTTCATGCCTGGGAAATGAAATTACAACAAACAGAAATACGGAATAAGGGGGGGGGGGGGGGGGGGTGGCTTTTTATAGTTTCAAAATTTTTTTTCTCTCAATACTTTTGCCAGCATATAGTTTTTTTTAGAGCGAATATTTACTACTATACATATTTCTACATATTTACTAAAGGACACATTACTTTTGGACCATCTGTAAAGGTTGCAAAAACGTAAATGTGTTCAAAAGCAGCATAAGTATATGTCATATGAACAAAGCGGGACAACTACTGTACATGTTATGGGCTAGTATCTAGTACACTAGTATCTAGTGACTTACATTCTGTTGGTTTAGAAACCTCTCCCTCTGTAACTAATTAACAATTAACAATATAATTAAACTAATGAACGTCTTCATGAACAAGTTCTGAAAGCCAACATGACAAGAAATGATTGAAAAATGATATTTGTATGCATAATTTTTTTGGGAAACAGTAAGCATGAAAAAAAAGTGCATTGCTCAAGTTGAATATATTTTCATATCAATATGATTACATAAAGCCTTTTTTTTAGAAAAATATTTTTAGATTCCTGTCTGTTTGTCTTGATTTTACACGGCATACAGGTTACTGATTATCAATCTAACAATTTGAATCTGAAAAGATTCTTTCATATTTCTTCGTGAAAATACAGACCTTACTTACCACCTGATTTAAATTATTTTAGCAAAATTGAGGATGCTTGCATGTTACTAGTATTTGACAATTATTTTTTTTACCCATCTTCAAGATCTCATGGCTCGAACGAACTTGAAATATTTTTAGATGAATTTTTCTAACTCCTTTTGTGGCCATGTACTTGCTACAGGGGCTATATGGTTTTAAACACAGGCACTTGGGAGCTGGAACCCCCCCCCCCCCCTTTCCATTTTTATCTTGTCAATCTGGGGTCGACGCACCTTTTTTCTGTTTTTGGAAGTTTAATATGTACTTGAAATCGCCGTTTTTAAATATATCATTTTCGACTGATACATAATATGAAAAAAATGGGGGAAAAGTGGGGTTCCAGTCCCCAAGTGCCTGTGGTTTTAAACAACTTTTATTTTAATCCACATGAAAAAATATATGCGTACCAGTAAGTCGAACAATTTTGGCTTTGATGATAACAAATATAGGTAAACTCAAATTATACCAGATACAATCTTGTATTATACCAGACGGGTATAGTAAAGTACCAGACACCTACGGGTATAATGTCCTTTTCGAAGTAGGTCTTGGTATACTGAGTATCAAAAGTCGTGTCCTGCATGTTCTGGCCGATGCTCCACTGCGATCTGTGCATGGAGGGACACAGAGGGGGTCTCCGGACGGGGTTCAGCTTCTTACTCCCGCTATAATACTGAAACCAAGAAAGGGATATTATGGTTAATTAACGAGTTTATACAAGAGTACAACACTAAGTACTGTACTACTTTAAAAAAGCTGTTAAACAATGACGTAGACCTCTTCTTTAGGTTTTTCGAATAAATAGAGTTTCTACATGGAGAAAGGGAGTTAACTCATTTTTTGTGCCCCCTCTTCACTCACATCTTGGGTTTATATCATAGACTTACCCCCCCCCCCCCCCCCCTTTGTATTATAATTGAAATAACTACTAGTATTCAATCATAAAATCCTGTCAGTGCTATTTATGTAAAAAAAAATTATGAAAAAAGTGTGATTTTATGCCAAAACACACAAAAATTGCCATGTAGATCTGTAGACCTGAGCAACTGTTTGATTAAAAAACAGGGATCTTGTTCAACAAATTGATTTGTGATCTAGACAATAGTGACAAATTAACATTATTCCAACCAACCTCTACGACATGAAAACTTTGTGCAATAATATATTTATAAAGGATGTCCTTGATATCATGAATTATAACCGACCTACCCGAAAGCCATCATCCATGACACTTGAATCTAATCCAAAGTCATTGAAAAATTATATTGTCTGCAGATCACAACATGGAGAATGGCCAGGTTATTAAATTGAACAGAATTTGCTGAAGCAAGCACAATCAATTTGCATTGAAAAATCAATTTTTTAAACAAAAATGAGTGATGAAATTCTTCAAAAAACAGAGGCGTGTTTGAAGAAACGAATGTCGGGTACCCTGTTGTTTATAGACTCTTAGTAACTAGGAATTGATCAAGCAGAGCAGACGGCAGAGTTGTGTGTCTGCTATCTCCAGCAGACGTACTTATTCTTTTATCTTTACTTATCTAAAAATCTCAAATAACACAACATTTAGTAATTTTATCCTCCCTGCTTTATCGATTTATTGAGATTTTGTGTCTGAATGAATTTAAAACAATATGAACGTTAATTTGATGGCTATCCTTCTTCAAGGTCTTTTAAGAATTTTTGGTAAAATTACGGAAGATATTAAAATCATTCTCATGACGAATTAAAATTCGATGTTAAATTAAACAAAAGAAATGCATGCAACGTTAAAAGTTTTAATATTCATAATTAGTAGTTCTATATTATATGCTTTCGTGTGTAAAAAAAGAAATCCTTCAAAATAAATATAATTGTAATATATATTGGAAATAAACAATCCATAATAAAAGATGAATCTCTGATTTAAATTTGTACTTTTAATTTATCGTTCTTATCATTTTTTGAATTAAAAAAAAAAGGTGACACCTACGTATATATGTAATCAACATTCTGTAATACACACAGACTTGATAAATATTGACCTGTCTTCGCAGGTACATGTCTTATTATATCAATTTATTGATTATGTATTCAGGAGGTATTAAGTAAATACAGATTTTTATCCAGGTATGGGGTTACTTTTATAAAGTTTGATTGCACACCTTTGTAAACCCAAATAATGACTAGCCACACAGAGGCGCATGCCATAAACGTTTGCTCGGTATGCAAAGAATAAACTAAGAATCTGCTAATAGCGTAACGCCAAAGGGTTCGAAAAGGAGGGTTTTCTTAGCATTAAAACAGTAATTTGTCTTCCAGCAATAAAGAATGGTTCTATGTTAGTCGAAACAATAGTAATACACGTGCAAATGTCTGTACAAATACACAGAGAATAGACTTTTAAGGACAGGCGAGACGTTCCTCAATAATATATAATTTTTTCCAAGATTTTGTCATTGAAGTATTACTACTTTAACATGATTACTCACAAAATATCAAGGTACCTTACCAGGCATTTGTGCGAGATACCACAGGGTGGCATTTCTTATATAACCCTTTAGGGAAAAATTCTTAGTTTGTTAAAATAACATTTTTAGTGTTTCAATTTTTTAAAAACAATTAGAAACTGGTTTAGATTGATTGATTGATTGTATATTGTTTAACGTCCCTCTCGAGAATTTTTCACTCATATGGAGACTTCACCGCATGCCTGTGAAGGGCTTCAAATGTTGACCTTTACTCGGCACTTAGGGCCATTGAGCAGTGAGGGATCTTTATCGTGCCAACGCCTGCCGCTGACACGGGGTCTCGGTTTTTAAGGTCTCATCCGAAGGACCCTGGTTTAGAATTCAGAATTTAATGAAAATTTTTGTAAATTTTCCATTTATTATGAAGACATACAAAACACATATTATGGGAACGTATCGTCTGACCTTAAGGGCATAGGTTTTGTTGACCGTATTTATTGTTTATTATTATATCTTTATACAAATCAAATTTTGTGCTGATTTTCTTTGCATTTCATGGCATTTTCTTAAGGATACCATTTTTTCATTCCATTAATTATTCCACCATCCTTCAAAATTGATTTTAATAATTAGTAACCCAGCACCTACCACCTAACAATCCCAGTTTATGTTTGTAGAAATATTTTTTACCACATGATAAAGTTGAATTAATTCTTAGAGAGAAAAAAAATCTTGCATGTCCCAGTGAAATGAGGTAAACATTTGAAATTTTGATTAAAAAAAATGTCAGTAGGAGTGTTATTTGAGAATGAATGTACACCTTCAATAAATTTCAATCGTCATATATTATACAACTGTTACCTTTACCAAACTGGATTTAAGAAACCTATCAGCACTTCAAATCACGGAGCTACCTCGGAATGTTAGAAGTGTCTTGTCAACAATACTTTTGATTATGTATACAATCAAATAAATTCAAAATAACATGCCGAGACATTGCTAGGAGAATTTGCAATCCTGATTTGTTTAAAATCCCTATAGATAAAAACCTCAAGGGTAAAAAGACATGAATAAGTTTAAACCACTTTTAAATTTCACAATTATTTCCTTTCAGGCATAGTTTAAGACATTCGTGGTTATTTTCAACAAATTATACTTAGTATATTTTAACCAAATGGATATACATGTACGTGTATTGATATTGGACGGAGGGAGGGGGTGTAAAAATAAAATACCGGTATTCAAATAAGTTAAAATTAACCGAATTAACCGAATATGTTTTGTTTAACAATTTTTATGGAAACTTTTTAAAAAAGTAAAGGGGTGAAATAATGATCAAAATTTGTTTACTCTAACTTAGAGTAAAAATATTTTGATCATTATTCTAACCAACAAATTGCCCAGACGTAGGCTTTGGAAGATTTTAAAAATATTGGTGGTAACTAAGGTAGCTAAAATTAGAAAGGGAAAAGGAAGATTTTTAAAAAAAAAAAAGAAGGCAATAGACAATAAATATCGTAAATAAACAAATATTGTGTATTTTTATGTGCAAAATGGTTGTTCATAAAGTAATCTACAATTTCCAAATTAAGAGGGTCATGTAATCGAAAATTTAAAACGTGTACATCAATTAATTAATCAATGTTGTTAATTACCTGTTTTGTGGTCGTCTTGTACTCCTCTGCAGGAGAATACGGAGGTTTTGTTAGTGTCAATGTAGATTTGTGCATAGCACGTACCCCCCTACCATATTGATAGGGGGCCGTTCTAGTCCTATCATTATAAGGCAATGAAGAAATCACAGGATAAATACATCCATCTTCCGTTAGAATTGTACACGCTGTTTTTCCCTGTCCATGTTTCACATAGGGACTTGGCCCCGGTCCCTTCAACATTGTAAAAATTTCTTTACCCCCTCTCCTTCTTTCTTACATTCTTCCAGTTTCACAGACTTAACACAACCGAATACAAGATCGGATTAAAACTTATTTCCACTGATAAGCTCCATTGAACTTTCAGTATTGATTACTATGCAAGTGTCGAATTATTTACCATTCAACCATGCTGAAAAGAGCCAGATTACTCGAGGAAACCCTGAGACTATATAGATTTAACTTTAATTGGGTCTTGTTTTTTAAACGCACAGATCAAAATATCACGTGTATAATGTATATTTCATATGTCAACCTGACAAGTCTCTAGAAAATAATGATATAATTTTATGGCAAAAAGGATTATATTTTAATCAATATATGAAAATTAAGTCTAACGATTTGTTTATGTGGAAGTATTTAAATACCGTCACCAAGCACCTGTCGTCAGCTGAGCAATCTAACTAATCCATAAAATAGTTACTGTAAGGCCAAAACTCATTTTAAAACCATTTAAATACCAAAGGCAAACATTTTCCTTTCAGACTTGGTTTTTAAGCAGTCTGAAAAGGTTCTGTGCATTCTGAACACACAATTGTTTCCGAGATTCCAGTATCTGTACAAGTAAATTGCAAATTAATCTGAGCTATAGGATGCTTGAAAATAATGAAAAGGGAACAAAAATTCCCTCCATCCGGAGTAAAGACAGAAAACACCCCCCATCCCCATCGCATCCCCAAAATACTAAAACCAAGCAAGAACCCCGGGGTTGCGGTGGGAGTAAAAAGATCTCTCTTTGGCCGGGGATGTACCACATAAAATATTGAACCCATATCTACCAGAGTGGATGCATTTGGTTTTATTTATTTATTTTTTCTTAAAAAATAAGAACGTGATATTCTCGATTGAATTAATGTCGACTTGGGAAGGCTGGAAGGGAGTGAAAGATTAACATAAGACTGTCCTTGTGGACAGTCGTTAAGACATAGGTACTTGGACTTGATCCATGAATTTGTAGAGCATATATATTTAAGTTTAAAATTTATCAATTTAAATTTATATCTATAACAATCTAGATTGTTAGAGATAATTTTTAATTGATAAGTTTTAAACTGTAAATGTAACACATGTGCCAATAGTCAAACTCAGACAGGCGTAAAATATGCAAAGATATGATCCAATGTGTATTTTTTATTTATTTTTTTTTGATAAAAAAATAAACAAAATCGTAAACCAAATGATAACAGCATTTTTTGATACATTAAAAATAAAATTTGTAGACAACGATTAGAAATCAGCCATGAATATAAATTTTGAATAGAACAAACTCGGACCTCTAAAAACAAATGCAATAAGACAAATCATTGAAAATAATGGCCTATCAATTTGTATGAAAAACATCAATATATATCATTGTTTAGATCACAGACTTTACGAAGTATTGTCTTAAACAAGATTGTTAATATTCTTGTTTCATCAACTTATTTGTCAATAGCTTACCTCGTTTTAGAAATTGTTCATATGTAGAGCATGCTCAAATCCACTGGATGACAAGCTCCATATGCAGATGATAATGGTATATTGCTACATAAAATGTAATCTAATTACTAGTATTTATAACAAGCATTCTGAGAGTACCACATAAACAATTACAATACTAGTCCCCTACCGGCAAGTGTAGTCTGGTTCGTACTTCAACTTAATAATTTCAAAATTCCATAAAAAATTATTGATTCAGAAGCGGGACAAAATGCAAACTTGATCTGTAACTCATCAAGATACACTCACATAACAAACATCAGCTCAATATCTGCAAATGTTAAAAAAAAGTGTGGAAAACAAGTTGGGACAGACAGAAGCGAAGGAAACCTCTTGTCCCCTCTGGTTTCACTGGTAGGGGACTAATAAGTTACTGTTTTCCATAAGCCTGAATTTAGTCAGTATATGGCCACCATATTTGAGGTTAACATGCTCATATTCCTTCATAATTCAACCAAATTTAACTTTATACTTGTCATTGTGGGCATAACTCAGACAAAAATATGTCATTTGAAAACTATCTACATGTTCTGTGAAATCACAAATTTTCATGGGGGGTTGATTTTCGTTGTTTTCGAGGTACGAAGTGACCCATGAGTTCATGTCCACCACAAAATGTTAAATGTAACATACATAACTACTCAACAATTCTTCATCCACGAATCTAAATCCCAACGAAACGAATAAAGGGTTCATTTTTACTCAAACCACGAAAATTTGACCCCACAAAATATGTGATTTTACAGTATTGTAACAAATACAAAAAACAATACTCAGAACACCCCTCTTATGAACAATGATTTATTTAACAACTGTTGTACAAAGGTAAGGGCATGTGATAGAGGTCATGAGTTTCAAAACTTATAGAAAAACTAAAGTAATTAATAAACAACTAACAAAAATAAGTTACATTTATTACATTAATCATCATTTAGAGTCTGATGGGTAAATTTTGTCTTGTATATTATAAAGCTAGTGCATTTTATCCACTGTTGCAATGAATGTTCGTATCTGCATTGGCTGTAGAGAGATTGTGCTTGGGGAACTAGGAATGGCTGTGTTTAATAGTTTCTCCTTGGTGAGGGATTCTTCTTCTGTATCTACAAAATCATACAACTCATAATATCAATATTTCTTTAGTATACAGTATTAAAGTTTATAATTTTTAAATTTCAAAGTAGCAAATGCAAAGAGGACCAAGAATATAGAGTCTGTTTAAGCAAACAGGAAGTGATGTAACTACCTGGTATATATGCCCATGGTAACCTATTCATTTCAGCCAATGGAAGGTTGGCTCCCAAAGTAAGTTCAACCATTGTAACAATTTTAAATGAAGTGAAATCAGTCTGAAATTAAAAGGTATCATGAAGAAAAAAAAACTTCACTGGGAAACCTTTTCTTTTCTCAAGAATATGACTGTTCTATGTCTAGAAATTAATTTCATTCAGTAAAACTTTATTTTAAAATTCAATATTAAGTACATAAATTATCCTCTTTCAAAATGGAAATTCTCACCAAATCAACAACTGCTGGTTGTGAGAGAACTGGGTCCTCATCTTTTTCGTAGATATGTTCAAACCGAATCAGAATCTGTGGGACCTCGATTGGCTGTATTTTGGGAGTGTCTGTCCACTGTTCCAGAGTCAACATGTGGACATTAGCTGGAAGGGGCTTCTTCAAAGCTGACCACTGTAAATATAAAAATTTCAAATTTTATAGTTACATGTACCGGTAAGTATATCTTTACATAATCTCATCAAAAATTGACATCCACCAAAGGCATGTTGAATTTTAAGCATTGCTTATTTGCATTGGTCATTTATAGTTACGTGTGATCTGCTACGTACCTTAATGATTTTGAAATTTTCAGTGATAGCTTTGTTACTGTACCAAATGACATTTTATCTACCTGGGTATTGTATTTGGACATTGCTTGTTCTGGTGTCATGGTCAGTTCAGAAAACGAAATGGAGGGAGCCATGTAGGACTTTAGAGCCAGACTTCTGTGGAGAGCAGGTGAGTCTTTAATGGTGTCCAAAATCATCAGATGCTTTCCTGAATAATAAATTAAAGCTAATATCATAAGTTACATTACAGGAATTGAATATACTGGAAATTAAAATAAACATGAAACTGCTGCTCTCCATATGTTTGTACAGGTGTGTATAATACCCCCACCCCCACCCCAAAAATACAATACAGCTGAAAAACCAGAGGTGTTACAGTTGAGAAAAGTTATTGGTAATACAGCTGAAAAAAAGCCATTAGTAATACAGGTGAAAATTCCACAGATATAAAACTGCTTAAAAAGTAAATTTTCAATGTGCAACATTTACTAGAATGAGAGAGAGAGAGAGAGAGAGAGAGAGAGAGAGAGAGAGAGAGAGAGAGATGAGTTACTGATAGACACCTTACCCCTGACAATGAGTCCCTGTCCATCTGCCCCCGTCTCATTCAGTGGTTCACCCACTCCAAAATGGTCATCATACAACAACCTTCTATGAACCTGTAGTACAGAATTGTAAGATAAAATGTTTATTTGTATTCAATGTTTGTTGGGAATATTTTACGCTTGTTTTTTTTCAGCTAATTTAAAAGTATAATTTCTACAAACCAGAAGCTCCAGAGATCCTGACTCCAAACTGCTGCCTCCCTCAGATCTATCTGTTAACACAGTCAGCTGCTGGTTCTGGGTCTTATCCTATAAAATCATACAAAAATGTAAATCTTGATCAGTCAGAAGTAAAGTTCATATGACAGGCATCTTAGATTTCAAATTTCTGAGTACATGACGTCATAGTTGAGCAGTTTAGACATCATAGCCAAGTGAAGTGAAAACATTGTATAAACATGGGTTTTAGCAAATATTTAGAGTAATTTTAGTAGTTTTATTCTGTTAGAATTTTATATTTACTTTTATCTTATATCAGGTTAAGGAAGATTTTTTATAACACACTCCGTTTTGGGAAGGAAAATTGAGAGTTTTTACCGCTCTTCTGATATTTGTCACACTGTGAAAGAATATCGTTTTGATATCCTTTCCCACTGTGACAGAATATCATTTTTATTCAATGAATAAATTACAATACTTCACAGTTAAAAATGTAATAAATCTGTATATTCCATTACAACTTACTTGTATGAAGATTCGACTGTTAACAGGGTAGTAGTTGCCAGCCACATGCTCTGTGTTGTTAAAATTCCAAGTGTTTCTGTGATCTCGTCTGAAAACAATAACAATTTCCAATAATAAATTTAAAAGACTTAAAGTTAACTTTATTTGAAGAGGAAAAAATTGTGATTGGTGAGAATGTTTAATTCATTAATTGAAATCTAAAATTACTGTCTTTCCAAGATTTCTCTGCCATTTGCATCTGTGTAAAAGAGGTCCCCAGAGTTCATTGACTGTGTATCATACAGAGTTATGTACTCCTTACCAAGCTTGTCTCTGCAAAATGCAAGGAAAAAAATCTGATATGAAGCATATTCTGGAGAATTAATTTCCTATTCAGATGAATGGGGGAAAAAGTTTTTTACTACTTTTGTGTATTCTTGAAATCATTATTCTTGACCTTGGATGCAGTGATCTGATAATAATGAGCAATTTTTTTACATACATGTATCACTATCAATTTTGCATAATCTGGTTTTCAATACAAGTGTATATCTTTAGCTTCTGACAATATATGTGTGTACTGTGTAAGTTAAAAAAGTACAGCTTTACTTGATATTGATTGGCCCAACAGTCCACTCAACCTCCACATAAGGCATGTCCTTGTAGAGCCGAATCACTTGTGTTGCCTCAGGTCCGAAATTCATGTGAGCCTCCTGCACCAGTTCTCCCTGAATCATTTACATCACCTTTTAATCATTTACTTACAAAGTACCTATATCTTTTAATCAAAACATAAAAAAAGCTTTGATCTCTAAAAAAAAAGATATCTCACTGTGGTTAAGTAAACTGAAGTGTCATCCTGAAGTCTGTGGCGCTCTCCCTTAGTTCTCAGTGCATATGCACCGGAGGCCTGGAACTCTCCCTTACTGCAGTTACCATCAAAGGCTTCGTACCACCAGATGGCTTGGTTAAGTGGAATGGAGATATTCTTCCTCTTGTTGGACAATCCCAAAGTGTTTGCATTAATGTTATCTAAGTTCACCAAATATTCCTGAAGTTAAAAAAGTGTCTTTTTTTTAAATCTGTCATTTTTTCATTGACGTGAAATTTTACAACTTGTCAAAAAAATCTGTGCAAAAAGAACACACAATAAAGTTCTCTTACAAATTCTTAGTTATCAGCACTAGTACATCTTTATGATGTTACATACAAACACTTACATCGTTGTCGATGTACAATGGTAGTTCTGACTGGTCTCTTGGTAAGAAGACAATTTTACTGGATTGTGAGGTAGCCTCATCCAAATCTGTGAGAAAAAGTTTCAATGTTTATTTCACAAAGTTATGTCTTGCAGTTGGTAGATTTGACATTTTCTTTGGTAATTCCATGGACCACCTATAGCAGTTCTATCTTTAACAAAAGAAAATTAATAAAGGCTTCATGAATATTCATATTTTGAGTGTAACAGGAAAGGAGAAAATGTATGGCTGGCACGGGAATCAAACCCGGGACCTCTGTATCTCCAGTCAGGTGCTCTACCCACTGAGCTATCCAGGCTGACATCCACCTGCAATTCCAGGGGTGGTCAACAGCACCAAATCTGTAACAGGAGAGGGGAAAATGTATGGCTGGCATGGGAATCAAACCCGGGACCCCTGTATCTCCAGTCAGGTGATCTACGAACTCAGCTATCCAAGCCGATATCCACTGCCCAAAACATCACATAAGTATTTACTGTTTGTAAACTTACTGTTGGTTTCCACAATAAAATAAGTGCTGTATCCCAGAGGAGGTATCTCCACCATAAAGACCAGCTCGTTGATGGCTATGGACTTGTTTCTCTCTGGTATTCTCTTGGTTTCAGTGGTGACCTGTACTAGCTGTGCTGTAACATTCAACCCCTTTGGATCCACCACTCTGAATGGACCCCCTGCCACAGGAATCCTCACAAAATCTGTGATCATGTGACCCAGTGGGTTGTAGACAGTCATCATAAACTGAAATTTAAAATTACTGAATATTTCATTAAAACAGATTTTTTTCAAAAATGCATGCATAAAAGCATCTCTTTTCCCAAACTCATTACACAGGTCATAGCCTATGACCTCATGCAGCCTTGACCAGAATGCATTATCTTTTACAAAGGTCAACACAGGAAATATACTAATCTGCTACAGATCAAAGTTTGAATCTATTTCAAGAAAGGGTTAGCTATTATGTTAGCCTAAGGAAGCCTAAGGTGAGTATAAATATACCGGTATGTAAGTAATCATAGCTTTGACAGTAAAACTTGAAATTATTCTCCATATGACTTTCTATAATGAATTTCTCTTCATCTTGGCTGATTGCTGTTATTCTACTGATATGCTGATAATACTGTACATTTGATATTAAACGAGAAACTTTAAAATTCAAACACTGTACCTGTTTTTGGTGCTCAGTGAAGTCACAGTAGCTGATGTTAGTCAAAGGACAGTAGACTTGTTGGGGAGCTTTATCAGAACCTTTTGGTAATAATTTCTCAAAGGCTGCATTTGTTACCAGCTGTAATTTATAGTATATGTTATCCTAAATTCTCTCAGATCACACCAACAATCAGAAAAATGTTTTAATTGAAATCAAAATTTAATATTTAGTATATTAATCAAATTAAACTGTCTTATTCATCACAGAAAAGACCAGTGGTCACAATTTCTTTATTAGTTTCTGTACTAACCTGGCACCTCTCTGCCCCAACAGCTAGTCTCTGAGCATAATCATTTGCAACATGCTGTTTCTCTGTCCCTCTAAAATATATCAAACACTTCTGAAAACAAGGGCACTGCAAATTGGAGCACCCTTCTTGCAAAAAGCATATAAATCAAGACAGCATTTAACACTGATCTTGATGTAAATTACACCACTTCTGTTGCACACAAAGGACAAACTAACCCACTCACAATCACATTACTATTTCTATGTTCCAAGGGGCTACTAATTATTTCATGATCAATAATTCATAAAAAATTATTTCTTAAAAACGTCTACTTACGATATACCGTCATGATGCTGAACAACTCCTAGTGCCTCCTCTGTAACAGGAGTAAAAACAGTTTACTGTGGTCATCACATCCAAGATTTTTTTAAGAAACTGACTTTATTCCTTATGCATTATAATTTTTACTTACTGAACACGCGTAGGTTCTCTCCAGCAAAGTTACCCTCACGACGGAGGTCTGCTAGCACATCCAATTGTTTACATACCTATATAGAACCGTAAAAGTGGAGATATTTAAAGATGAACATACAGGCTAACAGTTAAAGCAAAGATGATGGTTAAGTTTTACCTGCAAAAAATTGTTACTTTTACGGGCATATCCCTTCAGTGCAGCTCGACTAGAGAAGTACCCAGACCAGAAGGTGTTTTCTCGGCTGGCGTAGGGGAAGAAATCGTCCTTTGTAGAATTCCAAACCTGGTTGAGGTGATTTAGGTTGTACAGGTAACAGGAGGGAGTGGAGTACAACACATTGATGTCACTACCATTACCCTGCTGTAAATAACAATGTAAGTATAATGTAATAACTGTAATTGTCATTACTCTGCTGTAAATAACAATGTAAGTATAATGTAATAACTGTCACTACCAATACCCTGCTATGAATAACAATGTAACTATAATGTAATAACTGCCACTGTAAATATTAATGTACTTTAACTATAACAATTATAATTCACTCATTACTGAAATTATTGACAATGTAAATCTATTACGAACGTATACATATGTATTTACATAAATGACCTAGTTTTTTACCTGTAGGTTAACATATTTGATAAGTTTGTCTAAATTCTTGTACCAGGTGTGAGCATTGGAATACTGAAAGTCACTCCCCATAGTCATCATTATGTTGTTGGAGTGAAAGTGCTGGGCCTAAAATTATCAGGGGTAAAACAGAGGAATTAAACTGCATGATATTAATTAAAATTAATGAAGTTTGAAACCACACACATTTAAAATTATTTAAAAAAATATTGCATTCCTTTTATTATCTAGCTTATAAAGAACATTCCAAGTTATCTGCATGACCACCAAATAGATTTCCTGATTTTTGTACATTATTTACATACTAAGTACTGTAAAATCTTTAATTTTCATTGGGGCTTAATTTTGTGGTTTTCAAGGTATGAAGAGATGCACGAATTTATGTCCACCACGAAATGTATTACTACCAAACAATTCTTCAACCACTAAATCAAATCCCATGAACCAATATATTTTCCTCAAACCATGAAAATGTGACCCCTTGAAAATTTGTAATTTTACAGTATTCACCTGATCTTTGACAATTTTAATGAAATCTTGAACTCGGCTTTGTATGTTGACATCATGCATCCTTTCATCATCCTTTATAAGTAAAAAAAAAAAGGATAAACAATAAATTAAGTTCCCTGAAAATTTGGATGATTGGATTAAATGTACCACACATGCAAATAGAAACATGTTTGAAGTAAAAAATGGAATGACTATACATGTATATGTAATAATATTGTATGTGTACTTTAAAAAGCAGGCTTTATATTTCAGCGGCTTTGGCGCTTACAACAATGCGCTAATTCATGAATACCGCTAAGAAATCATTTACATTTACAATACACTGAACAGATATATGTAGCGCTAATTCTTGATTACACCAACGTCTCCATACCCAGTGATTACTGTATATTTTGAATACGCCAATTTATGTACATGTACAGAATTGGACCTTCATCATTTAAATCTGTATTGGTGTAAATACAGAGTTAACTTTCTGAAACTTACAGGTAGTTCTGAATAGTTTTATCCATAAATTACTATTATTATGATAAAAAACATTACATGCTGTCCAGGTTAAGAAAATTGAGGAAAAAACATCCTACCATTATTGGTTCATCATTACAAAGTTCATCAAAGCAGAATCCAGGGGGTGGAACATAATGGTTGTATAAAACTCCAGTAAACAGTTCTGATGTTTTACCTGAAATTATAAATCTTTATAAAATCTTGACTCTAAATATCACTAACTAGTTCGATAACGTAAAATTTAGAAGTAGTTTACCGATTTAAGTACAATACAAAATCACACTGAACTGCAACAGAATTAAAATCAAAACAGTTTTAGGGGTATATAATCTTATATTTTAGATGGTATGAAGGGAATGAAAATGCAATCATTCACAATGGTATGAAATAATTTTGTTTATATATTTAGGCTGATGATATACCAAGGTTTTTAGGACTTCCTCTCCAGACAAATTCCATGTTATTCTGTTTCACTCTGGTGTCTTTGTCTTGATAATCCAGACGACCAAAGAACAGTCCATCAAATCCAAACTACACAAAAATAAATTGATGAAATCCACTGATCCATTACCTATTAATGTTCTAATAGTTGAATGGAATCGGAAAGATAAATGATGCATCTGGATTAATGGATAACTTCCCTAAAAGCTTTACCTAACTTGTCTCAAATCTTTAGACTCATTTACTATCTGTATTAACAATTAACCTGACACAACTGTATACAGTCAAACTTTCTTATAAATGTAATGAACTTACTAGGATATAAGGAAATCTAAAAAAAAGGTCATAAGGAAGCTCAAATCATAACATATAAAGAAATCCAGAAATTCATGTCTTAAGGTAAATATATTATACTGTACAATTAAGCCTCGTCCTCTTCAGTGTTACCTGAGCAAACATGGATGCCTGTTCTCGGGAGTGCCCAAATGGATCTATCTGCCATCCCACCCTGGGGCGGGCACAGGACCCAAATTCCTCCTCCAGAAAGGAGAAGCCGAGAGTGTGCTGGTCTATCATAGCATTGTAGTGGGTGCTGGCCTCATCATTCATACACCAACCTCCCAACACAAACTCCAAACGACCTGTCAAGGGGGTATAAACATTCATCTTTAGAGGGTATAAAATTTTAAGAAACTTAATTCTTAAAAATTATATTGTCACATTCAAATCAACATCAAATTGTTTTCAAAGTATACATACAGTTAGTAAATGTAAATTGCAAAGAGATGTCATGCATTAAATATTTACAGCCCTTGACTTTATGCTGTGAAATCACTTATATTCATAGGGCAGCTTAATTTTCCTTGCTTTGAGGTATTTTAAAGAGACCCATAAATTCATGTCGACCACCAAAATGTACAAGAGATGTTTGTAAAACACTTATGCCCCCCTCCCCCACAAATTGGAATTTTTCAAGTCCAAAAGGGCATAAATCTGTCAAAAATGGTGTGATCATATCCAAAACAAAACTTGACCTAGATATTCATCTGACTAATCTGTATACTAAATTCCATTTCAATATGTGCAACCTCACCAAAGAAAATGAACGGAAAATGCAAATAATTGGAATTTTTCTAAGTCCAAGGGGCATAACTCTGTCAATTATGGTGCGGTCGTACCCAAAACAGAGCTTGACTTAGATATTCATCTGAATAATCTGTATACTAAATTCCATTTCAATATGTGCAACCTCGCCAAAGAAAATGAGCGATAACTGCAAATAATTGGAATTTTTCTAGGTCCAAGTGGCATAACTCTGTCAATTATGGTGCGATCAAACCCAAAACAAAACTTGACCTAGATATTCATCTGACTAATCTGTATACTAAATTCCATTTCAATATGTGCAACCTCTCCAAAGGAAATGAACGGAAACTGCAAATAATTGGAATTTTTTCTAAGTCCAATGGGCATAACTCTGTCAATTATGGTGCGATCGTACCCAAAACAGAACTTGACCTAGATATTCATGTGATATACCTGTATACCAAATTTCATTTCAGTATGTGCAACGGTTAGGAAGAAAATGAACGGAAACTAAATGGACCGACAGACAGCAGCAAAGCAATATGCCCTCCCTTCTTCGAAGGGGGGCATAAAAATGTTCCATACATAAGTACTCAACAATTCTTCATCCACAATATCAAATCCCCACAAAGCAAGAGTTTTTCCTCAAACCACAAAAATTTGACCCCATGAAAATATGTGATTTTACAGTTTACATGTACAAACATCATGGATTCCTCACAGTTCTTATGAATTGTAGTATTAATACAGTAAAATTTGTCAAATCTGGACTCTGAGTTCAAAAATTCTAAATTGATATTTACCTGCATTTTTCCTGCACTCAGGATTTTGTTTAAACCGGTCAAATTTTATGGAACTGGTGGTAGCCGGTTTGGAAAATTATACTTATGCATTTTTTCCTTCTGAAAAAAAACCCAGAACGCTCACCTTCATTGACAAGTTGTTTGACATTTTCCTTCATGGCGGCGTCTTGTTCCCTCCACCAGCGAGCAAAGAATGCGATCTCCACATAGATAAACCTCTTACTGGGGTCGCTCAGGAGCTCGGGAATCACTGAGTCCAGAATGTACTGAACCCCTGCATGCTGGATGTCATTTCTTGCTAGAATATTAATTAGAGTTGTCAAACCTAATCAGATTGCTGCCACATCAATTACTGCACTGTACTGCATTAAAAATTATTTTTCAATTGTTATTGGCCAGTGAGAAATGGAAAATTTTTTTTTGGTTTGTTTGTTTTTTTTTTTTTGGGGGTCTGGGGAGGGTACAAAGTTTGGATCCTAAGGCAATGTTTGAAAAATTTAAATTCCAAGTTATCTCCCTTGATGTAGCATCAATTTAACCTGGGATGTACTGTAGATTCCTTATTTTTCGGGAGTACTTTTTATCGCGAACTGGTCCTTTAATATCAAATCGCGAGAATTGTAATTCGCGAATGGACGGTTGATTAACATAATTTACATAGATTTCAGCACAATAAAAATAAAAGCGAGGAATATTTTTTCGCAAGTGATGCTTTTCGCGAAAGTCCGCAGAAATTAATTCCTCGCATATAATAAGGAATCTACAGTATTCAACATCATAATGGAAAAATAGCGACATGCAATCTTGAATGTATGCTACAGAAAACTGAAAAGTGTTGTTCTCTACCAGATCCCCCCTGTAAATCCTTTTGTGACCCCACCCCACCCAAAGGGTCATAATTTGAACATTTAGAGTCTACACTACCCCAATATGCTTTCACATCATTTTCAACTTTTCTTGCCTAGTGGTTATTGAGAACAAAATTTTAAAGATTTTTCCTATATAGTTCAATGTAAAACTTGGAATCCAAATTGTGGCCCCGCCCTACCCCCAGGGTCATGATTTGAACAATTTAGAATCTGTACTACCCCAGGATGCTTCAACATAAGTTTCAGCTTTTCTGGCCTACTGGTTCTTGAGATGAAGATTTTAAAAGTTTTTTTCCTATATATTTTGATGAAAATAATTGATTTACTATTGTGGCCCTGCCCTACCCTTGGGCGTCATGATTTGAACAATTTAGAATTTGCATTACCTAAGGATGCTTCCATATAAGTTTCAGCTTTTCTTGCGCAGTGATTCTTGAGAAGAAGAGTTTTTAATGACCCCTAAAAAAGCTCTGAGTATATCAATCTAGGATGCAACTGAAATCAAAGCATAATTTCAAACATATTTTGAAGAGATATGCTAGAATTAACTTACATCCATAGAAGTACTGGTCCACCGTCTTCAGCCAGCCTACATCATCGTGTGTGTGAGGCACTAGGTGGACATTCAGCATGGTGTCAGATGTAGCTGGACAAGTCTGCATTAGACAAGACAATGTATGCAAAGTGACTTGATTCCAATTTCTTCAACTTCAATGCTCAAAAGCCTCATACAAAAGAATTACTATAGAAATTACAAAAAATTTACTATAGATAATGCTTATATGGACTTTACCCTGTAGCCACATTCTGGTTCGGGTGGTGCAAATTCCTCCACATTGGGTCTTCCATTCACGACTGTAAAAACAAAGCATATCCATGTAATAAACAGGGTATTCCAGCCTGCCATGGCTGTGTGACACAATTATATAAAATCTGATATCTGTCATGTGAGGTTATCAATTCAGTTATCAAAATTATCACATTATATGTATACCTGGCTTTTTGTGCTCCTGATTTCTTTATCTTCATCATTCTGTATCAATAAGGTAAATTAAATGATATGTTAATTTTCTAATTTCGCAGGTACATTTTTTTAAAGACAGTATACATACATGTACTTTAAAATATGATAATTAAACTGGTTGATCAAATGTACAGAAGATTATATGTAATCAGTGAAGTATTCAATCTTTAAACTGATTGGCCAAGTTGCAGTGGTTTTAGAGAAGAAGTCGAAAATATGAAAAATTTACAGACGCTAGACATACGGATGGCTCGGACAAAATGTGATCAGAAAAGCTCACTTGAGCCTTCGGCTCATGTGAGCTAAAAAGATGGAATTGAAAGATTCTGCTGCTATAGCGATTATTTGAAGATATCTGAATTATAAATAAAATTTGATTTATTGCATTGTACATATCAAATTAATGAAGATCTTCTGATAATAAAAAAAGCTCATGATCAGTTGTGTCTACATTAATTTGGCACTGCATACATTTATTTATGTCATATACAATATGTAACACCAAAACTTCTCCTCTGCTTTTAAGGGCTTGGAACCTTCTGCTTGAAAAATCATACAAATGTGTAAATTCAAGCAGGCAGCATTAAAAGTTTTGTGCCCTTTTTTTGCTCCTTTTGAAATTCTTTTTCCTTTCAAATCTTTTTTTTTCTGTTTTTGTTTCTTTGCATGTTGTTTTCTTCTGTTTTTGCTTCTCTATTTTTTGTTTTTTACTTTTGTCTTTCATTTTTTGCATTAATTGTTTTATTTTTGTTTTTTTTTCACATTCACATATAAATCTACTAACATTTGCAAATCTAATGCAAATCATGTCACATTTAACAGGTCTGGACGATTTCCAAATATGGAAGTCAAGAACGATAACCGTGAATTGCTATAAATACACAGAATAAACAAGGTGCTAGTCCTTCTGACCAATCAGATAACAGCATTTATACAAAACCATGAGAAAATAAATAAAACACATGGTTTTGAACTTTTCTGCTTAAAAGATTTTTTTAGAACAATCTTTTTGTAAACTTTATGCATATTTAGGAATGAAACAGCATAAATGACAATTCTACTGTGAACAAACAAACTTGAAATGTTAGAATAAATTCTAAGTGGGATTAAAATTCTGTCAATACAAGGTAGCTATCCCAATAGTCTGACTTGTGTTTAGAAATTTGATATAAATACGGCAGATTGTCAATTTTTGGAGCCTGGTATGAAAATGTTTTTGGATGAGAATATTTATATAATAAAAAAATGCAGGAAACTGTATTTCATGAGTGTTTACTACAAAATCATCTAGTTTCTGGTTTGCATAGTAAGTTGTGGTGAAAAAGCTTGAATCAATCTACAAATACTTTTCTTGACGTTTTACAATGTACATGTTAATCCTTACGATGTCCATTTTTTAAGTTTTTTAACATTGTATTCAGCACTCATGAAACCTGTAATATTTCATAACTACATGTAGTCTATACGATGAACACGTGTATGCAATAGACCTTTACCCATGACAACTACACGATATTGATGAAAATCGGACAGCTGAGCAAAATTATTGTTACCTTCAAAGAGTATGCTTTGCAAATGTTATAATTATAATTGATAATAACTTGACGATCTGATCTATTCCTCCCTGAATTATCATATTGTTACATGCATTTATTTACATGTCATTTATTTCCAAGATGAAAATGTCAAATTTGTTCATGGTAAATATGTGGGGAATACCTTATTCTTCCAAACTTGTCATCTTACTTCCAAAGATATTTTGTCAAAAAAACAACTTTTTTGAAGAAAAAACAAAAACACGTTCTCTTTTTGTTCCTTTGAAATATGTTTTGGGGTGTGTAAAAATACTGCTATCTGATTGGAAAGAAAAATATTTATGTGTATATGATGTATATTTATGGCAACTTTCACTTATCGTACTTGACATCCATATTTGGAAATCGTCCAGACCTGTTAAATACTAAGTACTTTTACTGCATATTTAGTTACATCAATATATAATATATTCATTTAACTGGTACAACTGCTGACAGAATTTGTATATTCCAGGAAAAGTAATTTATATTGAACAATGATTACACCTGCAATATATTTAATTTGTTAAATTTCAGAAAAAAAAATGTAATAGCAACATAAAATAACCTTAGAGCAAAACAATAGATAAAAAAGTATTAAAATTAGAATATCTAATTGTATCAATGGTATTAGAGAAAAAAAGGCGTCAGCGTGGGAGGAAACCGGAGCATCCAGAGAAATCCCATGTGTCTGAGTGGGTGACCCAATACCTTCTCACAACTCAGCCACTACATCAAAAACAGTCTTGTGTGCTTCACAGATCTTTTTGCATTCTCATCTTTCTCCAAATACAATCACAAGAATATACCTCTTCAATACTTTACTTTTCTGTCAATGAGAAAAAATGCTTATTTCCAAATAAGGAACAATATGAAACTAGAACTGTCCAAACGGGACAAAATACCCTCCGCTGGGTTTTACAGAAGTGCTAAATCATGAATATTTTATGGATCTAAGAGAAGAGAGAAATGCTAAAACATTTTTAGTGCAAATGTAATTGCTTATTATATTTTTTTTTATAAATGAAACGAATGCGCAGGTTAATAAAAAAAATAGAATAAATATACGAACCAGACAAGAATTATGAACTTTTTTTGTCAGTGACCTTGAACTTGTATAAATGACCTTGGTTAAAAGTCATAATACAACCTCGGTCATAAGCAATGTTTGTGTGAAGTAGTAGATTCAAGTCTTTCCATAATAAAGAAAGATATAGACTGGACACAAATTATAAAATTTTTCTTCCAGTGACCTTGACCCAAGGTCATGACACATCCTTAGGTCAGGAGGAATCTTTTTGCAAAATGAGAACCTACCAAGACAAAATATGTAAAATAAAAACAGTTGTAACCCATGCAAGGAATGTATCTTACCATCTTTTAGTTGGAGCTAGTCTTTTCTTAACAGTGCTGGGAACAGGGGGCTATTGGTACATCACAACGCAACTCTACAGTAGAATTGAGACAAGTCATCAAGAGAGGTAACAATTTCGATCAAATGAGATGATAAAAAACAAAACAACACACTTTTTGGAATCGATACCAACCTAACCCCTGACTTATTAACACCAAAGGTTAAATACTCAAACAAGTGTGTTAAGACTAAAAGTAACCAGAAGTCTCTGTCAAGCCTGTAGCTCTACTGGTTTGTACTTTAAACAAAGGAAGAAAAAAGTGGTAGTTGGGACTTGAAACTTCACAACAGCAATGAATAGAATAATGATCATGTTTCTCAGTGTACACTACTTGCATGCCACATTATACTATAATCAGACTAAACTGTATTTATAATTGCATTTTTAAAGTATCTCACAGAAATTTCTTTTTTTAGTAACCAAGGCAACATTGTTCATCGAAATCAAAAACCAACACACAGAATAATGTACCTAAGTGTAGTCTACTTGTGTGCCAAGTTATATTGAATCAGACCAAAACTGTAGGAGGAGTAGCATTTCAAAAGTATTTCACAGAAATTTCTATCACGCATTACTTTCCCATAAGCTCTTCTGGTCTCTGACCAGTAGAGCTAAAAATGAAACCAGAGTCCCATGGGCCACATCACTCTACTGAGCACATCATCAAAGAAAAAGCACAAATCAGTTCAGTATTGAAAAGTTTACCAGAGGTTGGGGGGTGGGGCTTGAATTTTATACTACTTGGGGATGTCTCCAAATTAATATAACAAAAAACTTTGCTGTTCTTGAAAAAAAAATATATTTTAAAAAATTTTCTTCCTATTTATTTGTAAAAATTTGATTCCTAATTGTGACCCTTCCTTTACCCAAGAGGTCATGATTTGAACAGACTGAAATATTTACTTCATGAGGATGCTCACATGTAAATATGACTAGTTTCTAATGTAAAACTTTGATCTCTGTTTGTGGTCCCACAGGGGGTTATGATTTGAAAAAACTTGAATCTACACAACCAGAGGATGTTTCATATAAATATCACTAATCATGGCTTTGCTATTCTTGAGAAGATTTTTAAAGATTTTTTTCTAGACATTTCCATATAAAACTTTGATCAGACATTGTAGCTATTATAGGTTAGTTCTATTTTTAGGAATTTTTATACAAGTTTGTATCATCTATCTTTAAATGACTACACTACCTGAGAATGCTCTCGATAGGATTTTTAAAATGATATTTCCTATATATTGACCAAAGTAAAATTTTGATCATCCATATACCTACATGTACCCCTGGGGATCAGGATTTGCACAAAATGGAATCACTACCCAAGGATGATTCCACATCATTGTGGCTTTGTTGTTCTTGAAATTTATAAAGAAAGATTTCACCTATATATTCCTACGTATATTTTTAATCTCCCATTGTTGCCCCATCCTATCCCTGGGGTCTTGATTTTAATAGATTTAAATCTACACTAATTAAGGATGATTTTACATCAGTGTAACCTTTACTGTCCCTGTGGTTCTTAAAAAGGTTTTTAAATCTTTTTTAAATGATGTCATTAATTTACACTTATGTAATTATCTCCCCTTGGATATAAATGTGAAAGTTTACAACAAAAAAGATGACCAAAGACAATGGACAAAGGTTCACTTCTATTTTAATACGGATAAATAGCCAACACTTATATCAATTGGGTCCCCTACTAAATTGGGGTTGTGATCAGTTTTCTTTCCTAGATAGATACCAGTAAAGACTATCAAGATTCATCTTCCTGTGCGCCCTTGCGAACTTAGCCTGGGATCAAAAGCTGCCCAGTATCCGTCTGCTTCCACGTGGAGGCATCGCATAGGACTTGTTATGGAGAGGCTATGTACTGGCAGGGGAAGACATAAAAATTCCTTCCCTTTTAGCATTGCTGCTAGCCAGCGGTGTACGTGGAGGCATCGCATAGGACTTATTGTGGAGAGGCTATGTACTGGCAGGGGAAGACATAAAAATTCCTTCCCTTTTAGCATTGCTGCTAGCCAGCGGTGATGGCTGAAAGCGAGAGGTGACAAGCACACAGACACTAACACCAACACACTAGACGCATCACACAACATTAAGCAGACTGTTAGTAGTTTTAGTTTGTTAGGATGATTTGTTACTGGTTGGTTACAATGATTTGTTGGTAGATTGTTAGGATGATTTGTTGGAAGTTTGTTAGAGTTATTTGTTGTATGTGTTAGAGTTATTTTTTGGAAGTTTGTTACAGTTATTTGTTGGAAGTTTGTTACAGTTATTTGTTGGAAGTTTGTTAGAGTTATTTGTTGAAAGTTTGTTAAATTGTTTTGTTACATGTGTTAGATCACTGGATCCGATGATGGGCTGGGCTGACATGCAGTGGGCTGGGCTCAGGTGAGCTCTGCAGCTAGCTGCACATCCTGTCAATTAGAAGTCAAGAGGTCAAATGCTGATAAGATCATCATTTGGAAAGGTAAAGATCATGAAAGGCTGCAGGATGTACAGTGTAAATCTTACCTCATATTTTCTTCTTCACTGCTGTGTGGTCGCAGTCGATCCTTGCTTCCAAGAATGCTGCTGAATGTCTCGGTGGGATCGACACTCCTTAAAACACAGAAAATCAGGAGGTCAAAACAGGGATCCAGAAGTGCTACAAAAGCAGCCCTTTACTCACCGCCTTGGCAAATGTGAGCCGCTAGACAAAGCTGGGCAATGGGCTCCTTCCTCTTCATCTGTGGCTGGCTGGGTGCTCCCGCGTTGTACCAAGTCCGAGTGCCTGAAAATATACAACTGAGACCAGATTAGTAAAAATTCAAAACAATGAAACAAAACACACAAATTCAAGGAAATTACATCAAAATCAATGTTAAGGGGTAGGGGATGGTTAGTTCTGTTAGATAAGTGAAGTGCTCAGAAGACAGAGGAGAGACAAAAGATAGAAAGAAATTCAAAATGCTTCTCTGTTAGGCTGCCTGGTAGCGGCATTGGATCCTCCGGTGGGATGGGCTGGCTAGGTTGGGCTGCACTGGATCCTCTGCTGGGCTGGGCTCTGCTGCTTGCTGCGCATCCTGTCAATTGGAAGTCAACAGGTCAAATGCTGATACGGTCAACATCATTTGGCAAGGTCAAGATCACAAAAGGCTGCAAGATGTACAGTGTGAATCTAACCTCCCCTTCTCTCCTTGACTGCTGTTGGGATCCTCCTGGGTCAGCATACACCTCTTCTTCTGCTAACATAGCAAAATCAAGACATCAAAACAACTTCCTACAGTTAACACAATTTCAGCAAGTGCAAAGAGCAAAGTTATGATACCTTTTAACACAAACACAGAGTAAGGAAAGTGGATACACTGCAAGATGTGCTGCGTCTTACCTGCACGTCAGGGATTGACCGCAGTGCATCACAGAACTGCTGCCTACTGGTGACGGTCTGCTCTTCTTCCACGCAACCAGGCCAGTCCAACCCCATACCTGTTAACAAAGATGTCCACAGGTCAAACCCCAAGAAACACTTCCACAACAAAGAAGGAGTAACAAAAGTCCACAGAATAAACTGGTAACCCGATTGCGAATCCGCTTACCTTCAACGCCGGAGTTGGCTGCAGTACGTCCCTGAACTCTGTGCACTTCTTCTGGCAGGCCGCAGTCCACTAATCATCTGGGAATCCACAACAGCCTAACCCTGACCTGTTGACACCAAAGGTGGAGTAGTCAAAAAAGTGTGCCTCAGGACCAGGTCCACAATTTCCTTGCCGATGGTGTAATGTCCACGGGCGTAATTATTGGCGGCATCTTCCTTTCCTGTTATGAGCTGCTCGGGATGGAAGAGCTGGCGGTATGTTCCTGTGCGAACTTCATCTGAAAAACAAACATAAATGATGAGAATAATCAAACATTCTTACTGTTGTAAAATGATCTCATTTTGCCACTTATCAATACTCTTTTTTTACATAATAATCTATTCATCTGACCGGAAGTTGATAAACATTACAATTCCCATTTATAGCTCAAGTACTTCAAACAAGAAGGAAGATCTTTTTTTTTTAAGGAAGTAAAATTTCATATCTGTTCCATGGTCTCATTAACGATATAAGCAAAGTTCTCTCAGTTCTATGAAAGATATACAAGATGATCTTACAATTTAACTAACATAATGTAATTCTCAACCTACCAACAACTGTTGGTTCCAGGTCAACAAATACAGCCCTGGGCACATGTTTGCCTGCACCAGTCTCGCTGAAGAAAGTGTTGAAGGAGTCATCACCACCTCCAATGGTCTTGTCACTGGGCATCTGACCGTCTGGCTGAATTCCATGTTCTAGACAGTACAGCTCCCAGCAGGCATTGCCCATCTGGACTCCGGCCTGTCCCACATGGATACTGATGCATTCCCTCTGAAATTTAAAAGTGACATGCAATAATAATTAAATCTCAGAATTAAAGTTAAATTTGTATAAAATTAGAAAATATATGACTGTGACATAACCGTGTCAATATATTTTCCCTGTGCAGCTATCGCTTACACTTGTACATTCAGTTTTTTGTTTATTGTCATACTTGAATTTTGTGAATATGGGTGTGGTCCAACTATTTACTTACAGAAATATATGTAACTTAGAATTATAAGCCAACTAAAAATTATATCACTAATTTACATTAAAAACGCCAAAAGCCCTGAAAATAGTTTTTTTCCTTTACACGTGTCGAAGTACAATGCACGTTCGCCTTAGCGCCAAAACCGCCTACTTTTTTTCTTGCTGACAGTTTCTTACATTTCTAATAAATTATAGTATCTATAAATATTAAACTAATAAAATACAAGATGTTTTATAAAATGTCCACCTACCATTTTGCTGTTATTGTCTGGTATTTAGGAAAGTCGGAGAAATTTACAAGCAAGTGAAATCTCACGTGACGATCTGCAACGGATCAAGTGAGAAGATGTGAATTACGCGGCTTCCCTCTCGCTTTTTATACGTCCTCGTTCAATTCAAACTTGGACGATCCCAAAGTGAGCGATTTGATTGGTTCTTGTTGATGTAATTTGCCACAAAAATGTACACAATTAGTTTCCACTCCAGTGCACAATTTATCAATTTGTAACAAAAAGATATTTATCACCGTATACAACGGGTAACGCGGGGGAGTCGCTAAAAAGTATGTGGGAGTCGTTTTCAACGTATGGGGGAGTAGATTTTCACCGCTTCGGAGTCAGAGGTATCGAGACCCTTCCCTACCCTTGGAGGTTATGATTTGAAAAAATTCAATTCTACACTACCTGAGGATACTTCCATATAAAATATCACTAATCATGGCTTCGCTTATTTTTAAAAAGATTTTCTTATATATTCCTATGTAAAACTCTGATCGGTCATTGCGGCCCAACCCTACAACCCAGGGTCATGATTTGAATAAACTCAAATGTACATTACCGGAGGATGATTCAATATGAGTTTCATTTTTCCTTTCCCTATGGATCTCCAGAAGATGATTTTTAAAGATTTTTCCTATATATTCCCATGTAAAACTTTGATCACCCATTGTGGCCTCACCCTAATCCCGGGGTCACGATTTTGAAGAAATTTGAATCTACACTACCTGAGGATGATTCCACTTGAGTTTCATCTTTCCTGGCCCAATAGTTATTGAGAAGAAGATTTTTAAAAGATGCCATTAATTTTTTATTAATTCATGATATTTATCTCCCCATTGGAAGAGGGCATGGCCCTTCATTTGAACAAACTTGAATCCCCTTCACTCAAGGATACTTTGTGGCAAGTTTGGTTGAAATTGACCAACTGGTTCTTGAGAAGAAGATAAAAATGTGAAAGTTTACAACAACAACCACAATGACGCCAACAACAACAATGCCAACCAGGATGATAGACAATGGACAAATTTTGATCAGAAGAGCTCACTTGAGCCTCCGGCTCAGGTGAGCTAAAAAGCACTTAATAGAAAAAAATTATATAAGTCACACTTGGAAAGCTGCACTTATCTATGAGCACAATTATATTTAGTAATATATCATGATCAGATTCTAGCTCGATCTTCTTATCTGTGCTAAATGTAAAATTAAAAAAATGGCGAGGTCAAGGTCAGATAATATCTATACAAATTAATAGGTTTTTAAATATTTCTTTTATTTTAGTGAAACAGTTTTTTTTTGTAAACAAGTTCAATTCAAAATGGTGAATGGTTGGATCAACTTTATGGTGAATGTCATTGAGTCTGACACAGTTGAATAAAATGGGGCATAGTAAGACCAGGAGAAAGGGAAAGGTCCCAGCTCAGAAAATAATGACAGTTGGTTGAAAAGTTCCCAGCAATATGTATCAGTGAATTCTGATAACAAAAACCTTGAATAGTTATATTTAAAACTGGGCTCAACACAAAATAAAGAGCAAGGTCAAGGTCACATGAAAATTCAAGATGTCAGATTAAATACTTTCATTAATTTTAATCAATAATATGAATTTTGGTTAAATTCCTGTGAACAGTTTCTTAACCTATATCAAGTGCAAAAGCCCCTTTTATGTAACACATCATTATGCAGTCATCTATGGTATTTTATCTGAGTGTAGCTGTATATACTAGTAAGGATGTATATGGTCAGAAACTAAACACCAAAGTCCAAAAAAAATTCAGTTAATATATCTAAATGAAAAGTTAACTAATAAATGACACCCAAACGTCCCTGCCTTCTCCCCACCCCTGTTGCTGTTATTTATGAAAAGAAACAAACAAGTAAGACATACTTATCTTTTTGGGGGAGGGGCGTCTTTATTAAACAAAAAAAAACATGAACATGAATTATTCAAATACCCCCTCGCCCGTCTAAGAAAAAGTTATTCTGGATCTCTTGTCCTACTTGTCCTTCAAGTTAACATGACTAATTTTGAAAGGATTTTTTAAGACAACGAAAGAGAGAATTCGAACGTGTTTGATACAGCAGGTCAAGATCCAACATCGTTTAACCAATAAACTTTACCGTTAAACACCATTAGAGTTTCCTCTAATTATACATTTCATACAATCAACGATTCAAAACAAAAGTTCTTACATAAAGCTTACATTTTATGATTAATGTGTATCTTTTCATCTGCATATAGTCACTACCTGAAACTGAACTGCCCGCGCCTTTACATGAACACTGCTCACGATTTGCACATGCTCGGAACACCGGAAGTGTGTTCAAATGACTTTATGAATAAATGATACATGATTCTGGTCTAGATAAATATCAAAGCAAATCTGAATGTTATCAAAATTTATTTTTGTTTCAGATTTTATGTTTTGACCGAGCCAAATAAAACATGCGTTTCCGGTAGCATGCCAAAAATGGTATTTGTAATTGACTGCAATCTTTCACATTCATTAGGATATTCTACATTCTAACAGAAAAAGAATTATTAAAATTTTAAATTTTATGAAATTTATCATAGGTGTCGGAACCGGGGGGCTGGGAGGGGAGGCTTAGCCCCCCTCCCCCCCCCCCACTTTTTTGCAAATCTATACAGATGGATTATGTAATTTTTGGTGTCAGGATGTAGTAGAAGAAGAGTACCACTTTTTATTAAATTGTACAGAATATTCCAATTACAGATCATATTCATTTTTTAGTATTAAATCTAACCAAAACTTTTCTATTTCAGATTTAGATAGTGTAATTTTCCTTTTAACAAATTTTCCTAGGCAGACCTCAAAATAGCTTTACCTTTCATATGCATGTACAGGCAATCTATACTGTACAAAAAAAACGCTATGCGTAGTTTGTGTATATATTTTTCATTTATTTTTGTGAAAAGTGACATATAGGTCCGATGGGCAGGGTGTTTGGATATCAAATGTTATATTAAATGTTTCTTCTTGTACTGTATAACACATGCCACTATAATAAAAGATTTACTTACTTACTTATATACATAATATGTAGCATTGAAAAATAGGGATTTAACCTTTTTAGTTGGTTTAGTCCCCCTTTCAATTAGCTCCCCTCACTTTCTTTTTTTCATATAATTCTTTATTTTTGTTTTTCATATTCTGTCATTTCATACAATAATTGATTGATAACACATACATAATTTTTTTCAATTTAGAGAGAGAGAGAGAGAGAGAGGGAGAGATGGGGGTGTGTTCCCGTTTTGCACACATTTGTAATTAGGTATAGAACAAAAGGTGTGAAGTGTTTTTTTATAGCAATTATAGTCTGATTTCTGCCTTGGATTTACCTGGATTTACCTGTGAATACCTGATTTAGCTTAATTTATTCTAAAGGGGTTTAATAAAATTTTATAAACATTTTGTTGAAATTCTATATATATTTATGGGAAAAAATTTGATTTTATTAAATACGATATTACAGTAATATTTATTTAATATTATTTATTAAGTCCAATTTCTTAAAAAAAAATTCAGTCTTGATAGGTGTGAAGTCTTGATTAAACTCTAAATGTATCTATTTTCTTACTTTTTTAATACAAGTTTACCTTCTACATACTCACTAAGTATGGTATAGACTATAACAATTAAGTAATTATCTCACCTGGTCAAATTCCCGTTTTCACACATTTTTTTTAATTACCTGTAATTAAAATGTGTGCAAAACGGGAACAAACCGAGATGGGGATCGAGGAGGGGAAAGGAGAGGAGAGAGAAAGCTAGGGAGGGGGAAAAAGAGAAAGGAGTGATCGCATTCATAATATTTATATCAATCTAAAATTCATTGAAATTAAAGCTTTCAACAGTTCCAGCTGGTATCAAACATGTCCTTTTCACCATTTTTGTATGCAATACGAGGGTTGTCCCAGAAAAACGCGAACATTTTTAATATCTTTTGTTTTACCAGGACTATAAAGTTCAAAATTGGCATACATCATGATCAATATTTTTTGAATAATGCCTAAAAATTTCAAAGAAATATCTCTATAAATAAAATTTTCCTCTTATGTAAAGGAATCTATCAAATCAGCTGTCGGCGCAACACTGACGACGTCAAAACGTATCTTGTAGTGTTTACAAATGTTATGAAAACTGCGCCGCTATAAATATTCATTTTAGGCACACATTCGGCAATGTGTTTAATTTTTTTGAGTTACCAAGTTATGCATCTCAAATATTAGTGTTACTAAAAGATTGGGGAGTTAATTCTTTCCATAGACAATTTCACAATCCCGATCATAAACCTACCTGGTCGAATTATTTAACAGCGGTCTTTACGTAGGCCTATGACGTCCCGCTCTTGTCTTTTCAGTTCGTCTTAATTTATGTGGTCTTTTCTCTTCTATCAGATACCAGTCAAGTCAACCAAAAACCTCTTCTACTAGATATAAACCTGTTCCCCATAGTTATGTTTGTGTTTTTTCATCGTTTAAATCTTTTTTTCTATATGCAGGAGACATATCCCACTAAACATAGTGTTGCTTGATAATTTGGTGCTCCACATCACGGCTTAACGTCACCATTTTTGACAATGTCTAATTCAGAGCGCTTTGCTATATATCGTCATATATTTGTCATTAATGATGTCAAATAAATAAAATTTTAAACACAGGTACACCAAATCATAGAGTATCTATGATACTAAAATTTTTGATTTTATATTGCCATATAGCTTGATAACAACGAAAACTTCAATCACAATTTTATTTGTAAAAGTCAAAAAATTGTCGTGCGCCGACCACCGATATTTCACATCATTTCATGATTTCCCAACAGCATGCCAAAAATTATTAGTTTTGGTTGAATAGTATTTGAAATATTCAAAGAGTTCGCGTTTTTCTGGGACAACCCTCGTATATTTGAGTTACATAAAATGTATTCATATGCGATATCGCAGCTGGTACATTAAGTGTCTTGCCTGTGCACCTCATTGTGTAGATATAATATTTAAGGACATACGCAACGTACCTTACCTACTGATAATTTTCCAAGATATTCTAAATTTAAACTTATAATATCAATTCATGTTCTTAGACAAAAAATCAGCATGCCTTACAAGGTTTTTTGAAAAGAAATCGAATTTTGAAAATTTTTGTATTATTCAAATAAAAATCTACAAAAATTATAAAACATAAATCTCAGATTTTTTTTCATCAAACATTGTTTCAGAATAGGTTTACAAATCCATATATAGACATTAAAAATATTGCACATATGTTCTTCATTTGGTGGAACTCTTCAACTCCAGAGAAGAACGCAAAAAAGTTCAAACTACGTTGCGTATGACCTTAAGCCATAGAACAAGACTATTTTGTATCTTTTTCCTCTTATTTAAGAATCCAAAAATGAAGTTTTTTTTTTACTGAAATCTGCGGAATCTACTATCTACGGAAGCGTATCAGGGCCGCAGCAGTATCTTTTTGTTTATTTGTTATGACAAATTAGTAATTAAAATAATTATTTTAACAATAATAATTTGTTATAACAGATCAGTAATTTGTTTTAACAGATTATTAATTTGATATAACAGATTACTAATTTGATATGACATATTACTAGTATTAATTTGATATAACAGATTTATAATTTGATATAACAAATTAATAATTTGTTATAACATATTACATGTACTAAATTGTTATAACAGATTATTAATTTGTTAAAACAAATTATAAATTTGATAGAACAAATTAGTAATTTGATAAAACAAATAACTATTTTTGACAAAATTTGAAATGCATACAGATATACGAAAGCCTACGAAAAGGCCAGATCAAATCAAAAATCTTAGTAAAAGTCGGATTTCTGAAAATAATTTGCAACTGTCAAAGTTTTTGGCCAATAATAAGTTTTTAGTAGGTCTATTGAGAGCTTTTCCAGCAGGCCACCTTTTTTATTCTGTAAATGTCACGCATACAAAAAGAATTGAACTTTATGTATTTAACATTAAATTTTACCAAGATCTACCCATTCTTGAGGGTTTTTTTTTTCTTTCGGATTCCGGGGAAGGCGGTTACGGAATGTATTTTGTCTTGATAATTTATCTGCAAATTCATTTAGGTCAATGTTGTCTTTGTTGCTTACAGCTCATAACCATGGATATTCACCACAGGAGCAGATCCAGGAATTTAGTTTAATGATTTTATTCTTTATACATGAATATGGTTAAACAGTAAGCATAAATGCCTGTCGAAAAGCAGTATTCAAAGTAGATCATGTCACGTGTAAAGAAAGAATCCAGAGAGAGAGAGGGAGAGAGAGGGGGGTTAAAATGAACAAAAACAAAACACAAATAAAACAATTTATATTGTTACATTCCGTTGCATGCCTTGAATGAGATAATATTTTTCCTACGATGATATGACTGTACAGAGTCGGAAGGGGGGGGGGGGGGG
>PRKT01000189.1:474711-493209 GCA_003671525.1 Saccostrea glomerata
GGGGGGGGGGGGGGGGGGGGGGGGCACGTATGGGCAAAGTTTCATTAAAGCTTCTAATAAGCTATAATAAGGAATAGAATCAAGGACTTTGATGCAATTTATCATGACATTGATGTTTGGTTGATTGATTGTAAAACGTCCATCTCGAGAATTTTCACTCATATGGAGACGCCACCACTTGCGGATGGAGAGCTGCAAATTTTGTTACCACGGCTGCATTAACAAAGTATTCTCAATGTGGTTTTGTAGTTTGAACTCGCAGAAATCGTTGTTTTTTTTGTATGTTGTTTAACATCCACCTCGAGAATTTTTCACTCATATGGCGAAGCCACAACTTGCCGGTGGATAGCTGCAAATTATGTCCTATATACACGGCCATTGAGCAGGGAGGGATCGTTTCGTGGACATGCCAGCACCTATTGCGACATGGGACCTCGGTTTATATACGGTCTCATCCTAAAGACCGGTCTCCATGTCCCACAGTGGGATTCGAACCCACGACGTAAGGATTGACTCCTGGAGAATCTAGATAGGTTCATGTTAAGAAATGCAACATAATGCAACATATGTCATCAATGACAGCTAGGGCAGGTCAAATCCATCCCGGCCAGCAATGCGAATCCTTGCATTAAGTTGCTGCAGTTTAGTTTACAAACTATGTCCAACATACATGTAATACAGCGGGCAAATATTTTTGTTTAAATGGCAAGAATTACCAACTGACGATTCTTTTGCCTAAAACTGCTCAGAAATCAAGCATTTTTATTGCCCATGTTTTTATAATAAACATTTTCTATGAACTATCGTTAAATGTCATAATTGACCAGGTCCAGTACAATCTCCTGATTTAGCTATATAGCTTTAAATAGCTAGATAGCTTTATTAAGCTATTCAAAATAGCTTTATTTAGCTATTTTTATACAGTTTTTCACAAAAGTGTTTTTCGCTGAAAATAAACAAAAAGTCGCATGTATTTGACTCTTCATATTTGTACTATGGGCTATCAAAACAACAACCAAAATCAAAGATAGTTCTACCTTTGCAGCTTTTGAATACTTTGAAGCAAAAAGAGAATTTCTTTTGTTAGACTAACTGTCCACTACCTTGGGTGCCTTGAGGCATGATTGCTTCTCATTGTACTGAACTGTTACAAATCAATTATCTTGTTGAACATAATTGGTCTCCATTATGATATCATTGCAGAAGTAACTGTATCAATTGCTTTATATAGCCCCAAAACTTGTAGAACTTTGAGTACAAAGTCTCTCAAGGAGACGTAATTTGATGAGTGAATTTTACATGCATTATTTTAAGAAGAGTTCAAAGTTGTATATCATCACTGCACCAAGGTGCACTTTTTTGTACATACTGAGAAAATTACACTTTGAGAAAAAAAGTAGAGTAAAATAGCTAAATTAAGCTATACTGAATAGCTTAATAAAGGTATATAGCTATTTAAAGCTATATAGCTAAATCAAGAGATTGTACTGGACCTGTTGACATCGGGATCGGATACATAAAACAGATTGTCTTTGGCAGCACATATGGCTTGTGAATACATTCTATAATTTTTTGCACAATATACAATAAACATCCGCAACTCATGTAACGGTAAATGGACTGTTGTGATATATACAGCAGACTCCAGACAGAGCCGGTCTACAAATCGAAAGAAGGTTGTTTCATTTATGGGGGTGACAGGATGAGTTTTTACTTTCACATTTGCTGTTTATGTTTATCCAAAGTGAAAACCATTCAAAATTTAATTTTTAAAAAATAGAAAGTAGTTTTTTTTATCATAAGTTTGATTTAGTATGAAGAATTTTTTTATTTAATTCCCGAATTTACCGAGCTAGGTAATTCCTCACACCCCTCTTGTTGACAGTGACCTCACCTGTCAACAACTTCGCAATTCAGTTGCAGAAGAATGTGGACCCCTACGTTTGGTGTTTGTCTCATTCTAATTTTCATTAATGGAAGCTTCTCAAAATGTGGATATCAGGTTTGCTTTTTTCATGATGTTTATGTCACTTTGCAGTATATTTTGCAATCCTGTTACTGCCTTTTTTTAAAGCAGACAATCCTGACCAGCATTATCAGAACAGTAAAAAAAAAACGCAGGAAGGTGAAGATAGTTTTGATTTTTGACATCATTGTTTTCATGGAAAGAAAATCAAATTGATCCCCATTAGACTATTTTGAAGAAAAATTCTATAAAGATGTTTATTGTAAAGGCAGATTGTTAGATCTGAAGCCAGTAGCAGATTATGCAATAATGCCACAGGAACAACTATATGGATTATTTGTACCTCTTTGTTCCATGCAAAATTTTCCAAATTTTTTCACCATTTACCTCCTTACAAACAAAATTCAACTTGTAACAGAAAAGAAGGAAATGTACATGGCTGGACCCACCGAGAATCGGCGAACCTGTGACCCCTGCAATTCGGTGCTCAAGTGACTGAGCTATCAAGGCCGATATCCATGGCTCAAAACATTGCATTCCTCCTCCTTAAACCAACTCTTTGCCCTCGGGGACACAACCCAAGTTCTTATTAGCCCGGCCCTAGCTGGCAGGCCTTCCACCTGCAAGTCAAGGGGCCTGTAAATAGCACTAAATCCATGTACAGGAAAGGAGAAAAATGTATGGATGAACCAGGGATTGAAACTGGGAGCCCTGCATCACTAGTCAGGTGCTCTGGTACCAAGTGTGCTACCCCAGGCTGATATCCATGGTCCAAACCATAACTCACTTTCTTTTTCCCTGAAATGTCATGATCTTGATCATGTTGAAAGCAAAATATTTTTTTTCATCAGTTTCTTGTGATAAATAAATTCATTTGGCAGCTGTTGTAAAAGCTATAATATTCAGACCCTTGTCAACCAAAAAAGAAATCAGTGAAATATGAATGTAACAATTATATGGAAGTCCTTGATTTATTGATAATTAGAATTTCAGGATTATTCAAGTTCAAGAAGCATACATTGAAATTAGATATTAAATGTGGATGATAATTAAAGATCGTGATTCTTAAGTGGCCAGTAAGTTAGAGTTTGTTATACTTGTAATTATTAAAGATTGCTATTGATATATATAAAACATGACTTTCAATGCCTTGACAGAGCTGTAATCCAGTTAAAGATGGAATGATCAATGTCCACTTGGTTCCCCACACACATGATGATGTAGGCTGGCTTAAAACAGTGGACCAGTATTATTATGGAGGTAAGTGCAAACTGCAATGATTCGTTTTAATTGGCAGATCTTATTTTTAAAACCTATGTTTGAATTAAAGGAAATACAGTGCTTACATAAAAATATATTTTTTGACAATTATATAAAAAATCTACTGTGGTTTCATCAATTTTCGTTGGCATCAATTTTCGTGGATTTTGTAAAACAAACAGTTTCGAGGATACGTAATTTCGTGGACAAAAGCATTTCCTATACAAGTGAATGTCATATTTCGTAATTCGATGAACATTTGAATTCGTGGATCTGCTCAACAACGAAATCCACGAAAATTGGTGCTCAACGAATATTGATGAAACCACAGTATTTAAATAATGAAGGATTGATAGACCCTTCTGTCAATGTGACAAATATTTAGAATTTTTATGCAATATTGATAGTAGGAAATTCCTGGTCAGAGCATCCGCATATCAATTTGACGGATAGATACCAGTATTTAATTAGAATTTCTAGATGTAGGAAATTCCTGCTCATTGCATTAATAATTATTTGATTTATTCAAAGTTTATCCCTTGGATTAAAAAATAATCTCTTCAATTAAAGCTGAGATTTGGAACATCTTAGTAACAAGTTTATTAGATTCTTGCTATTTTTCTGAAATGTTTATCTGAATCAACCTCATCTCTCCTTGTTGGAAAATATATTAACACTTAAGTTAGTCCCTTGAAATTTATAAACTTGATATAGAAAAGATTATCTAGCATGTATATGTAGCACTGGTTTTGATTCTTGCCTTAAAATAATAAGTTGTGAAATATTACATCATTATTTTAGACAAGAACGATATACAGAATGCTGGAGTGCAGTATATCCTAGACTCGGTTATCCAGGAACTTACGGCAGACAAAACCAAAAGATTTATTTACGTGGAGGTTGCTTTCTTCGCGCGATGGTGGCGACAGCAACACGACAGGATCAGGCATCTGGTCAAAGGACTCGTTAATGAGGGTAATGTGTAATTCAGAGGGGCTGAAGAACTCAAATTGATATTAAAGAAACTATGAAATATTCATTCACAGTGCATACTAGTATGTCATCATATTATAAATACCAGCAATAGTTACTATCTCTAGATTAATATTTACAGGTTATAGGGAAGTTTGCCTAGTACTTCTGAATTTTATTATCGGGTGATTCATAAACTCCTGAAATCATTTATAACTGAATATTAGCTAATAATATTTGAAGTCCTTGAACTCAAGAGGGCAATTATGCTAAAAATGAAAATTTCCCTCTTATTTACAATTCATTGTCCTTGGAACAATAAATTGATAGGGGTCTTTGTAAGTCATGGCCACCCCATGTACATGTAACAAACATGATAAAGAAAGTTTAAGATATCAAGATTTTAAGTCAATGACCATGCAAGGAAACAACATCAGCTTTAGGCTTTCATGATCATGATCATGAAAGAAATGTTTCAGAAATGCTTTATATACCAATAAAGTTGAAAAGCAACTACATGATGATATGTTTTAAATTTTGGAACAAATCTGATAAATCAGGAAGAAATCAGTACTGCATACGGAGTTATTTTTGCCCTCACACTTGCAAAAAATTTTGCCCCATTTTAAATTCACCCAGTCACAGTTTTGTTTAAGAAATTATACTGTGGTCTTTGAATTCGCCCCATTCTAAATTCGCCCACCTGTGAGTAGGGCACAATTAAGGGCCGAAAATTAAGTGGGGTGAAAATTTCCCTGTATACAATACATGTATATCAAAAGAGAGTATATATATGTACCAGTACATGCATATAATGATATATTGCTCTTTCAGCGATTGTTACATTACCATAACAATAGTAAACTGTGGTAATGACAAACCTCAAAGCACCAACTTTAATATGTCTGTAATTGGTTATTTCTGTAAAACTATTTCAGTAGTTTAAATTTCTTATGTCAAAATGAAGATTTTTTTATTAGCATGTATTTATAAACTCCAGAATTTTGTTTAAAAATGACTCTGTTTTTCAATGTTTGTAATATTGAATTAGAATTCCTTTGTAATTCTTGACAGGGCGCCTGGAGTTTATCCTGGGTGGCTGGAGTATGGATGATGAAGCCACCACACATTATAATGCAATCATTGATGAACATTCTCTGGGATTGGAATTCCTGCGACAAAACTTCGGAGACTGTGGCCGACCTCGCGTTGCCTGGCAGATTGATCCATTTGGACACTCCAGGGAGCAAGCTTCCCTCTTTGCTCATGCAAGTCTCTAGATCTCCTACTAAACTAGTCCTTGACTAAATGTTAATTTTTTTTTCATGCATAATTTATTTCACAGAAAGTGAATGTGATTGTGCAGCAGGAAAAGCCATTTTAGCCCTCTCCTTAGGGGCTGACAAATAGATTTTTAAGGCACTTGTCCAAGGGCAAGTACATGGTAAAAATTGACTTGCCCTACCTGAATTTTTGCTTGCCCTACCATAAACTAATTCTGTATTTTTAGATATTTCAAAAAGAGAGGAAAACAAATGCTGAGTTAACCATGCAAGCTCCTATGCCCAGCTTTAAATTTATGGCCTACAAATAAATTCTATTTTCGATAAATCACTTGCCCACGGGCAAGTGGTTGATAAAATTTCACTTGCCCACCCCTAAAATTCACTAGCCCCGGGCATAGGGCAAAGGGATTTGTCATCCCCTGCCTATTGTGAATCAAAGCATCTTACTAACTTTATAATTGTTTTGAACATATTTTATTGACAACATGTCAAAGGGATTGGACACAAGTCGAAAAACTTAGATAGTTCTCTCCCATACATAAAATATCAAAAGCCATACAATGTTTACAAAGATTAACAATTTTACAATAATATACATGAAAGTATAAGAACAAAAACAATAGCTATTATTGCCAAAAAAATCAATTAATATTGGTCATTGATTCAGTTTGAAGAGTTTGTTTTATAAAAGAAGATTTTATAGAAGAATTACTGTTACAGATGGGATATGACGGCCTGTTCTTTGGACGTTTGGACTATCAAGACAAGTTTAATCGAGCGCTGACAAAATCCATGGAAATGATTTGGCAGGGCAGTCCTGATAATTTAGGTATGAAATAAACATGCTTTATTGTAAGATTTTGTGTATATTGAAACTTTCAGTAGGTTGTTTTCTACCTATAGTTTAATTCTAGGTCCCAGCAGTGACTTGTTTTCTTTTAGCCTTCTTTATTTTCATACCCCTTTTGTTTTTATTCTAGGTCCCAGCAGTGACTTGTTTTCGGGGGTCCTGTACCATGGCTACAATCCCCCACCAGGATTTTGTTGGGACTCATCATGTCATGATGACCCTATCATGGTGTGTGTATTGATCTCAGTTCCCATACTGTAGAACTTTGAGTATTTTCACAAAGTTTCTCACCAGATTTCTTGGTACAGCTGTATCGATCTCAGTTCATAGAACTTGAGAGCTTTAATTGATCATTTGTGCAAAATTTCTCTCTAGAATTCTCAGCACAGCTTAAAACAATTTGTGGCACATGATGTGCTTAGAAGACAGAGAGCAAATAATACGTACTTCAAATAGAAGCATCTGCTTTTTATCTCACACATGTAGAGAATAGACTGTAATGGATACATTTAGCTAAACTTGAAATAAAAATGTTGAAATAAATTTTGTAGGATGACAAAGATATGGAAGGCTATAATGCAGATCATAAAACCAAAGCTTTTCTCAACTATACACAGAATCAGGTAAACTATTGAATCACTGCTACAAACAGGACAGGTACACTATCCTATCACAACTACTATAAAACCAGATAAACTATCCCATCACAGCTACACAGAGAACCAGGTAAACTATCCTATCTGAATTAGGTAAACTATCCTACCTTAATTACACACACAAAATTAGGTAGACAATTCAACTTAAAGTGCAAACAGACCCATGTAGACTTTTTTTGTACCTCTCACACATGCATATATCCCAATTACCTGGTACACACTGCTATGCTACCTCAATGACATACTGGTACTTAACCAGGAAGACTTTGTACTCGTATTACACACAGAGGCAGATAGATTTCTGAACCTCAGTCCTACACAATGGGAAGGACTCTCCCTCCTCCACCGTTGATAGATCCAGGTATATTATCCTACCACATATACAGAATCAGGAATTAGAGCTAATTTACTCACAAAAACTGATAGAATCTAATTTTATATAAGTTTTCCTATCCTTTGATATGGGTGATATATAGTTGATTTAAATTACAGGCCACTGCTTATGCTACCAATCACTTGATGATGACTATGGGGAGTGATTTCAACTATCAGAATGCTCACATGTGGTTCAAGAACATGGATAAACTGATCAAGCTTGTAAATGCTCAGGTATTGGTAACACTACAACTTCTCTGAGAAAGAAAAAGCACTTGATTTAAATTTGAACATGAAAGAAGACAATATGATAAAACTTTTTCTCATAATTTCAGCAAGACAATGGTAGTAAGGTGAATCTGCTCTACTCCACACCCAGCTGTTACCTGTACCAGCTGAACCGAGCCAATCAAACCTGGCCCACCAAGAAAGACGACTTCTTCCCTTATGCCCACCTTCCCCACTCCTACTGGACGGGGTACTACACCAGTCGCCCCACCCTCAAGGGCTACGTCAGGCAGACTAACAACTTCCTACAGGTAGGGACTCAGATCCTGAATGTAAAGGACTAAGATTTACAAAAATAAATTTTATAAGTACTGCTTGATTGGGTTTACTTGGTCTCTTGTTAGTTTTGCCAATTTTCCTTGAATGTTACCTTTTTTATAAGGTATCATAAACTTTTTTATTACATGTATATCATGAAAAGTTTGTTGTTTTTTGGGGGTGTTCTTAAATGGCACTTTTAATGTACATGTATGTATGTAACAAGCATGACCATTGACCCTTGACCTCTGTTTTAGGTGTGTAAACAGCTGGATGCTTTAGCTGTGTTAGAAGATTCTGACAATAGCACACTCAACATCAAAGTCTTAAGTATGTTATAGGATTATAATCTTTTTTTGTTGTATGTTGAACTTTATACATGCATCATGAAGATTGTTGAATTTTGTTTTCAAAGACGGTGATTGACTTGTTGACCATCTAGGGAAATGAGCCACCCAACAATGACACATGAAATAGAATTCTGATGCAATTGTTTTGTAAAACACATTTTGATTGGCTAATGCACTGATGTTTAAAGCAGTAAAACAAGCATTAATGTGAGTGAAAGCTTTTAATTATGATGTCATAATAGAGCCACACAAAAACACAACGCTCCGTGACGTATTTTATATAACAAAACTCAACAAAATAAGACATAAACAACAAACAAAATGCATGGATTGCATTAGAATGTGAATAACTTATCTTCAATTTGGTATTAGCGACCGTTAATGCTGATTTAACGGTCGCAAACATCCGTTTTACTGGCTCCGCTTACACGTCGCCGGTAAAACTCAGTTTGCAACTGTTCAATCAGCACTAACTTTTTTTATGTGTATATTTGTTTTTATGTTTGAATTTGTTTACAGAGGAAGCAATGGGTGTAGCACAACATCATGACGCTGTGTCGTAAGTATGGTTGTTATACAGTTATTCATAAACGAAAAATTGCCGAAAAATCGGAAAATCTTTCAAATGATCCTTAAAAATTATCTATTCAATACTGTGTTTCTTTAATGAAATAGTTTGTACAATTTTATTTCTAAAGTTGTGAAAAGTTGCAAGTTTTGCATGGAATGAATATTCAGGAGATTTTTTTAAACACATGAATCCATTGATATGAAGGGAGAAGGACCAGTCTATAGTTTTATGCTAGTGATATGAAGTTGAGTTTGATTCACTGAAATGTTTTACAGGGGAACAGAAAAACAGGCTGTGGCTTATGACTATGCAATGAGGCTAGCAAGGGGAAATTATGAATGTCAGGTGAGCCTTACAGTTCTGTGCTGCAAACACTGCTCTAATATAGCGTGTAAAAATGTCAAGAGAAGATGCTTATTTCACATTAAGTTTTATGTAATCATGATTTGTTGATGTTTTGTTTTATATTGATATCTTTTACAGAAAGTGGTCAATGATGCCTACAAGAAATTATTTCCAAAACAGAAAGAAGCCCCACCAGACCAGCTGTTTTGTAATCTGTTAAATATCAGCATGTGTCAGGCAACAGAAAATTACAAACAGGTCTGTATTGGTATAAACAATCTATTAATCCATGTCTTGTCACACTCTTGTGTAAAATCACCACACCATTTGTTACAATTTTATTGAACCTTTGGCAGTTTACCATGACTGTGTACAACCCCCTGGGAAGGTCACTGAATCACTGGATACGACTTCCTGTCATAGGTAGATCCTATGTCATAACAGATCCCAATGGCAAGAGTATCCCATCACAGGTTTGTATCAACTACATGTACAAGAAAAAAAAATTAATACTGAATTTTCCTTTTTCTTTTAAAATTACCACCCTATCCTAACTTTATTTATAGACTCTCTATTTAGATACAGATATTTTTCTCCATTTTAAAGGAGTTTTAAAGGTTTAAAGAAATAATTTCTCAAATAATGTTATTCAAACAAATCCTTGACATTTGATCTTATGACCTTTGACCTACAGGTTTTACCCATCAGCAGTGAAACGAAGAAAATCCCAGAGAGGAATGGATCACTGGCAGAGAATGAACTTGTCTTCAATGTCTCATTACCTCCCCTTGGCTTCAGCACCTTCTTCATCAAAATGAGCCAGGGTAAGCTAATTAGTCTACTTGTACACCAGTGAATTGCTGTTAGAGATAATGGATTTATGCCATGACACCTTTAAAAAAACTCAATAGGATTTGCAAAGAACAGGTTTTAGAAGTTTTATTTTAACACTTCAGTCTTCATACTGGTAATGTTTATGTATTCTTTTGCATTTAAAGGAGCAATCAAGGCACAGAAGTCTATTGTTCACCAGTTTGATAATGCAGATGTTGTCATAAAGAATCAGGTTTATACTAATTATAATGCACTTATATTTTCATTATTATTAGCTCACCTGAGCCGAAGGCTCAAGTGAGCTCTTCTGATCAAAATTTGTCCGTTGTCTGTCGTCATAGACGTTGTCGTTGTCGATGTAAACTTTTCACATTTTCATCTTCTTCTCAAGAACCACTGGGCCAATTTGGGCCAATTTCAACCAAACTTGGCACAAAGTATCCTTAGGTGAAGGGAATTCAAGTTTGTTCAAATGAAGGGCCACGCCCTTTTCCAAGGGGAGATAATCATGAATTTGTTAAAAATTAATGGCACTTTTAAAAAATCTTCTCCAGAACCGCTGGGCCAGGAAATATGAAACTCATATGGAAGCATCCTCAGGTAGTGTAGATTCAAGTTTGTTCAAATCATGACCCCTGGGGCAAGGGTGGGGCCAAAATGGCCGACCCAAGTTTTACATAGGAATATTTAGGAAAAATCTTAAAAAATCTTCTTCTCTAGAACCACTGGGCCAGGAAATATGAAACTCACGTGGAATCATCCTCAGGTAGTGTAGATTCAAGTTTGTTCAAATCATGACCCCCGGGGCAAGGGTGGGGCCAAAATGGCCGACCCAAGTTTTACATAGGAATATATAGGAAAAATCTTTAAAAATCTTCTTCTCCAGAACCACTGGGCCAGGAAAGATGAAACTCATGTGGAATCATCCTCAGGTAGTGTAGATTCAAGTTTGTTCACCAGACCCCTGGGGCAAGAGTGGGGCCAAAATGGCGGATCCAAGTTTTACATAGGAATATATAGGAAAAATCTTTAAAAAATCTTCTTCTCAAGAACCACTGGGCCAGGAAAGATGAAACTCATGTGGAATCATCCTCAGGTAGTGTAGATTCAAGTTTGTTCAAATCATGACCTCCGGCCCTGGGGATAGGGTGGGGCCAAAATGGCCGACCCAAGTTTTACATAGGGATATGAAGGGAAACCTTTTAAAATCTGCTTTTCAAGTATTTCAAAGCTATGATTAGTGATATTTATATGGAATCATCCTCAGGTAGTGTAGATTCTAGTTTGTTGAAATGATGAACGCCTGGAAAGGGGGGGGTAGTAAATTCAAGCCCGATGTGCTCAGTTGAGCGCTGTGGCCCCTGGGCCTCTTGTTTCATTTGAAAGCAACAATTGCTCCCAGTCTAAGAAAGAGTATAATAATTTTTTTTTTAAAGAGATGTTACACTTCTGCTGTGTATGAGTTTTTACATAAGTATAATGAAATTCTTGTTTTTCAGCATTTATCCCTGATGTTTGATGGAAAATCTGGGCAGTTAAAGTCGATGAAGAATTTGAATTCTGGTGCCTCCATTCCTCTCCAGCAGACCTTTATGTACTATGTAGGCCACCCTGGGAACACCAGCGTGTTAAAGTACCAAGCCTCGGGGGCCTACGTGTTTAGACCTCTAACCACAGCTACATACAACTTTCAGCCTCAGTTAAATAAAATGAACTATTATATTCAGGTAGATTTTCTGTCACCATTACAGTACATATTAGTTGTACTTTCTTTACCTGTAACTTATAACTCTTGCAACTTACCTGCAGGATTAGATTATCATTATAGTCTTGTAGGGTTTTTTACCCCACATGAGTTTGCTAGTGCAATATTGTAATCTTGACTTTTTCTTACAGTCCCAACAATGTTAACTTACCAAAGTTTACCTGTGCTTGACATATCAGAACACACATACATGTATAACATTTCTCCCTCATTGTAGGGTCAGTTGGTCCAGGAAGTTAGACAGCAGTTCTCACCCTGGGTGTCCCAAGTGGTCAGGCTGTATGACCAGGCCAACTATGCTGAGTTAGAGTGGACCATAGGCCCAATACCTATCAGGTCAGTGAAAATTGCATATTTTCGTGAGGTCAAATTTTCAAGGTTTGAGAGAAGAAGTGAATATATGGGGATTTGATTTTTGGGGTTGGAGAAGTTTTGATTAATAATGCATATCAAATGATACATTTTGTGGTGGTCATGAATTTGTGGGTCTCTTGATACCTCATAATCAATTAAAATTAAACCCCCATAGTTTAGCCCTCCAAAACTTGTAAATATAAAGATTTTATACCAGTACTTATGAATTTTATATAGACTTACTAGCAACATATCATTAAAACAAAGTTGCCTCTCTGATGCTAGTTAAATTAGAACTTTTATCTTTTTTAGTGATGGTATGGGAAAGGAAATCATTACAAAGTATAGCACAGGTTTACCAACCAAAGGCGTGTTCTATACTGATGCCAATGGAAGAGAAATACTCAAAAGAACGTAAGAAATTATCATTATATTTCTGACTCTGTTTTGTTAATTTCAGTATATCTTTGAGCTTTTGTAAATGGCATTTGGCATGCTATTTATACAAAACAATCCCTTATCTATATTTCTGCACATCTTTCACATACTGTAGAAGAACTTTTTTCCGTGTGGTATTAATTTACGCTATGTACAGGGTCATAAATTTTCCTTTGAAAGTTGTCCAAGTGTACGCGTAATTTTCAACCCGCGGATTAAACAGAAATTGAGATTCCGCGGAATTATGACTCCGTGGAAAAAGTACGTCTACAGTACATGTATATCATTGGTACTGTGGGTTTATAACAGGATTGATTTTAAAGGTTCATAATTGAACTGTGGATGCTCAATTTTTCATTGACTTTAATAGAATGCAATATCCGTTATCTTTTTCAGGCGAAATCATAGAGATACTTGGAAGTTCAAGACATCAGAACCAGTTGCTGCAAATTATTACCCCATCAATAGCAGAATTTATATCAAGGTAATTTTGTTTGTTCATAAAATATTTTCACCATTTCAATTTCATATGTTGACATGAAACCTTTATATACTGTGATTCAAATTATTGAAACATAAAGCATGTATGCACATTTACATAATATAATGATAAATGAGGAGAAAAGTGATTCTGGTGATCATTGTAGCCTACGTTTGTAAATTTCAATTTTTAAATTTTATTTTATTTTTTTTAAACATCACCTGTATAAGGATGAGAAATCCTTTTAAAAAAATCGATTTTGGCAGTGTGTATGTCTGTAACAAAATTCAAAACAAACAGAATTGTTTCTGGACCATAACTTTGGAACATTTTAATTAAATTATTCCAAACTTTTTTTGTAGAATGAATAATCAGCCTCCACCCCAACCCAACCACCAAAATTAAAAATTTTGAATTTTATTTTGAATTTAGTTTTCAAAATACTGAATACTTAGATATGTATATATCATCCATGCTTTGTTAATTTGATTTTCTTCCTCTTACTCTTGGGTTGCATTTAACTCTTTGATTTTAATTTTCTTTTAAATTACCTGGTAATTTTTAAAGGATAACGTGACTCAGTTCACCGTGATGACGGATAGAAGTCAGGGGGGAACCAGTCTACAGGACGGAAACGTGGAAGTCATGGTAACAAATAACAGCATGTTTAGTTTCAATTCATTATCATAAGAGTTGCTTGTAAAAAAGGAAAATTCCTGAAATATAAATAAGGGTGTCTTAGTGACTGATCTATAAAAAAAAATACAGTCTGTCAAAGTAAGCCTCAGCATGGAGCAAAACTTAATTTATTATATTAAAAAGATAGTTATAAGTTTATACATGATAGTAAATATCGTTTGAGTATATGATACAGAAATATAACAGCTGTTTATATTGTTCATGTTACAGCTACATCGCCGTCTGCTGTATGATGATAATTTAGGAGTTGGAGAAGCTCTGAACGAGACAGGGGCTGATGGGAAGGGTCTCATTGCCAGAGGTAACGTATTTGTTGTAAAGGTGAATTTTTTATGCCAGTAGGTCTTATTGGGATATACTGAAATGCTATTTGTGATGTTTATCAATTGTGCAGAAACAAGTTTTGAGATCCGCTCATTTGTGATATACATGTAATAATTCAAAATACAGCATGATTACATGAAAATAGCATCAATCAGAGAAAATGAGTCTTATCTCTTTTATATTTTCACAATTACATGTACTTCCGTATACTGTAAATCACTTTTTATTCTTGAGAACTTTATTTTCGCGTAATTACGCGAGACGGTATGCTCGCGAAAATTTCATTCTCGCGTATAATAGAATTCCTTAATATTAAATAGAGCAATGACCACAATTCGTGAAAATTTTGTCTAGCTAATAAAGAGTCAATGACGATCTCGCGAAAATGAGGTGTCGCGAAAATAAGTGATCTACAGTATACTTGCCTATAAGTCAGTTTTTTGAGGAGTTGAATTTTAGACCAAAACTCACTTGTCTAACTTATATAGGCGAGTTATAAGAAGACTGGTATTTTAGAGGGTCAATCCCTCAAATATAAGCTTGAATATATACATCTGACATATACGCAAGTATTGTTACATTTAAAACAAAATAACATTTTTTTCAGGAAAGCATTTCTTGTTTCTGGACACTGTGCAGAATTCTGGGGCCCTCCACAGGGATATGGGACTACGGCTGTACATGGCCCCCTCACTATCATTCACTGCCTCTCAGTTAAAACAGCAGGACTGGAGCCAGAAATTCCACACTACTGTAAGAAACAACGGCTCTCTTTTCTTGCTGGGTGTCATAAAGTATACCAGCAGAGCAATTACAATGTTGAATCCCATGTTCACATAGATAATTGAAAACTGATTCATTTATTAATTTGTTTCTTGTTGCAGTGGTCTGGACTGAAGATTCCACTACCACCCAATGTCCATATGTTGACCTTGGAGCAGTGGGGTGGCCCCACCATCAAACCCAGCCCCACTCAACCCTTCCTCATCAGATTGGAACATATTTATGAGAAGGGAGAGAACTCTGAAATGTCTAAGCCTGTTAAGCTGATGGTGAAGGTAAAAACTTTTTTCAGGATCATTTCATAGAAATTAGGGAATAACTGTCTTCTAATTTGACGTCACAATGAAAATATTTCACTCTCCTTAATGCTCATTTTACTGCTTCAAACATCAGTACATTAACCAAAAAAACTTGCTTAACAAAAGAATTGTATTAGAATATTGATTTATTTGTTCAGAACACCGTTTTTCTCATTTGATGGGCAGTAAAACGGGGTGAAAAGGAGTAGCACCCTGCTTATGGTTAACTTCTGACATTATACATTTCATTTTCAGGATATGTTTGTACCATTCAGCATAAAAACCATTGAAGAGTTAACACTAGGGGCCAATTTACCACTGAGTGATCTCAATAGACTACAGTGGAAAACAAAAGACTACATCACAGGTAGAATTTTTTTTATCACTTCGCAATAACTTTTCTTCTGATTGTTTTGCAATGATAATGTTTACTTAATTTCACTTCCAATGGCAGGGTCCTTTATATACATAGGTTTGAATGCTTTTGTTAGAAATCATTAAGCTTTTATTTTTGATCTGATGACTCTCTATTCAAATCATTTTATATCATAAAGTCTTATGGAAATATTCAGATATTTTTATACGAATATATATGAAATCAATTTCTCAATTTACTACAAATCTTTAATTTTAATACATATTTAAACATTTTGCTTGAACTTATTAGAATGTAATCTTTTTTTTTCTTGACAATATTCATTTTTTTTTCTTTTAAGGTACCAATTTAATGCGACACAAGATCACAGCAGCAGATAATTTTACAGTGATTCTTAACCCAATGGAGATACGGACATTCCAAGTAACACTATCCTAGGGAACTCTCATCCGTGATTTCTGAATGCATTCACTTGAATGGCAAAAGATTTAAAACTGAGATTGTTTGAATGTGATTATAGTGCATCTTGGGATGGATCTTCAGTGATATCTGTACATTCACAAAAGTTTTAAAATGTTCTACAACTTTTGCATGTAAATTGCTTCCCCGTTTTCAACATGGATACTTGAATTTTCTGTACGTGATGTGCCAAATGCTAATGCATGAACAATTAATCCGTCTAGTCAAGATGTTGAAATTTTTTGATTAATTTTCTGCAAACCCATGATTCAAGCTACTGTATTTTTATTCGATTATCCAGCAAGGAGATGTAGAAGAGGTATATTTATTACATTATATTGATGTGTTCAGTGTAGAAAACTATTATTCACTTCGAGAAATGTGATTTAGCAATGAAGAGGGGAGGGGGTGGTAAAAGGCATAATACCAGTAAATACATGCATGTACATGTACATGTATATACTTTCATTGTTTTGCAAACATGTTTAAATGCTAAAGTTAATGGACATTTGTAAGGAGGATGGGTGCTTATTGGAATGGTATGCATTTCTCAAAAATTGTTTTTCACCTATTATTTCAGATCTGATGCTTTTTTGTGGCTTTGTAATGTGTATATACATGTACTTTTTTTCATTTTATTTTTCTAAGTGCTTTCTTTCTATTATATCTGAGGAGATGGAATGTAAATCTTACTTCTTTAAAGTTATATTAACATAGATTTTTAAAAGTTGTCTTGAAGTATACATGTTTTGTATTGCAAACATTATTGATCTGATGACATTTACAATAGGTTCTATCATTATGCAGTTCAGATTGTAAGAATTTCTGTGATACAATAATTTTTTTTAAATGTTTAAGATGCAGTAAGAAAGTCTTGTTTCTTGTAAACTTTTGTGGTAACATTCCAAAATAAATACAAGGAAAACTTCAGTGTTTTGTATCTGAGCATATTATAGCCTAAAGAAGTTACAGTAAAACTCGTTTAGTACGAACACGGATATAGTGAATTCACGGATACAGCAAAGTTTTCCTGGGTCCCCGGCAAAATTGTTAACAAATCTTTGTAAAAATTTACGGTTATAACGAACTCTGATACAACGAATTTACGGATATAGCGAACTGATTTTGAGTCCCGTTGAGGTTAAATATAATGAAATTTAAATCTTTTATAACGAACTTTCCATGATTATAAAAAATTTGATAAATTGAACTGACTTTATTTCCTTTTAGCATTTGTATATAAAATTCAATTCATAATAAAACCTTAGTTATCGAAGATATGTTTTGTAATATTTGCTTCCCTAACATATTTGGTCGTAATACCTGAAGGAAAACATGCATATTGCGAATTCGCTATAATGGTTGTACGAATTCGTTATTCGGATATAGCGAATTAAATTCACAGGTCCCGAGGACTTCGCTTTAACCGTGTTTTACTGTAAACACATAACCGATCTTTGATTCATTAGAAATGTACACGTGCTTCTACATAGGAGATGCTTAAATTAACACTATTTATTGAAATTTTTTCATGGATTCTTTGGGAATTTTATAAAAGTTCTTTGTGAACCATTTACATACATCAATATTGTGAACAAATCTTTTTTATCATCAATACAAAGGAGAAAAAAATCAACAATCACTTCTGATTAATTAGTGTGGCCTTCTTTTGGGTCAACATACTAAGTTCTAGTTCCTTAATAAGTTCTCAAAAATATTTTAAGATAAGAGCTGTAATCTTAAGAAAATAAGCATTGTGACCATTTATATCGAAACCCTGATGCCAAAAGATGAAATAGCTGGCAAGGTTTGAGAATTCTAAACCAGTACCGCAATATTAAGCTCAATAGTTGATGATACATATTCAAAACAATTTGCAAACGAGATGTTTGTAAAACACATGCCCCCCTTTCCCAAATAATTGTAATTTTTTGAAGTCCAAGGGGTATAACTCTGTCAAAAATGGCTTGATCATGCCCAAAACAGAACTAAATATTCTTATGATAAATCTGTATACCAAATTTCAATTCAGTATGTGCAACAGTTGTGAAAAACAAGAGGCCCATGGGCCACATCGCTCACCTGAGAAGCTTTGACCATTCTGTTCTTTACCAGATTTCCTCCTTGTAATACATAATGAATCCCAACCCTACCCCACTGATCATAATTTAGACTTTTTGAAATCTTCATTACCCCAGGATCCTTCCATGTGCACATAAGTTTCAGCTTTTCTGGCCCAGTGGTTCTTGAGAAGAAGATTTTCAAAGATTTTTCCTATATATTTCTATGTAAAACTTTGATTCCCCATTGTGGCCCAGCCCTTCCCCCGAAGGTCATGATTTGAACAATTTAGAATCTACATTACCCCAGGATGCTTCCACATTAGTTTCAGCTTTTGTGGCCAAGTGGTTCTTGAGAAGAAGATTTTAAAAGATTTTTCCTATATATTTCTATGTAAAAACTTTGATTCCCCATTGTGGCCCCGCCCTTCCCCCGGGGGTCATGATTT
>PRKT01000189.1:506051-530608 GCA_003671525.1 Saccostrea glomerata
ATTATTATTGCATGTCACTTTTAAATTTCAGAGGGAATGCATCAGTATCCATGTGGGACAGGCCGGAGTCCAGATGGGCAATGCCTGCTGGGAGCTGTACTGTCTAGAACATGGAATTCAGCCAGACGGTCAGATGCCCAGTGACAAGACCATTGGAGGTGGTGATGACTCCTTCAACACTTTCTTCAGCGAGACTGGTGCAGGCAAACATGTGCCCAGGGCTGTATTTGTTGACCTGGAACCAACAGTTGTTGGTAGGTTGAGAATTACATTATGTTAGTTAAATTGTAAGATCAGCTTGTATATCTTTCATAGAACTGAGAGAACTTTGCTTATATCGTTAATGAGACCATGGAACAGATATGAAATTTTACTTCCTTTAAAAAAAAAGATCTTCCTTCTTGTTTGAAGTACTCGAGCTATGAATGGGAATTGTAATGTTTATCAACTTCCGGTCAGATGAATAGATTATTATGTAAAAAAAGAGTATTGATAAGTGGCAAAATGAAATCATTTTACAACAGTAAGAATGTTTGATTATTCTCATCATTGATGTTTGTTTTTCAGATGAAGTTCGCACAGGAACATACCGCCAGCTCTTCCATCCCGAGCAGCTCATAACAGGAAAGGAAGATGCCGCCAATAATTACGCCCGTGGACATTACACCATCGGCAAGGAAATTGTGGACCTGGTCCTGGACAGAATCCGTAAACTGGCTGACCAGTGCACCGGACTCCAGGGATTCCTCATCTTCCACAGCTTTGGTGGTGGTACTGGATCCGGATTCACCTCGCTCCTCATGGAACGTCTGAGTGTGGATTATGGAAAGAAATCCAAACTGGAATTCTCCATCTACCCAGCTCCTCAGGTGTCCACTGCAGTAGTAGAACCCTACAACTCCATCCTGACCACCCACACTACCCTGGAGCACTCGGACTGTGCCTTCATGGTGGACAATGAAGCCATTTACGACATCTGCCGCCGCAATCTGGACATTGATCGCCCCACCTACACCAACTTGAATCGTTTAATTGGTCAGATTGTCAGCTCTATCACTGCCTCCCTGAGATTTGATGGTGCCCTGAATGTGGACTTGACCGAGTTCCAGACCAACTTGGTGCCCTACCCTCGTATTCATTTCCCTCTGGCTACCTATGCCCCCGTTATCTCTGCTGAAAAAGCCTACCACGAACAACTCTCTGTGGCTGAAATCACCAATGCCTGCTTTGAACCAGCCAACCAGATGGTTAAATGTGACCCACGCCATGGCAAGTACATGGCCTGCTGCATGTTGTACAGAGGAGATGTTGTACCCAAGGATGTGAATGCTGCCATTGCCACCATCAAGACCAAGCGCACCATCCAGTTTGTAGACTGGTGTCCCACCGGATTCAAGGTCGGCATCAACTACCAGCCCCCCACTGTTGTCCCTGGAGGTGACCTGGCCAAGGTTCAGCGTGCCGTCTGCATGTTGAGCAACACCACTGCCATCGCTGAGGCCTGGGCTCGTCTGGATCACAAGTTTGACCTGATGTACGCCAAGCGAGCCTTCGTCCACTGGTACGTAGGAGAGGGTATGGAGGAAGGAGAATTCTCCGAGGCGCGTGAAGATCTGGCGGCCCTGGAGAAGGACTATGAAGAAGTCGGTGTGGACTCCGTGGAAGGTGAAGGAGAGGAGGAAGGAGAAGAATATTAAATGTGTTCAATGATCTTTGAATTCAGGAACTTTTTTCTATTTTTTCAACATGTTGAAAAGAAAATAAATTCCATTTTGAAATGTTTTTTCTTGATTGTTTTCATACTTGTTACTTTTTAATTTGAAAGGAAGTAGGAGCTTCATTAGTACATGTATTAATCTTTGCTTCTAAAGTTTGCTTACTAATATGTTTTTGGAGATAGAAGCATGAAAGGGGGTCCCAAGAATTTAAAAAAAAAAAAGATTTCAATTCTGAAAATAAATTTTGCTCCCTTATTTTTTACCCAAGGAAAGAAAAGTTCTGCCCAAGACCATAATTTGAGAAAAGGCAAGTCAAAATTTTGATTTCTATGGTATAAAAGTTATTTCGAAAGTTATATTTATTGGAAATGTTGACTTGTGGCAGCTCGGTTTATGGTCTTGTGGCAAGGAATGCTCATTTCTAAATCAAAGGAAGGTGATGTAACAGAGTGCTAGGATTATCAATATTGAAAGGTGATGTGTGGTAAAAGAAAAAAAAAGCTTTAAAAATGTGTATTACATTCTGCAAATATGAATCCTGTGTTTCACAGATGAAGGTTTTATTTATCTGGTTGCTAGTAAATGCCATTTACCCATGTAATATTGAACGTCGCATTCAATTTAATGAATAAAGGGATTCCTTCTTGATAAATTTTTATTAGATGAATTTAATACACAAGACATTAAATTAATTGTGGAAGAGCCACAAGTAGTTTGAGATTTTCATTACAAGAACTGATGGTACTTGAATTTAGCAAGTTTTATATGTTTCCCAAACTCTTGAAAATTAAACTCCTCAACAGTATGTTGGATATACAGTATATGTTATTTTAATGTCTTTATCTAAAAACCAATCTGTCAGATGCAAATTAGTCAAATTTGAATGGCTAATCAGTTTGTTCATTATTTCCATTTTAAACTGAAATAGGTGTTAATATTTACAATGACATTTTATTTAGCCTTTAAACCATTGCATAAAACTTTATAAAAGGCTCTGAATAAAACGTACTTCACATTTACGAGGTAGTTTATCCTTGACCCCCTAGGATTGTTGTACTCATGGGAAACTGCAGCAGTATTGATTCAGCCCTCGGAAAATCCACTGCTGTTATGGAATGGTTGCTATAGATCTACTCCAGAAAATCAATAGGTGTCCCATTAACCAAACAGAAAAAGGGGAAATTAATCAAAGAAGCTGTGAACTGATTACTGAGCGTAGTCATCAAGGCCTTGCATAATTAATCTGAAACATCCCCCTGTGAAAAATGATGTTGCTATGAGGACAGTTTGTTTTAGGCTGTTTATTATGGTTACTTAAAAATATTGTCACTGCTCAAGCTGTTATCTGCGATACGGAAAAATCCAATCGATGAATATATTCATAAATCGTTGGAAAAGACTAATTCACCCATGGGTATCCAATGATGAAATATGAATGGTAACACAAATTTATGTTTCTTTTCATTTTAATTTTCTTCTCCATTTAATGTAGAAAGAAAATACATTTATATATATCTCTATAAACAAAAACATTAACTCCTTTCACTCCAACACATATAAATGACATTTCTATCTCAAACAGACACATCAGTAATGATGGCCAAGAAAAAGTTTGGCTTTATCGAGTTGTAGTTTCTTATATAAGACATATATAATAATTCTATTATATATTTCAGTTATAAGATCATTCATTCAATAATCATTTGTACAAATAAATAAATAATTTATTTTAAGCACCAAATGCTGCAAATGTACAATATTCAATCAGGCAATACCATCAAAGTGGATATGATTTTAAATAACAGGTGGAAAGACTAAATAGATTGCCTTGGAACAACAAAATATAAGCCACATTTTCAAAGAATTAATCCATTACAAAGATTACTAAGGAAAGACAACTCTTCTAACCCAAATACATTCTCACAAACAAACAATAAAATTAGACGCAACAAAACACTAACAATCACTATTAAAGGCAGAGTATGAGCACACAAGACAAGATATTGGCCTTCAAAATACAAATACTCTAAATGCAGTATTTGGCCACCTTCATAAATCTTTATACTAAAATCTGAGTTGGTGAAAAAAGTTTGGACACTGAGGTAGGGACAAAATCTTGAAGCTGAAAAATATTGATTGAGGAAATCCATAGATTTCTGCATCACAAATACAAAACATGAAGGTGATTATAGGAAAATGTAATTGTATGACTATTATGAGGCTACAGTGATATTTATTTTGACTACAGTATTAATACTAGGTGGAGACTTGGTCTCCCAGTAAGAAAATGATGACACAATGATATCTCTTGAGACATTGATGATTGACGTTGACTAATATCACTTTTGAGTAAGGCTACTTGTATCACGATACTTTTAATTCCCTGAAAGATCTTTGGAAGACAGTGGAATGCACACACTTCATTTGTACGTGTAAAAAAAAGATTACCCATTTTCACGGAACTCAATTATTTCAAACTGATATTATAGAAAAAAATAAAATTCTTAAAAAAATATTGTAACCAAAAATCATCCTCATACACAAGGAATGGTTGAAATCCCTGAATAACAATTAAATCCATGATTGAGATATTTTCATAAACACATTGAGTATAAAATGGATTTCATTCGACAAGTATGCACAAAATCATGCATTCATCATTTTCATTCAAACAATCTTATAAAGCCTAAAACAACTTTCTCACTGCTGCCCAGAAAAAGACGCACTGTAACAAAGAGAATGTCGACTTTTGCGTTTAGTTGTCCGTCGAAGGGTCATGTAACTTGTAGCACCTTGTTTCTCTGAGCACCTTGGTGATGACATTTCGGAGTCACTGGAGACACAGTTTTTCTTCGCCGAATTCAAAGTCCAGATATGTGAGGAGTGTCCTGAAATACCTAAGGGTGATTTCGGCACAAATGCATAGGAACACGATGGTGAATTGTCAGTTGCAGTGTTGGGAGAAGATGAAATCCCAGAAGATGATTCATGGTCACATGACTTTTTCGGGGAACTATGGGTAATTTTCTCCGATGAGATTGTGGAGAAAGACAGGTTGAATGGCATTCCTTTGTTTTTGTCCAATTTGGAAATACTGGCAAAGTAAGTGTCGCTCTCTGAACCACATTCTAAGTCTGACGGACTGCCATGGTCTTCACTGGAATCTGCAACAAATGATGAATACACTGGTCACAAAATGAAAAAAAATTTAGTTACAGTAATACTTTGTTATCTAAACCTCAATAGGACTTAATTTTTCTTTTTTAAATATCAGAGGATACCAGATATACAGGGAATAACAATTAAAGAATAAGGGTTGCGATTTCCAAATCACTTCACATATCATGTTTTATAAGCACTTACCATCATATTCCTGGAAGGAATCTTCGTCATCCTCCTGATCACCAAAGTAGCCAGACATTACAGATTCATCCATGATGACGGAATTATCCTCAATGGATGGAGTGGCTGCATTCTCTCTGTCTTGTAAATGTGGATAAACTCTGCTCAGACAAAAAGATATTGGGTTATTTGACACAAAGATCATAACAATTGCACAGAAATATTCTAATGTCATATAATGCAACATACTTTTCCAAATCAAGGCATACACACCTTTCACACTTTCTCTTTTTTCTTGATGGTGACAAAATAAGTTCGTCTGCGTTCCTGAACTTGACACAGACATCAGAGCCCTGTAATATGTGTTCAGTCACCCCCAGCATGGCACACAGTTCCTCGTAACTCATGATGGGAATTTCACTGACTTTGTAGAACTTTTCCTCTGCATATCGGAGTTTGACAGCTTGTAACTTCACATCTCTGTGGTCAACCACTGAACCCTCTAGAAAGCTACAAAAAAAAGAGACACTTCAATATTCGGAATTATTTTTCTTCAAAATTTTCAACATTTTAAACAAGTTTTGTGTTTTATTTAATGTATGCGTGTTTTATGTCTTACCACTTTTCGTGCATGTGGAAAGCACAGCGACTGATGTCTTCTATGGAAAATCCACTGAATTCCACCATCTTGTCTGGCCATGGCATTTCTGTTGAAAATTACAAAGGAATACCACATAAAAATATTTTCTTCCAGAATGAAAATACATCAATGATATGGATGGTCAATATTTTAAAAAGAAACACTCAAGCAAGGTTGTTAGCAGTTATGCTTTTCATACCTAGCTTCATCAAGAGTCTTGCAAGAAGGACACAGCTAGCTGCGATTTCTGCAGGGCTGTATTGTCCCATCTCAGCCTGAAGGAGGGTCAGCTCACAAATGTACTCCGCTAGACAACTGCATTTCCTGTCTAGGCCTGCCACACTGGAGAAAATCTCCACAAAATCTAGACTGTTGGGAACCCTGATGTTGCCCCTCAAGGTTGCAGATATTTCTCCCATCATTCTCACTACATCTTCATACTTGTATGTGTTGTCTGTCAACCATGCTGCCTCACGGATAGTGATGATGTCTTTTCCAAGAAACCTATCAGAGGGAGGGAAAGAAACTTTTTAATGATGGTTGTTGGCAAAAAATGCTTTCTTTTTAATTCTTAGGACTTACTATCAAGTTATCACCAGATAATGAAGCTTTGTCTTACCTGGAACATAGAACCATGGCGGATACGCCCAGCAGTTGGAGTTTGGATCGAGATGTTTTATGAACTTTCAGGTATCGGTCTACTACACTGACAGCTATATGTAAAGTGTGACTAGAGAAGTCTTTCATCCCAGCTATTTCTACCAACCAGTCAACCAAAATGTACCTGGAAAAATAACAGAAATGCATTCATTTTTTTTAATTTGTGCATTCCCCTATTCAAAATACTCTTACGCTTTTAGAGGCACTGTGTAGAATATCTTATAAATTTTTTTGAGATATTCTGTAGTTCTATTTTATATTTACCTCATGGAGGTAGTGAGTTCCTGAGATGTCCTGAAGCATTCCTGAGTATTGGATGGAGTTGTGGACTGAACTAGCTCTCGGACAAACATAGCTGCTTGAGAATTAGTGATACCCCCATACATTCCATTGGCATACATTTTACACAGTGAAAGCTTGCTATCTAAATTATTCATTTTGGCTATCTCTCGTAACTGTCGTATACTCTCAAGTTTTCTCGCTCTGTCTGTAACCTACAATTCAAAAGAATATTTATATTGGTTAACATTTTTACATAAGTTGAAATAAATCTATGCATGATGATCTAGCTTACAATTGAATATTACTTTATCATCAAGCTGTAGGAAGTCATTATGATTTTCCACTTTTAACGAATATTAATTTTTCAAGCTATGCAAAAATGACCTTGAAAGTTGTAAATTACAATACTTTCTGATTGGCTTACCATACAATCTTGGTACTGTTTCTGCCATAACAAGAACGCAGCAGACCCAGATCCTAGATGACTAGCATTGCTAAGGAACACATCAGATTCAGCAACCTGCTCTTCGTCGTCCAGTAATAACAAAGTTTTGGCAACACACACATTCACATTTTTGGTATCCTGTTTGTCATTCTAAAATTAAAACCAGCAAACCGAATATTAGTCATTCATGAAGCACTTTAAAATTCTGTATCCTTAAATAAGCACTTTCTTTCAAAATGAAAATTTTACTCAAAATTCTTAACCTCTCTCAGAAAGTTTTTCATGTAGGTGAATACATTCTAAATTCTGTATCTCAAAATGAGCTTTTTCTTGGCAAATGAAAATTTTAATCAAATATTTTTTACCTCTTGTAGATAATTTTTCATGTAGGTGAATACACATTCTTTACAGCAGGCTCCGTTGATGGACCAGGGTGGACGGATAAATAACCATGTGAAGGGTTCAAACGGGGTCATGGACTCAATCTGACAGAAAAGCTCCGCGGCCTTGATTCCATTACTTGTTACTTTCCTTCCCTCAAAATCACCGGGTACTATAAGGATAAAAAAATATATTTGATTAGTATTATGTATTTTCATTGCAAATGATTCAACATAAATGTAACCATTTATTGTGCAGCACTTCTTTTTGAACAGTAGAACAACTCTGATAATCTATTGACTGAATCGTTTCAAATTACCATTAATCTTTTTTTTTTATTCAAAATTTATTCATAAAAGTAGAAAGGTTTACAACATATTGTTCTTCCCAAACCTTTGCAATACTTTTTTTTTTAACTTCAAAGAGATTTTTTATTTTAATTATAATAAATTCATAGTACTGAGTATATATACTTACATCCTTCATTATATAGGTATGCTATTGCCATTTTGATAAGGGCTTCCATATTTCCGAATTCTGAGGCTCTAAAATTATAAAAAGGAACAGAATGTATTATGCACAGAAACCTATTAAAAATTCAGAGAAACCAGTACACAACAAAATTTCACATAAATTTACCTTGGCTAATTTTATCAAATTAATACATACTTTTCAAAATGCTGGATGTTATTTGATGATGGCCAGGTGTCTGAAAAACTGGTCGTATTCCATAATGTGGAGCAACCATCAATGATATCACGAAAACTGGAGTTTACCTGCATTAGAAAAAAGAAATATGATCTCTCTTTAAAAAATTAAAATATTTGAACTATAAATAATTAAATTCCTTGTTCAGATTTTTGTTTGATTTTCATTGCCTTCATGTAAAAACTTACCGCTCGCATGCTGAGTAGGTCTTTGATGTGTAGACTTTTGAGTATGCACAGAATGAGTTCTTCTGGCAGGTTCCATAGTGAGACCTGGCTGCTACGAGTTCGCGGACCTAAATGCATGTGGACGGGAATAAATGTGTTTGGGGACTTCTGTAGCCGATTGAGTGCCGACAAAACTGAAATACAAGACATTCAAAAGTGAAAATACCGGTACAACCTTTAAATTCATTCATGACAAAATTATTAAGGAACACTGACCTGTTAATTTGATATACAGGTGGTGATTAATGAATAAATGATACCTACTTATTATAGATTATACCTTTTTAAGCACCTTGCGGTGTGTCATTTATAAATGGGATTGTTATTAATCCTAATAGAACCTGTTCATATATTAATAAATGAATCACAAAAGCAATACAGGCCTTGGACAGGATTATCGGGACTCGGCCTAAGTACCTTATTCATTAACTGTCAATTAATTGGGAAAAACATGAGCTGGCAATTTTATTCTGGGCTGTTGTAATCATAAAAACCAATAATTAGCAACTGTTGAAATGATCAATTCTTATCAAGACAAGACCAATAATTAATACAGAGATAGGGTAAAAAATAATTTATAGCACATTATTAATCATTAAAATGTCAACAACAAAAAATTAAAATAAAACTTTTTTTTTTTTACAATTATTTTCCTCTCATAAACTTACCTCTTTCAAATAAATCCATTTTTAAACAGATACAGTGTTTGTGACACTGCACTGCTATGTCAACCTAACAATAAATATTTACACACTAGTCCTAGTACTGCATGTAAAACATGGGCAGTGAGGTGCAATATTACAAATGAGCTCATAACCTTGTTGTCTTGTTACCATGTCACAATGCAACTGGGAATCCATCATATAGATTTTTATCCAGACAAATGATTACTTTGACAGCTGTCAGGCATGTAACATGTTGTAAAATTACGGCATTGCCGTTTGACATACTTTTCAATGTTAACTAAAATAAATGTATCCAACTTATACTTACAAAATGAAACAAGAACCATAATTGAAGTCCTTGGAATAAATAAGGTTTTATCACAGAATTATATGTACCAAATGACTTGACCATCGATATATTAAATGCAAAGAAGCGTCGCTACAATGCAGGTGGAGATCTATAATTAGTAACGGCGAGGGTATTCCCGCATTTGATTGGTTGGCAATGTAAACAAGCAAGCACATGCAGAGACCGTTGTCCAATTAAAAACATGAAACCGAACATGTTTGTTGACATTTACAAACCTCATTGATTTCAAATATACAAGTCTAAACATATATATGTCTATAATTATATTCGTAAATATTTGCATGGATTTACATATTCACAAGTATAGACAAACTGTGACATCGATGACAACAAGACAAAAACCCGATTATTTAAAAAAAACGATCAATGCCATTTATAAGTACTTCGCTATTTCTTCATTTTGTCTGCAGTATATTGAAGGATTTTGTGAAGCAATATGCTAATATTTATTAAAATATTTCAACCTTTGAATATTCACACCGATCTCCAATCCTCCTTTAAGAGGTCCTATTTGTGTGCAACATTCCGTGCACCAGTTGACCTAATTTTAAAACAACGATTAATAAACGAAGAAAATATTGCTGTGTTTGAACACCGTGTTCACCAGTTATTGAAAAACCTTAATAAATTTAAATAACTCTAACGTCTTGCTATCATTCATAATCTAAATAGTGGGTATAGAGTAAACAGGATTCACAATATTTGAAAATACACGATTTGTTTTTTTTTTAAAATAACTTTCGTCATGATTCAAAATAAGTCTCCATATAAAATTAAAAAATATAGATTATTAATTATATTCATTGTCTGGTAGATATCCCAAATTCATAATTATTATTAGGCGGGTTGAAATAGATAAACGAAGAGGTCAGTTTGAATATACCGCCTTCCTACTGACAGTCGTTGTAAATTGTATTTTGTTATCACTCTTAAAATACATTATCTAGACATACAAAATAGTTTACGGAATAACAAGGATATTTACCTTTCATCTCCTAATCTTTGCTCTCTCCTTACTATTGCACTTGAACACAAACTTTTTAAATTAAAATTGCAACGTTTTCTCTCAAACGTGCATTACAAACCCTACCGAGACTCATCTCGTTTCTGATTGGTCAATTCTTGGCTCGTTTACAAACGAGGAAAGTGGCTTCGCTGACACCTTCCCAGGGTTCCGTGTATTTTCAAATAAAAAAGTGATAGCCCCAGGGAAGTAACGGATTGGAAACAACATCTGTCATTATAGATCCGTTATCGATTTTGTAATTTAACGGCATATGATCTTGTTAAACATAATCACAGTCAAAACGCAACATTACGATAGTTTATAGATCCTCAATATATTTCAGAGATTAAATTAAAATCAATATCACATTTAAAATTGGCCGGGTGTAAAAAAAAAAAAATTAAATAAAATATCATTTAACAAAAAATAATTATTAATAAATGAAACTATGTTATTAAAAAATATGTAATTCATTATGCTTTATTTCTGCAATCGAGGGTTTTCGTGTGCTTTTTAATGTTATGAAAAAAAGATATATTAAACAGGAAAAGAATTGATCTACTGTTTTGCCACATAAAGATAAAAAGAAGGGAATTCTTTTTATTACTTTATAACATGTTATCAAACGAGAAATTATCAACAGTGTAGGATCACCCAATTAATTTTAAATAACTTTATAACAAAGTTTTGTTAACTTTTGTTTCGTTAATTGTAATATTTATCAGAAGCCATGCTGTGCGTGTGATAAAAGAAAATCCTATTAATTTGATTAGCATCTTAGTTATAATTAAATTAATGTGATAAGTGATCAGCTGGAGACCAATATAATATTGCACATAGAAATACCGGTATTTCAGTTCTACATAACACTCAAGACTGACAAAGTTTAGTAATTTATTTATTTATTGTTTTAATATAATTGATAATGTTATATTTTTACGAATTGCATCCTTGTAACAAACTTGTACATTTTGCATGATTTTTATACTTATAAAAATTGTTTTCTTCCGGAATAAATATTAATTCGTGAGCATGTGATGAATGGGGATGATATATACACGTATATTGAATTCGAATTTAAACGGGAACACGGGACGTGTGCCAGATGTCATAACCATGCTAACTGTGTATATACTGCCACGTGCGTTATTTGTCAAAGTTAAAAACGTCTGTTAATTCAACTTGCTTACAACTCCTTCAGATTTCTAGATTTTTGTTTAGTTTCTTTTTCAGAGAGCCGGTCTGTAAATATGTTTGAAGAAGTAAGCACATCTTTTTATAGTGCATACACGTTCCCTCTTTCAATTTTCTTCATACACGATATTCCCAAGCGGTAACCCCCCCCCCCTTTTTAACAAAACATTAAATTCTAATTCTGACTGCGGTAACTGTTGTGAATCATCATGAACCCACAACCCAGAACAACCCCCCCCCCCTATCCAGCCTGAAACTAAATTATAACAAATATATACAAAATAGATTTTTCACTGTCATATATTGAAGTGAATAATTATTTAGTATTTACTTATTGGATCTAAGTCTGCTACTCTCTTCTCTCTCTCTCTGCCCTAAAATTTAATGAATACTTTCACCCTTACTAATCATGCATTTTAAGTCTTATGTTAATAACATTTTTTTCTTCACTTTGCTTTATTACATTTGTGACATTTTTTCAAATCAGAAATCAAATTTCCTTTTACCCCATTTCAATAATTTTTTTAAAATGTAAATAATGATTACAATATTTTATAGTAAGATTCCAGTAAAAAAAAAAAAGCTCTACAACTCTGAACAAATTGATACTTTCCATAGAAATATATAAGAAAGACTTTTCCTCTCCTGGCTCAGGGTAAAATTATTGAGTCAGTAGGTGGGTGGGAAAATCTTTTTTTATAAGAAAATTTCAACATATGTTGATGGGATAAGAGGAATAAAAAAAAAAAAAATGGTGTCCTGGAATGTAAAAAAAGTTTTCACGTCAAATTAAGTCAGCTGGTCAGGAGAGGGCAACCAAACATTTTGTTAAAGATGGCCTAAGTTTGAACATTTTTATATACCGGTATATTATATCTTCAGAATATATTCCTAAATTTGCTGGATAAATATGTAATAAAACTTGTTTACTTCAAATACAACATTTATAAAGTAGTTGTTTTATAACAAACCATTTATTACAACATAGTGTAAATGACAGCATTTTCACAAATACATAAATTTCAGTCTAAAGAAATTATCACAGTCATAGTTATACTTGGAATGATCATATTACAAAAAATAGTGTGTAAAAGAAAAAAAACTTGGGACGGAACTCATACTTTTTCCATAAGTATTCAGACTTTATCTTTGTAATTATTTTGATATAGAGATTATTTTTTCTAGTCCTGAGCCTGTTCTGTCCTTGTGGACAGAGAAAGGGTGACCCGCCGTAGGGCCATCTGTACGTGAGGAAACTCTTGGTTCAAGCGATCCACGATGGCGCTCAATGCCTGCATTCTGTCCACTTGTTTAGTACTTTCGTTCTCTAGAGATGACTCAGATTTGCAGAGCATCACGTATTTCCCATCCTTGGCTTGTTGGAAATACTTGGATTTCTGTTGTTTACCTAGCAACTCTGACATATTCTGAAAATAAATAAAAACAGCTTTAATATCATTTTTCTTTTCCCTTTTCTTTCATAAAAAGGTCATTAAATTTTTTGTTTTATAAAACCTTAAATTATATTAAAGATACCACTGATCTAGGGCAAAGGTTGCAATATACATTTGAATGGATCAAACCGATATGACCATATGTGTATGTAGACAGTCAGTAACAAAGCTAATAAGTAATATATATAATGAAACAGATCTGAGAGTTTAACTGATTGGCTAATTACCTTCTGTTTGTTCTCAAACAGCCTCTCGATGTCTCCGTCCAGCGTATCAGACTGACTCTGTAAATGCTGGACGTGGACCTGTCTATCCTCCAACTGTTGACTTAGCTCCACCTGGTGGGCACGCAGCTCCTGAATCTCGTCATCACACCCATTGGCTTCCTGGATTGTGACCTTGACCTTCTTTCTAAGCTCTCCCATTTGTCGTTCAAATGTCCCCTTTGTAAGCACTTTCTTATTTATCTTCTGTTGGGCATCCCCTCTAGTGACAATCGTATCTCTCCTGAAAAACACAATTTCAAAGAGATTTCTTTACCTTTATGATCAAAGTAATGGTAAGGTATCAAAGATATTGCATACAGCTGCAGAGACAGATTCTTAATAATATTCACTTTAACATCATTTAATTTTCAGGTTTGTACATTATTAACCCCTTTAACATTCAATATTTTTATGACCTATAGCCTATGACCTTATGACCTACCTGGATACAGCCTTTTCCATTTCCTGGATCATTTTCTCCTGTTGTTTCATCAGCTGAGTGTATCTGACCTGCATTCTGTGAATCTCAGCATTCATGGCCTTGATCTCACCCTGTCCAACTTCTGAGTCCACTGCAGCTCGAGTTTCCCGAGCAAGTTGAGTTTTCTTCTCCCATAACATAATCTGTCGTCTAATACACAAAAACAAAGTATAGATATATGCAACAACAGTAATCAGTCATTTGGGGCTATTTTTTTACCTCCCGAGAAAAAAGACAGAATGAAAAGATGAAAACTTACTCGGCTTCTACCAGACTGTTCAGTAGTCTCTCTTTTTCTTCTTTTATTCCATCCAAATTTTCCTGGAGTTCAATAGACTCCCTTTCTGCTTCCTATAATAAGTAAATGGATACAGTAAATATCTCAAAAAAGACTAGGCCACTGCATAGTGAAATGAAAGTAGACAAAAAATAAAACTAAATAAATCAAAACTGACCTTGAGAGCCATGATGAAATCATTCTCCAGGAGAATGTTGTCTTGGTGGAGGTTATCATGAGTTCCCTTCTCTTTGTTCAGGAGAGTGTTCAGTTTAATCATGTCATTCTGCATGGTGCTGATACTTCTCTCAATTTCATACGTCTCTCTTCTCTGCTCATCTATGTCTCCTGTAGGAAGCAATTTTTGCATGTAAAAGTAGTCTGAACTCAGTGCTGAGCCTAATCCTAACTTGTCACCCAAGCACTTCTTTATAAATAAAGATTTCTGTAATCTAGCTCTCTGGGCCTTAAAATGAGATGAGCTCACTTTAAATCTCTGTCTCACTTGACTTTCAAAAATAGAATGGTGCAAACTTGAGAAAGATCAAAAGGGAGCTCATGACAATTTTTTGGGCTCCAGAGCCTGCTTCTGACACGGAATTGTAACTGTATCTCACCTTCTGTTCTGATCTTTTTCTGAGACAGAATGGTGAGCTGTTTCTTGAGCTTGCGGACGTCCACTGACTGCATGTCTTTGTCCTTGGTGAGCTGTACGAGCTCGCTCTGCTGTCTGAGCCACATCTGCTGCAGCTCAGCAATCTCCTGCTGTCGAGCTTCAATGGACTTCTGTAGGGAATTGATTGTGATCTCCAAAGGACCCAGCTCAACACCCTGCAAAATACGATTTTAAAAATTAGAGACAGTTCAAAATTTAAAACTTGCACAAGATATTATACCTAGCATGGATCTGTGACCACTGGTTTTAAGTTTGCCTGTCCATTTCAAATTATCAAACCTGTAAGCTACAGAATGCATGTTTGGCAATAGAAGAGTGTACAAACAATCTTACCCCAGCTTTGGTAATGAGGACCTCCAATTTCTTATTGTACTGGTCGATGATATTCTGTTTCCTCTCAATAATGGCGTTCCTCTTTACGATTTCCTGTTCACTGCGACTGATGATTTCATTCTTCTGTGCGATCTCCTCATCCAACTGATCCAGGATCTTTCCCAGTCTCTCTATACGAGTTTGAACATTGGAAATTTCTAAACTATCTCTTGATATTGTGTTTTCCACCTCTGCCATTTGTGTTTCCTGAATTATAAAAATAAATCATGAAGCATGATTGTGTCTATTACCAAGGGTCATTTTCATTAAAATGGAAGTCTCTCAGTCTGGATCTCAGCGGTCAGTGCTTACCAGACTCTTGGTCAGGTCTCGCTGCTTGCCGGTCAGTTTCTTGGTGTACTGTGCAGCCTTGTCCATGGTCAGTTGACTTCTCATCTTCTCCATTATCTGATCTTCTAGTTCCACTTTCTCTAGGTATTCTCTTTCTATTTGCTTTCTCAAGGCATTCAACTCATTTAGCCTTAGAGTTTTATCCTGTTCAAAAATGGGATATATGATCAGTAAAGTTATTTAGATTTTGCATAATCATCCATAGGTGTTTTACAGTATAAGTCTCAATTGAGTTGTAATTTTTCAACATATTTACCACAAAATTAATTTCTCATTCGACAACAAGATTGTTGGTTGTTTTCAAATGAACTATTTCAATTGACAAAAGTATGCAATTAGCAGGAATTGGAATTCCAATTCAAGTCTTGAGTTTGATTATGTGTACTAACCGTGACGGCACGGTTCAGTGCCTGCTCAGTCTCGTGTAACATTCTGGTGTAGGTAGCATACTCAGCCTTCAGAGCGTCATGCTTGGCTTGACACTGGTTCAGCTGTTTCTTTACAGTTTCTATGTCTCTCTCAGTTTTGTTCAAAATAAGGGTAAGTTTCTCATTCTGTTCTTGTTCTTTGAAAATGGATTTCTTGAAGCCTTCAATTTCTGTTTCTAAAGACAGCACCTTTTGTTCTTGTGTGCTAAAAAGGAGAAAGAAGAGCTTAGTCCAAGTACTCACAAAATTCCAAAAATGCATTATAATTTGACATAAAAGTCTTTTGAATGTGCATACTTGAGAGCTTCCTGCATGGCAGAATGTGCCTCATCTCTCCTCCTCATACCAATCAGAGAACTATTCCACTGCTGGAACAATTGTTTCTTTTCTAAATGGATAGCCTGAAAAGTAAAGGAAACATGAATTCAGATTTCCCTATATTGAATCCACCCAAAACTATAACTACCGGTACATAAGCACATTAAATATTTTAGTACTCACCTCAATTTCCATATGTGCTTCCATTAGGGCCTCTTTGGCAGCTTTTGTTTCCTCAGTCTGAGCTGCAATTTGAGCTTCAAACATGGCTATTTCCTCTTTAAGCTTGTCCACTCTTTCTACCAGTCGGTCCACAAACAGGTCCTGTTTTTGTTTTTCTATTTCTGCCCTGGAAACCTCTGTGTCTGCCTTTTCAGCAGCTCTCCTCATTATGGCAATGTCTGATCTAACATCTTCCTTAGCATTCTGCATGTAGAAGAGACGCAAGGCCAGATTCTCCACTTCCCCCTGGAGTTCAGCACCTACAATAGACAATATCAGAATTTTTAAAAAATGGTCTCTTGTTCCTTTAATCTATTGTAAAAAAAAATCCTATACTTCCATTGTTAACTTACATTTTTTCTTCTCCTTGTTGACAATGATCTGGTTTTCTTTGTAGGTATTTCTCACATCTTCCAGCTGAGCCTCCTCCTGTTGACGATTCTGGTTCAAGTTTGCAAATTCATCATGATTTTTCTCCAGCAGCATCTGGAACCTGGCAAGCTCCTGCTGAACTCCGTACAAGTCTACACCCAGATCTTCTCGCTCTTTCCTGCGATTCCTGAGAGCCTCTGTTAACTCTCTCAGTTCCAGGGTCACTTTCTCATTTTGTGACGTCAAATGAGATTTCAAGGCATTTTGGAATCTTTTCATCAAAGGCTGAAGAAAAGAATAACAAATTTTGTTTAAGACAGAAAAAATATGTTCAATCAAATTATATTTTTAAATCTTTTATCATTATTTTTCTCCCAAATGCTTGTCTTGAACATACATGATCTGGGTCAAGGACAACTATATCTGGTCTTGAACTTACATGATCTGGGTCAAGGACGACCATGTCTGTTTCTGCTTCACTTCCTGCATCGGATTCTACTCCCTCCTCATCCTCCATCTCCTCATCATCATCCCCGCTGTCTCCCCCGCCGTCCCCGCCGTCAGGACCGGGGTGTGGCACCAGGTCCTGTGGGGGTGGCTGACTAGGCTCCTCTGGGTCCTGGGGTGGCTCATCACCACCATCTCCCCCAAAGTCACCATTGTCTACAGGTGGCATCTCTCCTGATAAAACATTTCATTATTGTAGATTTTTTGTTTTTATGAATTTTTTCTAAGAAGTTTCTTTTTTTTTTCAACAAAGTAGGGGAATTGATTTCTTCAATGTGTCTGGATTTATCTCTGTAATATTTTACTTATATGTTGAAAAATACACAATATCACTATCATTTACCAAATTCCATTTCCTGAGCACCGTCATCATCAGGTGGACCTGGAAATAAAAAGATTATTTTGAGCTACATGAACATTACTTTTATTAATCAAATAGTTATACACTTTATTTTATATCTTTATTCTCAGAGCAATTAAGGTAATCCATGAAAAATGTTGATTTTTCTAATCATATTTTGAAAATACATGTTGCAGTGTTACATACCCATTTCCTCATTTCCACCATCTCTTGCTGCAGATGGTGGTCTCTCATCTACAAAAATTAAAATAGAAATTTTAATTTGATTTATGACAAATTAACACAATTATCTATTTCTACATTTTGGGTATTAGTTGATATATTGAATTTTTATTGTTACTATTGATTTTCCAATTTTGAATTAAATACTTTTGAATTTTTTAATCATAAGGGGGGGGGGGCTGTGTAGAATTTTAACTGCTATCATTTATGTTCTTAGAAAATAGTTTAAATTCCAATAAAATTCTTAAGTCATTCTAATCATGGGTTTTTTATTTGTTTGATGTGTCCTATTGTCTGATATATCAACAATAGGTGGACAGTTTTAGCACACTGACAGGACATTGAACCCCCAGGGCTCAACAAGTGTTCTGACATGTAGAACAAGCACTGGACCCAATGTTGTTTTTGATCATTGCATAATCTTTCATCAGACAAGATAAACATTATTGTTTGTTCTACACCGTCAAGTGTAATTACAATAATCTATGAGTGTGACTTCTTTGATTTATTCAAATATTTTTTGGTTAAAAGTGATAATAGATCAAGGTTAATCAATAAATCACTATTAATATTTAAGGGAAAAGAGATCGCTCCAGCTAGACATCTAAATAAAGATGTATATAGAATGATAATAATTGATTGCAATTAAATGAATGAGGAGGAAAACACCATATAAAAATGGGGATTTTAAATAAAATTTTAATAATTTTATTTCTTTTGTTTACAGTTCAATTTCATCCCCCCTTTCTTTCTTCTTTTTAATCGAAATCAAAATTTAAAGTATAAATGATGTAAACACAACGATGACAATTTATTGCAATTAAGTTAAATAAGTGAGAAAACAGCATAAAAATTGGTTTTGAATTGAAATTTGTATAATTTTACTGTTTTTGTTAATAGATTGATTTTTTTTCTCTTCCTTTTCTTTTTCATTTTGCAGGTTACAAACAAGCCTCCCTGGGGACATCTTTAGGTTGTCTAGTTCAAACATCTGCTTGTGATATAAACTCTGTTTTTACAAACACTGAGATCAATACAAAGGAGAGTACATTATCACCCTAATCTACTTACAAATCACCGCCATAAATCCATTGATTATTTGATGCCTATCTTAACAGTAGATCAGAGACACTGATTACAAAATCCCCAACATATACTCATATCACACAATATCATGCTGGGGTTTCACAGTTGTCCATATCAAACTGAGTAAGCCAGCTGCTTATAGACTATTCCTAAGCTAAATATATATGGTGAACCATAATGTCATGGTTTTGCTTACATGGCTAAATAAACAAAGTACTGGGGGTCAAACTGTTCACCTGCTTTCCATTTTCATTATTTAAAAAATGGAAAGAAAATTTCTCTCCTAGCTTTTAGTCTATCCTAACATTTACCCAACATATTCCCACACTCTTAACTCTTGTTATAATTTTTTTTTTAAAGTTTCGTTCAAAATGAATAACAATGTAATTACAAACCATATTACTTTTTTCAGTATACATGTATATATAAATATATTTTAATTTTTAATGATGAAGTAAAAATGCACATCTTTTTTCTTCTTTTAAGACTACATACTATATTTCACAATTAAAATTTTAGGTTTATCATGCTACTTTTTCCTTCATATAATGCATGGAATAAAATATTTTTTTAAAACTTAAGTTGTAAAAACCTCTGTCATTGATTGGTTCATGTTTTAAAACTTTCAAGAATCTGAACATGGCAGAGCTGATTTTAAAATTGTAATGAATATCCAAAAATGTTATAATTTAAAAAAAACTTATGTCTACTCAGTCTCTGATAAAAGAAAAACTTAAGTTATATTTCATGATCTGGAATGAACTAAGAAGGGATCCAATGAAACGCTTTAAGGATTTGTGGCAAAAAAATTACAGAATGTGTTTGATATGATTTTTTCTGGGTTGTTCTATACCTTTGCTAGCACTTGGGGGTCTGGAGTCTTTTTTCCCAGCAGCACTTGTGGGTCTAGACCCTTTCTTTTCAGTAGCACTAGGTGGCCTTGACCCCCTCTTTGAGCCAGCAGAGGGGGGTCTACTTCCTGCCTGGGAGGGTGGTTTTTCACCGGTCTCAGGTTTAGGAGATCTTGCAGAAGTTGGGCGAGAACTTGGTTTGGCTGATGTAGGCCTAGATCCAGCTTTAGAGCCTAAAGACGAATATATAGCTAATAAATAATAATATAAATAAATTATATTGTTGATTCACACACAAAAAAGAAGGGAGGCATGAAGTGAGCATTCAATTTTCCATTAAATATCAGGGGTTCAAATTTTTTTTTGTCATGGTCAAGTCCAGGACTTAAAGAGTAAATTTTAGGCAAGTCCGAGGAAGAAATTTCAGAGTCCATATTTACCTATACATCATTAAATTTATGTTACTTATAATTTATTTTCATTTGTTGCATTGAATGAATAAAGACTATATATATTAATATATGTTTATTTTTCCTCCATAAACTCAAAACTGTCATATAGTCATATGTATGAGTATTTCAACACAATATCAGACTGATAGATTATTGGTACATTACAATAACTTTTAGCGTAAAAGCAAGAGTCTAACCGCAACGGAAAATAAAAAGACAGATTGTATTTTCGAAATGTTTGTAATGTTTTATGGGTATTTTAACGCCCACAAACCCACATTTTTACTTAATACATTTGAGAATTTGCTTTATTTTTAGCTTTACGATCATTTTTTTAACTTAAAACAAGAAACATAGCCAAGTCCCAGGACTTTGGCGAATTCTAAATGCCGAGTCCGGATCCAGAATTTGTTAGTCCGGGACGTCGGGCTTGAGGAATTTTGAACCCCTGATAATATATTAAGGTTTTCCATTTGAAAGAGAGTTTAAATAATTTGTTCTCTATATTTTTTCTCTATTAAATCAATGAAAAATTGAAAATGCTTAAAAGTCTAAAACTGAAATTACAAGTCTAACTGGGTAGTTAAAGAAAGAATAGATTCAAAACTTATAGAGTCAAAAACTTTATTTATTGTAACTTAAGTTCATGAAAGCAGGACAAAACATGTTCTTTTTAATGTACACATTAAACACTGTATAATATGAATTCATGGTAGGCACTTTATAATGTTTTCCTTGATGAATGTTAAAGGATATATGATATGTAGCCCTAAAGTTCCCCAACTGTTGGATCTGTTTACCTAGCTTAGCTGAGGTGGACATAGCTACAATTGGAGCTCAGCTGAGAGAATGAGCTGAGAGGATGTGTGACAACAGTTGAAGCTATTAAGCATAGAGAATGTCTAGGTGGGGGTGTTTTACCTGGCTCAGCTGAAATGAATCTAGACAATGTTTAGCTGCAATTGAATTGGCTTAATTAACTAAGGTGGGCCTAGTAGAAAATGTCTAGCTACATCTGAATTGGCATAAGTGAGGTGGGCCTAGAAAATGTCTAGCTAATGATGAAGCTGTATTACCTGGCCTAGCTGTGGTGAGTCTAGAAAATGTCTAGCTAATGATGAAGCTGTATTACCTGGCCTAGCTGTGGTGAGTCTAGAAAATGTCTAGCTACAACTGAATTTGTTTAACCAAGGTGGGCCTAGAAAATGCTACAGGTGGAGCAGTCTTACCTGGCCTAGTTGTGGTGGGCCTAAAAAATGTCTAGCTACAGTTAAGGCAGTCTTACCTGGTCTAGCTGAGGTAGGCCTAGAGAATGTCTAGCTACAGTTGAGGCAGTCTTACCTGGCCTAGCTGAGGTGGGCCTAGAGAATGTCTAGCAACAGGTGGAGCTGTCTTACCTGGCCTAGCTGAGGTGGGCCTTCAGAATGTCTAGCTACAGCTGGGGCAGCCTTACCTTGCATAACTGAGGTGGGCCTACAGAATGTCTGGCTACAGCTGGGGCAGTCTTACCTGGCCTAGCTGAGGTGGGCCTAGAGAATGTCTAGCTACAGTTGGGGCAGTCTTACCTGGCCTAGCTGAGGTGGGCCTAGAGGCTGGTTTCCCTGAGGGAGGTCTTGATGACGAGGGGGCAGCTTCCTTACCAGCTTCCATTTCTCCAGAATCAAACTATAAAAAAATAAAATTTAAATGCAATTTTGTGTTGTTAAAATGTGGCTTCCTGACATTCTGTATTGACAAAAATTCAACTTACCATATTCTAAATGGTATTAATTAAGCATTGAAAACAAATTATGTCAGTATCAATGTATGGTTTTATGATTTTGATTTATTTATTTCTAAATTTTTGTCAATTATTTGCCTTATAGATTTACCTCTTGTAAAGCTTTCACAGTTGCATCAGTGACAACATCTCCCAAAGTTTCCTTGCCTTCACCTGAAGGAGGTCTTAAAATAAAAAAAAATATTACAGAGATAGAACCATTTTATTTTAAAATATATACATGAAGTCCATTGGACCAAATAGTCAAATGCCACCCAAAAATATGTTCATTTAGCACATTTGAAACAACCCAAAAAACCTCGAAATTTTCAGTGTTCTCAATTTCAGGTCCAGGCAAACTATGAACAATGGTTATAAGGAATAACAATATACAATAAATATTCTCTTTAGAGAAGTGGACAATTGATTCTGGAAAATGTGTAAAATGTAGAACCTGTGATGGCATACAATTCAACTGACATTTTGTCTGAAATATGTCAGATTATACATAGACTTGCTTTATTAACAATTTTAACATAAATAAACTCAACTGTCACAAGAAAACCAACCTTTATATATCTTTTATCCATATTAACAAGTTCTCATTCCCAGATTCAAAATCAGCAACCCTCCGCTGACTTGGCTCTGCTCCATTCAGACTGTGTGACGCATGAGCTACAGAAAGAGCTCCGAGTGTGCTTATAGAGCTACTTGCACAATTTAAATCCGGGATGGAGAACTTGTGAAAATGGATCACAAAACATCTAAAGGTTGGTTTCTTCAGACAGTTGTATGTATTTAACAAGTCTTTTGCTTAAAATCAGAAATTCAGTCAAAAATAATTATCTCAAACTTGATGGGACTGAGGAAGAACTTCAAGATATCCAATGATTCGAGGTGTCGAGGATGAAGAATTAGTGGTTGGGACTTCCAAATCATGCACTTCAACATATTAATGACATTCAAGATATTGGTTTTGGAGATACCAAAGTTCAACTGTATTTCAGACGAAATGTTAGTTGAAGTGTAGGCCATCACTGGCTCTTTATTTATATGTTTTCTAGAATAACAACATGAGGGCATGCAGAGAGAAGTGAATTAAGACAAAGCCTGTCAACTTCTCTAAAGAGATTAATATACAATATACGAGTATTTTCCAAAATGCTTACAATATCCAAGTAATCAACATAAATAGTCGTTTCTATACCTGATCCATAACAACTTTACTATATTCAATTACAGAAAAAGACTGGCAGGATTGTCAAAAATCGAGTTCTAAAAGGGGTAAAAATCTCGATGTATATAAACATAACTATATAACATGAATAAAACAAACTGGCATTTACGAAGACCCAATTTCCGAGATAATTATGAATACACACGATAAACTAATGCTTAAAAAGTAATTTTAAATTCGCATAAACATAAATTTAAACGAAATACACTACCTCTCTTCTTGATCTGCCATAGTTGTAGTTGTTGCTATGCAGGAAATAATAATTTGGTGAATTGTGGGTAATCTGTGCTTTCGGAAATGATCTGCTTTTTTCCTTGTTCAAGGTAAAGTTTTTCGCGAAATGATTTCCGAGTGAGAGAGATGGGACCAATGAAATTTTACTTAACATTGAATATTAGATATGTGTCAACATCATAATGATGAGATGAAGAGAGGTTGATGGAAATAGGTTTTTCTTGGTTTTACGAAGCTTATTAGAAAACCGAAAAGGTAAAATTTCACTCTGTACTGGTGTTAATTAACACAGCCAATTTAACATTTATAACTTTCTTATTTTCTATCTTGGCATGCTTTGTGTTTATGCTACAAAGGATGTTCAATCAGCTGTGCTGAGATATTACCAAATAACTTTCTTATTTTCTATCTTGGCATGCTTTGTGTTTATGCTACAAAGGATGTTCAATCAGCTGTGCTGAGATATTACCAATTTATTCTATTTGACATTTAAGTGAGGATGAGTTGTGATAGTGACGGTGTGCAGTTGTCATTTTTGTGTAAGGATTGAGTAGTTATATTTAAAAGAAATTAATCATATGGGTGGCACATGTATTAATACACTAGTGGACTTTTATACAATCACATATTGTGCTTACAGCTATAATTGTGTGAATGATTTGTTTTAGTTCTCTTGGTTGTACATGACCTGGGAAGCATAATATAAGTTATAGCGAGCGCAGCGAGCTCAATAGACTAACGTGTAAGAACAGAGGAAATTCGGATTGAAATCTGTACATACGTCAGCCAAATTTCTCTGTGCAACATTCCCAGAATTCCTGCACTACCCAATGTCCTTTGCGCGAATATTGCCGAATAAATAAATAAAAAATAACCTAAAGCATAAATCAGGCTTTCAGTTTGTAGAAATTTTTCAAAGAAACAAGAAATAACTCTGCAATGTTTTTAGACAAAAATTGTACTAGTTCTATAGTTTCAAACAGACGCTCGGCT
>PRKT01000189.1:532568-565140 GCA_003671525.1 Saccostrea glomerata
AGCAGGTATTTTAAAAATCTCATCATCATATGCATACATTTTCAGTGATTTTGCATATATTTTTATTCTGTCTGTCTTGCTTTGAAAAATTCTCCGAGTCTAATAAATCCAGTTCATGTAACGGTACATTTGCTCTTTGATGCATTTAGTTTGGTAAATTAGGAGTTAGGGATGTGCGATTTTATCGGTATACCGGTATATCGCGATTTTTTGTTGCGTGATACGTATTGTGATACGGAGACCTAAATACCGGTTTTTAGGTACATATTATAAAGTCCAGAAATTATTCATTTATTTGTTCAATCTTTCAAATTACAATTGCAGAAAGTATAAAAAATGTTGTAAAAAGTGAAAAGAACGACATCTTACCGTCCAAACATAACTGATTTTATATACATAAAAAATTCAAGAACGTAAAATTTTGTTTTTCTAGCATATTTTTTAGAAAAATAATGACTTTTCTTATAAAATCATTGTAAAAACTGCTTTTAAAAATATCATGATATTATCGTGATATTGTGGGAAAAAATCGTGATATATCACGATACGAAATTTTTGGCGATACCCATCCCTAGCTCGCCCCAACGGTCACACCGTAAAACATATTATTGATAAAGGTTGTACATCTCTTCAAATTATTGGCTCTACTGAGGACATATATACTAACAGAATAGGAAACTCTTGCAAATCTTTCAATATATCTTGTTAATTACAGGATTTTGAAAGTCAATTTTAAATATACTGTAACTGTAAAACATGTGTAATGGTTTTGGCCGTGGATATCGGCCTGGATAGCTCAGTGGGTAGAGCACCTGACTGGAGATACAGGGGTCCCAGGTTCAAATCCCGATCCAGCCATACATTTTCCCCTCTCCTGTTACAGATGGGTGGGGTTGACCACCCCTGGAATTGCAGGAGAAAGTCCTGCTAGGGGCTAATAAGAACTTAGGTTGTGTCTTCGAGGGCAAAGACCATTTAAGGAGGGAGGAATTTAATGGTTTTGGCCGTGGATATTGGCCTGGATAGTTCAGTCGGTAGAGCACCTGCCTGGAGATACAGGGGTCCCTGGTTCAATTCCTGGTCCAGCCATACATTTTCCCTCTCCTGTTACACATGCTTATATAGTGAACATGCTTATGTTGCACTGAAGCTTGTAGTGAAATGATATTTATTCCTATGTGTTTTAACCTTTGGATTTTAACCTTTAAACATATATTATTAATCTATCTTAAGGTACGTAACAAACTATGTTTATAAACAAAGCAATTTCACCAATCTCTGGCACTTCGTTATAACTTATAAGCATGTTTTACTGTATTTCTAATAGTTTCAAATATTTCAGAAGTTGGAACAAAACCTTATTTATCTATCATAAAAATTATACAAGATCTGTTGGTGACACAGTTTATGCTTCAAATTTTAGTATAATTACTTCATACATTCAAAATCAATGCATGTACAGTTTTCATGAAACTTTTAGGAAATGAAGCACTTTGAGTGAATGAGGGCATCTGGGACATCCGTAATGGTTCTGTTATAGTAAGCTCTTGTTGATACTTGCAGTTGTGGTTTAAAATTGATCCAAAAAAAAAAATTAAATTAATTTTTAAAAACCCACCCAATTGTATCAATTAAAGTCCTGGTTATAATTTACAAGACAACCAGAAAGATTTTCAAAACAAGGGTAGAGAGAAGACTACTAGATTTTATTTTATAGTTGTGTTACTGTGAAATCACAAATTTTCATGGAGGTTTAATTTTTCGTTGTTTCGGGGTACGGAAATAAGTGATTTTACAGTATATGTATATATTACATAAAAATATTATTATCATTTGGTTTTAATTTTTCTAGCAGGTCTTGTCATACACTGAATACCTTTGTCTGGTGAAACATTTGTTGTTTCGAGGTATGAAGAGACCCGCAAATCCATGTCCACCACAAGATATAAAATGTTATGTACATAACTACTTAACAATTCTTCATCACCCATGAATTCAAATGCCCGCAAACCAAGTGTTTTTACTCAAACCACGAAAAGTTGACTCCACGAAAATAAGTGATTTTACAGTATATGTATATATTACATAAAAATATTATCATCATTGGTTTTAATTTGTCTAGCAGGTCTTGTCATACACTGAATACCTTTGTCTGGTGAAACATTTCGTCTTTAGTTCTCACTTTACCTGGTATGATATATATAGACACCTGTACTTTGGACTGACAATTATCGTTATTCACCTACATTATAAAATAAGGTTGCTAAATATATAGCAAGCTTTTAAAATGATACATCATGTTGCATTTATCACATAGAATAAGAACCATTTTGCAAGTAAAAACTTGATTGACAATAGAAATACAGTAAAACTCATTTAGTATGAACACGGATATTGCGTATTCACAGATATAGCAAAGTCATCTTGGATCCCCAGCTATTCAAATTTACTGAATTTCTTATACGGTTATAACGAATTACGGATATAGCAATGTTATTTCAGAGGTCCCAGTGACTTCTTTATAACCGAGTTTTGCTATAGGAACCAAATACATGTAGCAGCAAGAAACCGTCAATGCCTCTTAATTGAAAAAAAGGGGGGGGGGGGTAAAATGTAGATTCAACAAGACAATAAAATTAATTTTTTTATCCTATTTCAATATTTTTGTATACGCAGGCTAATTTCTTTCACCAAGTTTTGCTACTTTTTATTCCCTCACAATAAGGGGGATGTAACATGCTTGTTGTTGTTGTCATTGTTTTTTTTTTTAATACCGTATAATCCCTATTAACCACCCTTACCCCTATAAGCGCCCCCTTAGGTCTTTTTCAATTGTCAGGAAATAAGGGCCCCCCTGTAAGTGATTAAAATCAACTAGACTCGTATCAAAAAAATGGAGAAAGTGAAAATGAAACTTGCCTATCATCCAATTTCTCAGTGGAAAATGAACAATTTAGCATAATTTGGGTGGATTATCTTCACCGTAAGTAAAGTTAGGCATTATCTTAGTTGTTTTTTGTATTTATTTTTATTTTCAAACGATTTTTTGAAGTTAAAATATGACATTAAATATGATAAAGAGAACACCAAAATAACCGCCCCCTTTTTGCAAATTTCTAAGCGCCCGGGGCGGTTAATAGGGATTATACGGTATTGCTATTTTCAACACTTAAGGTTTCTTCAGCAAAAAATTGATATGAAATACTATAGTCAGATTTGGAGGGAATCTTTCAGTCAGTTTGATTTACAGATGTCAGCAATTCCCTTTATTATAACAGATAAATCAATCTTTAAACACAGACTGTTATTTATTAATTGAGCAAGTTTGACATCAGCTTAATACACATTTAATTGGTTCTCTATTCAGGGTTGACTAATGATTTCATTGTTGAAGCCTATAGATCTATGTTCAACTCTGCATTGGATCAATATTATTGTCTATTGTTGGGTGAAATAGAAATTCTTGTTGTTTTATAACCTGCACTTTTCTAGTGGAACTCAAGCTGCTACCAGTCATGTATTAATTGTGATATGACTAATGCTTGGTACTATAGATGGTTTAATTGTCGGAACAGTCTAATGTATTACTTGTATAATACATGTATTCATGTATTACATAAGATGTATTATTATATCATAAACCTAGATGCAATAATCATGAATGTACTAGCATTCAAACTGGGACTAACATATTTTAAAAGCTACACAGCCCTGAAAAAATTAAGACCAACAATCATTTCAATGTTCAGAGAGCCTCCACTTGAAATTTCCCTTAGTGAGATAATTTTTTTCATCAATCTTTTATGTCACATTGAGATGACTATAATAATTATATGCTCAGAGGAGAAGCCAGTCAATTTCCAAATGTCAATTTCCTTCCAAATACAAAAAAAGTGAACATTTTTTGTGAAATATGAGCAATAATCAGCAGGACATAAAACGCATTCAAATGATTAACTCGGTTAATGACGATTTAATTGTATGTCTTTTTATGTGTGTGTGTTTGTGAGCATATGTGAGATACATATAGATTAATAAATTTGGAGTGCAGATTAAAATATACTGACAAGTACTAATTGAAAGTTTGGACACACTTCGAAATATACTGTGATCAATATTGATTTTAGTATGATGTAGCGGAGATAAAGACTGATTTGATTTGCTTGGCCATTCTTCCCCCGTTTCTAGACTTCCACCAATGTCAATAAACTATCTCTCCTTGCACAAACTTCTCAGTGAGTACATGCTTGGATCAATAGATAGTGTTTTCTGAATGGCTTCTGTGATCTTATTCACTGCAGTGGTGTCATCTAAGATTATATGCTCTTTTCACGGTCTGAATTGTGACGCAAGTAAAACTATTTATGATATGTTTATCAATGAAGAAGGGTAGGAAACTTCCTTTTGGTGATCAATATTTAAAATTTTTCTTCTGTTGTTAGGTAATAATGTCTCATTCTTGTTTTCTTCACTTTGTCATCCCTTACCAAAATATTGACCTTCTGGCAACATCTTCTGGCTTTATTGCCGCAATATTGCAGCAACATTCTGGCAATACATTGCTGCAATATTGCGGCTATATCGTTTTTCGTATGTAAATTAGTTTTGCGGCAATATTGCCAGAAAGGGGTTGCGGCAATATTGCTGCAAATCATGACCAAAATATTGATCTTCTGGCAACATCTTCCGGCATTATTGCTGCAATATTGCGGCTATATCGTTTTTCGTATGTTAATTAGTTTTGCGGCAATATTGCCAGAAAGGGGTTGCGGCAATATTGCTGCAAGTCATGACCAAAATATTGATCTTCTGGCAACATCTTCCGGCATTATTGCCGCAATATTGCGGCAATATTGTTTTTCTCATGTAAATTAGATATAAATTGGTATTTAATAGAAATAATGATCTATCAATCTAACAATTAACAAACTGTGCTGAGGATTATAACAAACAATAGCAAGCAACAGGGTCAATAAGAAATAGCTACTTCTGCTATTCTTTGAACAGATAGAAAATTATGTTGATGATCATAATGAAAATTTAGATATGTTTGTGAAACACTATGCGCCTGGTGGCAATAAAGTTTCAAAAAGCTATTTATAGCATATGGGTCACAGTCAAGGTCACAAGGTCATTGATCTTGGTGTCATCTCATCTCAAAGAACTTAATTAGTGGAGTATGCATACTAAATATGAAGTCTCTATCTCTTATAGTTCAAAATTTATGGCAGAGGATCAAAATGGCTATTTTTAGCATATGGGTCACAGTAAAGGTCAAATTGTCATTGACCTTGATGTTACTTGAAAGAGTTTAATTAGTGAAGGTTGCATACCAAATATGAATTCTCCATCTTCTATGACTCAAAAGTTACGTCGAAGTTTCAAAAAATCTGTTTTAAGTATATGGTCACGTCTAGGTCATTGAGCTTGGTGTTATTTGAAAGAGCTTAATTAATGAAGGGCGCATACTTAGTACAAGTTCTCTATCTTTTATGGCTCAAAATTTATGTCCAAGGTTAAAAAAATCTATTTTAAGGATATGGGTCACAGCCAAGGTCTCAAGGTCATTGACCTTCAGGTGTCTTTTGAAAAAGCTTAATAAGTGAATTATGCATACTAAATATAAAAGTCTCTATCTTTCATTAATTTTAAGTTATGATAAATATTCAAAAAAGCTATTTTTAGCATATAGGTCACAGTCAAGGTCACAAGGTCATTGACCTTGATGTCATTTGAAAGAACTATTAGTGGAGTAGACATACCAAATATGAAATCTTTATCTCTCATTGGTTCAAAAGTAATGGTGAAGGTTAAAGTTTACAAACAAACAGACAGGACAAAAACAATATGTGCCCCCGATCTATCGAGACGGGTGCATAAAAAATGTTTATAGAAACAATATTAATATGCCACTGTGAAAATGTCCAGCAACTCTGCATTACTTTTCAAATAACATGTTTTAATTCATCTTTTCCTGCTACTCTAGGATATATATAGACATACAAGTCAAGTATGCATGCATCACAAGCACTAATTGAAACACATATTATAATTTTTCCAATTTTATCTCCATTGAATCATTCATCTCAAAAAGAATATTGGTTTTGACTCACCAAGTCTGATGATATGGAAACAGAGTACACATTCCTATAATTCTGCTTAAATTCTTTTTTCTAGTCATTCCACACTATGCAGTCTTACTACTCATCTTGACTAATACCACTGTACACAATTAACAACTCTAATTAACTTGATACAAGTCAGTAATGAAGCAAAACATGCTTGCCTTTGAATTCCCTCCACTTTATTTGAAAAGAGGAAGTAAATGACTGAGCATGCTCAACAAATGGCTCATGGGTAATCCTAGATGTTGCCAGAAAGTTTTTTTCTGGCAGTATCGCCAGAATGTCACCGGAAGTTGTTGCAGCTAGCGGTGATATTTCATTTTTTCTGGCAGTATTGCCAGAATGTCACCAGAAGTTGTTGCAGCTAGCGGTGATATTTTACTAACCCAAAAAGCTTGTTTCTGGTGACAAAAATGTGTTGCCGCAATGTTGCCGCAATATAGCAGCAATATTGCTGCAATAATTTTACTTTGGTAAGGGATTTTATATATGTATGATGTTTGAGTCCCAATGAGATATTTATAATTTAATGATGATTTATAAAAATACAGTCAGACCTTATTAATTTGAACTTGATTGAACCAAGAAAAAAATTGGAGATATTGGAGAATTTGAGATACCAGGAAAAATACTTAAAACAATAAGTGGTTGGAACTTCCAAATCACTTTGACATATCAATGGGATTCAAGATATAGGCATTCAAGATACTGAAGTTCAACTGTATTTATAAAAAGTAAACTGCATCTTACATAGATTTAAAGCCCCGTTTAACACAAAGACAACAGACCCAGACAGTTGCATGCTTTTAGTTCTTAAGATGGGCGTATTTCAACGAAACAATTCTATGATCTCCCTCTCCAGCAATTAAGTCTGTCATGAAATCAATGCCAGAAAAACTTTCCTTATTAGGAATGTCTGTTGACAATTAAGCTCAGCAGTTTTTCCAGGAGAGTCTAAGTCCCTCCTGATTTGAATGACTTGAAGTCCACTGTAAGCAGACTTGACTGTTTTTCCAATTAATTAAAGACTACCATAGAGAAGTGTCAGAAATCCCTTAATCAACGCCTAGAAGAAGCACTGCTTTCCATCTCGTTTGTCTGTTTAATTAATATTTTTTTGTTTATCTGGAATTTATTTTTTTTTTAGCAACAGAACCATGTCCTTGTGGTACCAGTGACTTCAACGTCCAGTCTCTGACCTTATAAGGGGAAGTCTAGATGGATTCTATAATGGCCCTAGGAACCATCTTCAAGAAGGCCACCACTTTACTTGGAATTGGTTCTGACCAACTGAAGCCACCCCCTCTGGATGGAGAAATCATCTACTGTAAAAACAATGTGTGTGTCCACCCGCCAGCAACTCTGGCGATGGAAAACGAAGAGCATCACCCAGGCTACTTAACCTTGAGGTCACAGAACGATGATGATGTAAGCCAGCTTTTATTCTCTCTTTTGTTATTTATAAGATAGTTAGAAATGTGCATTGATTTTTCAATATAATAATGCAGTAACTTAAAATAGAAAAATATGTTTGTAAAATATTGATGTGTTCATTTGGCTCCTTGTGGCTAATGTGAAAGTTTTTTAATAGTAGGTCAATCTCAAGGTTATGGTCATGAAGTAAAAACAAAACAAAAAGTACCCAACAAAAGTTCAAAAGAAATAGACATTGAAATATGAAAGTCCTAGCACCAACCATTCATAGGTTATTAACAAGGCTAAGGTTTTCAAATGTATGGCAAACTCAAAGGTCAAGGTCTTAAGGTAGAAAATAAGTGTACCTAAAGAAAGGCCTTGTCACAAGAAAGACAAGGAATATGAAAGCCGTAGAAGTTATGGCCAAGGTTAAAGTTGGTAAAAGTTGTACAAAAATAGGTCAAGGTTATAGGTCAAGGTCATTAGGTAAATAATAATGGTACCCAAAGAGGGCTTTATCACAAGGAATGCACATATCACAGGAAAGGTAAAAAATCCCACTTATTTCATTGATGTAAATGGTTAATAAAGCTGACATATGTATTAATAATTATTTGTGTAAATACAAGATAACTTTTGATAATAAGATAATGAGTGAAAGAGTTATCCTTCCTGGCTGAGAATTGGATTACCTTAATCAATACAAGTATTCTGCAAATGAAAGTATTGTTGCCTTAGGTTTCTGAATGATACTTTTCCATTTATTTATTTGGCTAAGTTATGTACATTTACAGCATTTTACTGTTGTCATACTTTTATTCTTTATTTTTCCCCAGAAAAATGGACCCACATTGATTCTGACTTGGATACCCAATTCTTCTCTAAAAAAGAACCCCAAAAGCATCGAGAGCCCAAACAGGTCTTATGCCACAACACCAAGCCCCAAAAGAACCCCAAGACAAGAGTATGCCAGAAAACAGGTGACAACTCCTTCCCCAAGCAGTTCTCCAAGGGGGTCATGTGTATCTGTGGGCAGTGATGCATGTGAACAGTATTATATGGGCAAAGGCCCAGTTAAAAACAAGAAAAAACAGAGCATTGACAATTCCAGTATGAATTCAGAAATTTCTATGGGTTCTAGAGAAGACTGTTTAGACAGTTGGTCTCAGATGGAGGAACCCAACAGGAAGTTGAGCACGAGTAATAAATCTCAAACTGATTCCGGTATTGATACAGAGGATGTATTGCAAAATAATGAGAAAAATATTCCCAAAAAATGTCAGAATATTGGTAGAAATGTAAATGACTTGCACGTTGAGAAAGATAGTAACACAGAATTGAAAACTGACAATAGAAATGGTGCAGAGGAAGACATCTCTTCTTCAGACACAACTGATGGTCTTACTGCTGAAGAAAAAATGGCAGCCTTGTTAAAGAGGAACAAACTCCATGCTAAAGCTAGAAATAGACTGGAGTCTAATAAATCAGTAAGCATCGAAATGGATGGGGATAATTTGGTTGTTGTTACAGAGGAAATTGACAAACCGCAGTCAATGAACATAGACAAATACATAACTGACAAGAACTTGAATAAAAACGAGAGTAAATTTGACACCAGCTCTAGTTCACAATCAACAGACGCAGAAGGAATAAGTCTGAGTTCGGATTCGACACATCCGAGCCCCTCAGGTGCTCACTATAACAGAATGATTGACGATGTGCGAGACAGTTTCTCTGCTCATGACAATGGCTCTAGCACCTGTGACAGCTCTGAAACAGTGACAGAAGGGACAGCAAAACCATCAACAAGGACCAATGTTCCCAAAGACCTGAACTTGAACACTAATGCCAACAGCGATGGCTATTACTCGGTTCCGTCTCTGACGACCCCTGACATCTCGGTGACACGATGTCGACACTCCTCCTCCTCTTCCTCCCTGACCTCGGGGCCGGACTCGGAACCCCCCAGTGAGGGGGAGTCCCCTCCCCTGTCCCCCACGTGGAACAAGTCTCCGGACTCCCCCAGCAGTGAAGGATCAGTCCAGGTGTCCCACAACATGACTTTTCCCTACAGCTCTGTGTCATACGCCATGGGGTCACAAGAGAAGAGGAGTGCTAAGGACCAGATGTGTGGGGTCTTCTCTGTAGATCTTGGTATGCATAAGAATAATATCTGTTGTTCTGATCAGTACCACCTTATATTCATTATGAAAGTTAGGGGTACATATAAAGATAGGTTCTATACTAAATGTTTAAAAAAAAAATTCTATGTGTAATAATATAATGGAATGAAGTTAATATCCAAATCCTTCATCCTACAGGTCAGATGAGGTCTCTACGGCTGTTTTACTCAGACCCCTACTGCACCAGAGGACAAGTGGTGATAGCTAGCCGGGAGAGCCAGTACAAAATCCTACACTTCCATCATGGAGGTCTAGACAAGCTGGCCGAAATCTTTGAAGACTGGAACCTGTTTGCCAAGATGAAAGATAAGGTATGCATGTTGTGAAAAATAATAATACGTACACAATTGATGAAACAGAATTTTTTTCTCAAGGATAAGCATTTGAGTTAAAATTGTAATCTAAATTTCATTGTTTTGGACATGTACTTGAGAAATGTTTGCCATAAAATTTAGCCGAAAATAGTACACTCATCAGTTTGTTTTAACTGAGGAAAAAAAATGTAATTTTATGGACACTCCTGGAAAAGATAAAATTCACATTCTTTTAACATCATTATTTTTAGAAGAACAAGGAGAATGAGGGTCAGTATAAACAGTTCCTAATAGTGAGGCCTCACCTGACAGACGAACAGTGTCATCCTGAGGAAGGCATCTATAACATGGTGAACGAGGAGGAGTGGAAGATCCACATGACAAGTGATGGAAGAATCGAGGAAGACTATCAGCTCAGGAAGGTCAGTTTTCATCTTCCATTTAAATTTCCAGGCTTTAGGAACCAGTAGTGAGGGGCACAGTTTTTCAAGGAATTTTTGCTACAAAATGACCCCCACCCCCACTCACAACTAAAAATGCTCCCCCCCCCTAAAAAATGAAATTTGAATTGTATAAATGTTAAATTCAAGGTGTATACCAACTTACAATTGTAAGAGCAGGCAATGTTTCTCTCAATTCATAAAAAAAATCTTGTCAATGATTTTTAAATGTGGATAGAAAAACTGTAATGTTTTACGAAGAGAAGTTTTCTTGAAGGCCAACATTCCTGACAATGATATGTTTTGTAAATTACAGCACATATAAAAAAAATCTTATAAAAAATTTTGAATGTAGACATGATGTAGAACTTTTGAAGTAATATGAAGTGAAGTTAACTTGAAGGACAACCACCCTGACTCTAATATATTTTGAATTTTTACAGCACATCTTCTTTGGCGGACTAGACCCCCAATTGAGACATGAGACCTGGCCCTTCCTCCTCCACTACTACCCCTGGGATTCCACGTTTGAGGAGAGGGAAGCCATCAGGAATGACCGATACATTCAGTATCAGGACATCAGGAAAATGAGGTAACAGATAGCTTTAATTAAACATTCTAACTCTTGGGGTTAACTGTTTAGAAATAATATTAGCTTTAGTGATAAAATATTATAGTTATTCTTAAGAAAGTTAATAAATAGTGAATAGAATAAAATTTTTCTTCCTAATGAGGGTATTTTAAGAAAATACATTGCTGTGTAAAACAAGTCTTTGCAGAAGGAAAAGCAATAAAGCAGCTGGGTTGGCAAGACTTGACCCATTTTTAGCTCACCTGAGCCGAAGGCTCCTTGTAGTCGTCGTTGTCGTCGTAAACTTTTCACATTCTTCTCAGGAACCACCGGGCCAATTTCAGCCAAACTTGCTACAAAGTATCCTTGGGTATAGGGGATTCAAGTTTGTTCAAATGAAGGGCCACGCCCTTTCGCCCTTTTCCAAGGGGAGATAATTATGAATTAGAGAAAAATTAATGGCATTTTTAAAAAAATCGTCTTCTCAAGAACCACTGGGCCAGGAAAGATGAAACTCATGTGGAATCATCCTCAGGAAATTTAGATTCAAGTTTGTTTAAAGCATGACCCCCGGGGGTAGGGTGGGGCCAAAATGGCCGATCAAAGTTTTACATAGGAGTATATAGGTAAAATCTTTAAAAATCTTCTCAATAACAACTGGGCCAGGAAAGATGAAACTCATGTGGAATAATCCTCAGGTAGTGTAGATTCAATTTTGTTCAAATCATGACCCCCGGGAGTAGGGTGGGGCCAATATGACCGATCAAAGTTTTACAGAGGAATATATAGGAAAATCTTTAAAAATCTTCTTCTCAAGGACCATTGAGACAGGAAAGATGAAACTCATTTGAAATTATCCTCAGGTAGTGTAGATTCAATTTTGTTCAAATCATGACCCTTGGGGCTAGGCCAAAATGGCCAACCAAAGTTTTACAGAGGAATATATAGGGAAAATCTTTTAAAATCTTCTTTTCAAGTACTTCAAAGCCATAATTAGTAATATTTATATGGATTCATTCTCAGGTAGTGTAGATTCTAGTTCATTCAAATCATGATCCCCTGGGGGGGGGTGTTAAAATTCAAGCCCCCCCCCCACCCCAATCTCGGTAAACTTTCAGTTCTGATCCAATGTATGCTTTTTCTTAGCCGATGTGCTCAGGTGAGCGCTGTGGCCCCTGGGCCTCTTGTAATATTCAGATTTTCAGGAATCACAAATAATATGACATAATACATGTACATTGTCGGAAACCAATGGGTGATCTTGTCTTTACTTATCACAAGTATAAGTAAAGATGAGATCGCCTGTGGATTCCGAGGATGGAAATAATATTACATGTGCAAAAAGACTGACCATGCTTTGGTCTTATTAAGGGAAGACATGACACCTGAGGAGAGAGAACAGTTCTGGAGAAAGATACAGTCAACTGTGGAGAAAGATGTAGTCAGAACTGACCGCAGTCATCCATACTTCAAGGGAGATGATAATCCTAATATTGAGGTTCTTCAGTAAGTCTCTTGGTATTGTATACAGAAAATCTTAAAGCTTTTGACACACCAGGGATCAAAATAAAAAAAAATTCCTTTGATATTTTTAAGGAACATTTTGCTGAATTATGCGGTGGCCAATCCTAGGATGGGATACACCCAGGGGATGTCTGACCTGCTGGCCCCGGTATTGGCAGAGATTCAGAATGAGGTGGACGCCTATTGGTGTTTTACTGGTCTGATGCAGGGGACCATATTTGTCAGCTCTCCCAAGGACAGCGACATGGACAAACAACTGGTAAGGAAGGCTTAAAATTCTTATGTAGGGGGCATAATTAAGGAGCATGTAATGAGGCCATTATCCATTTAACATTGCATATCGAGAACATTAAATTTAAACTATAATGTTAGTTTATCGATAATAATGGTTATAAAATACAAGTGTTTTAGAAGAAATTAAAAATGTATTGTATATATATTTGAAAATAACTACATGCATATCTAGACTGTGTAGCTCAAGTTTTCATTTGAACAGTGGGTGGAGTTTTGCACTCTAAGTGCACCACATTGTACTTCTGTGCAAGTCAGTACATTTAGCTATAGATACACTATTATTGCAGAATTACCTGAGAGAGTTGCTAAGACTAATGCAGAATGAATTCTACATGCACCTGCAACGCCTGGGTGAAGACGCAATGGAATTGTTATTTTGCCACAGGTAAGAGCCAGTCATTTTAACATTGTTATTATTTTTGTTAATTTTTCAGTGTTTATAACATCTTTCAGATGAACCCCTTGGTACAAGTTTTTGTCATTCTTTATACACATATTTTGTAGGTGGATTTTGCTGTGCTTCAAGAGGGAGTTCCCGGAGACAGATGCCCTGAAGATCTGGGAGTCCTGCTGGTCTCACTATCAGACGGACTATTTCCACCTCTTTATATGCGTGGCCATCGTCAGTATTTATGGTGATGATGTCATAGACCAGGGACTCCCCTCAGATGAAATTCTCCTGCACTTCAGTAGTCTTGCCATGCATATGAATGGGCAACTTGTTCTCAGAAAGGTAGCTATAAATATTCTTTTCTTTTATTACAGTGTATTTATAAAAGATTCATTTACATTTAAAAATTGTTTAGAATTATTACATTGAAAAGACACAATCTTTAGGCTTTGCAAATTTATTTTTATTTTAAATTTTAATCAAATTTTAATTTAATACAAACAGAGAAAAGTTTATGTTAGCAGTATTAAAAAACATAAAAAAAATATCAGGCCAAATTGTAATTGTTGAAAAAAATTCTGTTTGAATGTTTGGAAAAAGTTTATTAACATGAAATGTAATAACATTTTCAAGGCTAGGGGACTCCTGCATCACTATCGAAAATTACCCAGAATCCCTTGCACATTGCATGGTTTATGCTCACTGTGTGGGCCTGGAATGTGGGACAGTGGACATGTGCCCATCGTGGAGTGTGTGGGCAATCACAAGGATGACATATGCCCCTACAACAGCAACCCAGGATCACCTGTCCATACCATAAAATGATTGTAGAAAAACTAACTTTTTAATGGCATTTCATCTGAATCCGTAAAAGAACACCATGTGTTATTATGGCAATTCAATAGAATTCATGCAGTTACACAATACCACGCCCACATTTTCTTCAATGAAAGATATTACTGGTATTTCTGAATCAACAGATGATAAATTTGATAGAAATTTTTAAAAATTGAAGAAAAGCAGATTCATAACACGCACACTTCTACATTTTTCATTGTTCACTTTTTTTGTTATTTATTCAAAAGTTGCATTGAATCTCTGAAAATCTTTTACATCAAGATATGTATCAATGTCTATTGATTTCTCAGCCTATGTGCAATAATTCAAATAATCATGGTTATTTTCCTCATAGAATTTATTTTCTTTCTTAGATGTGTCATATTATAAATCTTAATGAAAGTGTTTATAAGAATTGTTTTTTGTGATTTTGGTATACAATAGTGCAATATACTTGTACCTTTACCATATGTTAATGTAAATATCCTCTTGTGGATATTGTACATATGAAGTCATTTGTTTTAAAGTAGCTGTAAGTCTGAATATAATTTTTAGGGATGTGAAATTATTGGTGCTTTCAGGTCAAGAATTATTCATTTTATTGTGGCATTATATTATACATGTAGTAAAGTCACTTCATCATACAAGTAATAAATTCAATTATTACAGTGTAATACCATGGTACTTTAACGTATAGTTTAAGTGTTGAAGTACAAGTTAGACTAGAATACAATTCACTATGTTTGATATAAGTAGAATAGCAAGGAATAATAGGATATGGGGAGTTTTAGTAACAGGAGTCTTCTAGACAAAGAACATGTTCATGTAGTGTAGTTTACATGTAAGTAAACAATTCTTAAATGGTTGTTATAAGATTCTGTTCTTTTTGAAAGCATGCATTTTCTGTGGAAATCTAAATTTCTATGGGTTTTGTTTGTTTGTTTTTTTTAAATTTGTTTGTACTTTTGTTTTAGTGTGATTTTTTGTTGTAAGTTCCAAAGGTTGAAATCATGTAAAAAGCATAAATTGTGTTATTAAAGTATCAAAAGGGAGGTTGGGTGGAAAAAATACATCTAAACATATGGAAAATGATTTTTTATTTAAGCAATTCGCTTTAACCTTAAAACAACTTTTCTTTACAAATACATGTACATGTACTTGTTTTGTAAATATTTAAGAAAAAATCACGCAGGCTCTTTTAATCTGAAATCAATCATTTATTTGAATAAATGTATATTGAAAAGGTATTTCAACTGAAATTATGCATTTTTCTCATACCAAAATACAGACACAATGCATTAGCACTATTTTGACTTTTTTTTTTAGTGCAATGTGTTTTTGATATTTTACATTTTGTTGATCTGTGATATTTTTTTCTTTGATATTATTTACCAAACTGATTGTGACAATTATGTTTGGATCATTTCTCCAATATAATTGATTTCTTTTTGCCTTATTAGTCATGTATCTTCCATCACTTGAAAAAAAATAAGTTAGGTAAATGTAGATCTTAATTTAAGAATCTCTGTAAATGTTGTTTTTTTTTTTGCATACTACATGCACTTGCATTAAATTCCAGTAAGAATTCACATATTTCCTTTAAGGGTATTAGACTTAATCTCCTTCCCTATTCAAAGACTATACACATACTATTTTCAAAATAATTGGTATTGTTCGCAAGAGAAAAGTAATATGTTTTGATTTCTTGAAAAGTTTTTGTGATAGAGTATAAATTACATGTACATTAACTGTTGAGAAAAATCTGTTGGACTACGTGTATTTTCCTACATTCCAGCAAGTTTGTGCAATTTGGATTTAGAATTGTGTTCACTAAATGTTAACAAAGGATTGATATTACAGCATTTCAGTTCATTATTCTACAATGTTTATTGTAAATCTCAAAAGCATTGCATGTTAAAGGTTGTACATATACATGTATATTAGATGTTGGCATTTTTGTGTACATGCATACATGTATATCATTGATTTATGTCCTGAATATCAATTAAAAACATCCGTTTAAAGAAAAATTGTAGTAAAATTAATTTGTTGTGAAATTTTTGCGAGTACTTATTTTCTTTTGAATTTGAATTATTCACATTTTTTTTTTCTTATACTGTACATTTATTTTTGTCTTCATATTAATCAAAAAGAATAAGTACTGATGTTTAGAAGTACAGATATATATAGCATATTTTTTGCAATCTGTGTAGTGAAACTTTTGTGAACTGCTGTATATCGTCTGTCATTACAAAATTTGCATTTTTTTTCGTTTTCGTTGTTGTTGAGAGACTACATATTTTACGATTTATTTCAGAAAATAAATCATTATTGATACATCTTTCTTCTTTATATTGAATTTAAAATCATTTTATAGGTACATAATTGTAATGGGAGAGGAGAAAATGCAGCGGACCAGATCGGTATTCGAACCCCGGCCCCCTGAAACCATGGTCAGGTGCTCTACCAAAGCTATGTGTCAGGACTGGAGTTTCAGGGGGCACGAGTTCGAATCCTAATCTGGTCCACTTCATTTTCTCCTCTCCCATTACATTTGGTGTTATGCAAAGACCTTAAAGGGGGAGGAATGTGGCAGTCAGCCGGGGTTCGATTGGCGGTGGCCAGATAGCTTAGTTGGTAAAGCACCTGACCAGAGCTTCAGGGGACCCGGGTTCGAATCCCAGTCTGGTCCGCTGCTTTTTCTCCTCTCCCGTCACTTAATTAAGCTTTTAATTTTAGCAGCAGAAGTTTGAGTAATTTAAATTGAAAGAACAGATCACTGTCCATTTTCCTAATTAGAATTGGTAGTAACATGAATTATGCAGAGTTTGTATGCATAAAATGTTTCTAAATAGTTGGCCATTTTTAATGATGCATAATCTGGCTTGCTTTATATAATGTGTACAAAATAATGGTATATTTATCTACCTTTATTGATAAAGTGCAGGTTTTCACATCTCAGAGCCATCTTTTTTCCATGTGTTTTTTGGGAGATTTTTCGAAAAGCTCCATTATAACTTGTCTTTGGAAAATAACTGAGATTCTCTCATCTTATGATACTTGTATTGTAAAGGCTAATGTAGATTGCTGAGTGCAGATTTCACTTGATAATCTTTCTGGCTTCCTGTAAGTTTTACATCTTAGTATTGAACTACTAAAATTTATTAAACACTCACTGATACTTGTAGCGACTTATTTCAAAGAAAACCTTGATAAAAATCAACAACCATTTTTGTTCCATTTTTATTCTATCCACATAATTCTTCCAATCAGGTTAAAAGGAAAAAATATTAATGGATTTGAATCAGATTCAGTAAACAAGTGAAAACTGGAGAGAGTTTTTCACAAATATACCAAATACAATGGTCTATGAACAAAAATATATAATAAAAAGAACTTAAAGCATCGAGATCATTTACCCCCAGCATAAAAAATATCAAGATTCTACATTTAACTGGAAGCAGTGAATTGCGATTTTTTTTTGAATAGACAGAGCTAAATTATCAGCTGTTCTTGCATATAAAAATACATTACAATGTAAAACAATTTTTAAAGTACAGTACAATCCATTCAGCATAGTTTGAATAATCTGCTTCATAATTATTATGCATATTCATGATTGGAAAGGCATTAAAGTTTCTAAGCAAATATACATTTGTGATAAAGCTAATCAATTAATACAGCACTGGTGCGTTAATATCAATAATGGATTTCAAAATTGTAAATACATGTATACACTTACTTTCAACTGCCTATGAAGATAAATACTCTAACAAGTAAAAATGTTATCTTCAAAAAGATGTTTTTTCTTTTTATAAACCTCACTTAATTTTTTTCTTCTAAAAAATCTCAGACAACAATTGAAGGACAATACAATTTACTGTCATACATAAAAAATAAAATCCAACTGAAATTTTTTTTTATGCAATTCTGAAATGAACCAATAATATCACATACATATATTTATTCATACCATTAACAAATGCATTTCACCTGCACTTCCATTCATTTGTTCACATTTCAAGCACACTCATCTCTCATCACATGAAAAATAATAAAAAAAAAGATGACCTCTCTCAATATTAATTGTATCACAGAAAAACAGCAATTTATAAATGAATTGAAGATTGGGCAAGAATTTAACACTTTCTGCATACTGGTGATGTGCGTACATGTATATATTTTTATTTTTTCACTGAAGTATTTTTGCAGTCAGATTTTCCAGGAAATTTAGCAGCTAAAATTAAATTCTCCACAAAAGAGACATTTTAAGTAGCCCATCACTTCAGCTCTGCATGCAGTTGATTGTCAGTTGTTCACATGGCACAAAGAAAAACTCTGTTATATTAAGAGCATGGAAGACCAAATCATTGATGAAGATGTACTCATTGAAAACACAATGTTTCTAAAGCCATGGTTCTTTGAAGCCTATTTCTGATAAGCTTAAAAGAGCTATTCATCCATGTTGAGACTACAAGGTCTTTTAAACTCTTGACTTCGCTCATGAATCCATTTATTCGAGACCCACTTTTGACCGACCAAGACTGGACAAGCTGCATGCCTTGTGTCATAAATTCCATCTCCATTTCGGTACAAATTATACCAGAAGGCTGCAGCACCCTATGAAAAGTTTAAAAATCATTTGAATTATAATTACAAAATTTCTAACACTTTATATGCTATCAAAACAGTACTGTACTTCTGATGCCTGTTCAACAAAGCTCACCACCGTTTCTGTTGGGGGTATAAGGAATTTTAACAAGCATTTGCTCTGTTGAACAGGCATCTGGAAACTATGATTTGTAAAATTAATAGAAAAAAAATAACATGCAAAAACTTTCCAAAACATGAGCATGAAATTAAGATTAATAAATTACCTTTTTAGGGAATAACTTGACTCCAATGTATGGGAACACTGTAGCTCCTCCAGCATCTACATCTGACATCTGAGCAAAGAAAGTTATGTTTTTTCAGTACATGTTCTATTTATCAGATGAAAAATCACATCACAAGAAGGAGAGAAGAAAATTCAACAATTAGTTTTTACTGACGTACTATATAGTTCAAACTTCTTCTTTTTTCTTACACAGGTATTTGACAAAATTATTATCTGACAACTCTGATTATATCATTAAGAATTTAATTATCTCTGACTTTTAATTGTGAAAGCATTCATTTTCCCCCTCATCAAGAAAATGTGCTCAAAGCTTGATGTCAAACTATTCTTCACATTTCCAATAAAGGTGCAGTATATTACATATATGTCATTATTTCAATAGAATGCTGCATGCTCAAATTTTCTGTCTGCAAATTGGACATAGACATATCTACATATTTTTGTCTATAGTTAATTAATACATGTATACATTACCAAGGATATAACACTTTGAATTTCTTCCCCACCCTCCCTTTTCACATATCATGAAGGATTGTTTAAAAAATTAATTAAGACAGATGAATAATGTGTTCAGATATTTCACAAGAGCATGCATAAGCTCTTCTTGTTTTCTACAAAAAAATCTAAATATATAAAATATAACCAATGTCGTAAAAGGAAGAGAAGTTATATTAAATTGTATGATATCAGGAAGGATTTTATATACTGTGTTGTCATATAATTTGAGGTACATTTTAAGAGCAAAATGAATGAAAAATAATTGAAGAAGATACATAAACCCAGCACCTGAAGTTTTTTAGTTATGGTTAAGTGCAGCTGTATCCAAATGCTATCTTGTCCCTATAGTGCAAGACCCTAAAAAATTTACAGCTAAAAGATTCAAGTGTTTAAATCAAATCCATATACCTATACAAGGATGTTTCTACCCCATTGCTACCTATTTTTTCTACAAATGCTAGTTAAACAGTTGTATACATGTACCAAAATGCCATGGACCAATTTAGATCATTTTATCACAGGATTTTATAATTAAAAAACTTTTTTGCAAGTGTTAATCATATGTGTGTTTGCCCTAGCTTTGTTCTACTGTACAATATTGTACATCAAAACTGACATCCCCCCCCCCCCAAATCACCTGACAATTCCATGGCAATGGCCTAAATATATATGAAGGTAGACTGAAAAATTTATACTTGGCGAAGCGGCACAATTTCTTCAATTGTTTTGCATCTCCATAGGTTTTTAAAGGTAGGTTTATTATACTGGGTGTATGGGACTCTACAGTTATACTTATCTGATAATTTCTTACTTTGTAAGTTCACTGAAAATAGTAGTTGTTCAAGTTTTACATAGTCTGACCCTAAGTGTGTGTAAAACTTTAAAAATCTATGTAAAGAAATGTCTGAAAATCCATGTGTTAGGTCTATTTCCTAAAGCATTAATTAGCAACTCTGTTTTAATCTGGATTACTTACATAAGTTAGCCAAGTGGCTATTCTGTTACCAGATCCTAGGTCACGGAAAGCATTGGTCTCTTCTTTCTGAACACAAATATTACCAAAACATACAGAAAAAACTCATGACAAGGTTATACCGCTGAATTAAGCCAAACTCAGCCTATAAGCCTAACCCTAGTATCTGCTGTGCATGCAATGCTGTGTTTTCTCCAAAGCTGGGCATAGTTTTGTCATTCTATACATCTGATTAAGTCGTCCGAAAAATCTGACATTTTCCTGGCTTTTTTACGATTTTGATATTTTACATGCCAGGAAAACGTCAGATTTTTTGGACTACTGAATCGGAAGGAAAAAGAACTGAAATTTTTATTACAACAAAATTTATCAGTCACAGTACATCAGTATAATATTATACATGTAATGACTTTTCTCTATTCTATATATATTATTATATATTCTTTTTTTTTCCCAAAGTGATTTTTTTTCTAATTTTAAGTTTCAGTTCCTTTTCACATTAAATGTTAGAAAAAGAAAGCAATACATGTATATGTAATAAACACTGGCTATCAAAAACTTACATAAAATAGAAAAGTTGCAACTCGGTTGCCATTATGAATGTAAAATTCTGATGTGTCTAGCTCTCGCTGCTGTAATTTAATACAAAACTAAAATAATTTACTTTCATGCCACCCCCCCCCCCAAAAAAAAAAAACAACACTTCTTTGAATCATTTATTTTTCCTTGTACCAAAGTCAAGTTGACTGCTTTGGAAGACGAAAGAATAAACCCACTGAGTTAGTAAGTACATGTATACAAACAAACAGAGCAGCAGGGACTTAAAAAGGTCAACAAAAGCCTTATTTGGAAAAAAAACCAAACATTTCCTATATGCCTAACCCTAGTATTTGCTGTACATGCAATGCTGCATTTTCTCCAAGGCTGGGCACAGTCTTGACATTCTATGCGTCTGTATCAGATGGAAAAAGAACTGAAATTTTCATTGTTTGTCTTAAAAAATATACATCCATACTTTGAAAAATTTACTTCAATCTCATCTAGAAACTATATTACAATTATTTACTTATCTCCCTTTTTATGTCAATCAGAAATCCTTTTTTTATCAGACTGAGTAATAATTTTCCAATTTCAAATTTTAGTTCTTTTTCCACATTAAATGTTAGATTGAAATAGAAAGCAACACATAAATGTACATATAAACACTGGTTATCATAAACTTACATAGAAAAGAAAAGTTGCAATTCGGTTGCCATTATGAACGTAAAAATCTGATTGGTCTTTCCTCTGTAATTGAGTTTATACAATACTAAATGGAATCTAATATCATGCAAAAAGAAATAACTTTACTTTTTGTGTATTTAACTGCTTTCAATCAGAAATATATATTTAAAACAGTTATATTTTGGAACACATCTTCATAGAACAAAAGAATATTGCATAACAAAACACCTTGGCAATACTTGCGCAACATTTTTGAAATATGTACAAGTTCAACTTCCTTTAAACTAACAACACTACACAGAGAATAAGCTTTATGCTGTAATAACAATATCTGTTGATTCTTAATGTAATCCTAATACAGATCTACCGGTAAATATGATAAATTAAGAAATATTCAAGCACAGTCTATGTGAAAGAACAAATCTTCAGAAGTGTTTTTGTTGTGGACATTTTTTCTCCACTAAAAACAATATTTTTAAAGAGCTAAATGCAGAATTTGCCCCACAGAAATCAAACACTGAACAATTCTTGAAATGTACTAAATTGTATATCTTAAATGAAAAATCTAAATGAACAAAAAATATAGTTTTGAGGTAGGTTTTTGAGAATTTTTTTTTCATGTTTCTATTTTCAACTGCTTTAGAACATTACAATTATACATTTCTCCATCAAAGTTTAATTTTAGGGGCAAATATTGGTTATTATCGAATATAGTCCTACTTTTTTGTTAAAAAATAATACTAGTAAGACAAACACAGAATTACAACTTACAAAAATATTCTCTTGCGAAATTTTATCAGATTTTCTATGGAAATTTACAGATTTCAAAGTAAAATTTGAAAAAAACTTACCCGTGCAAAATCAAAATGTGGTTCATATTGCCCTCCAAGTCCATAATTAGCTATCTGTAAAAAATTTTTCAAGATTAATGTTAAACAGAAAGTTTTGAATTTACCGGTAAACTTTTATTTCCTAGAGATTAAAAGTAACCTCCTTCCAAATGAAGGTGGCTCACAAAATGCCCGTATAAGCCTTTAAAGTAAGATTACTGTTACACAAAACAATTCTTCATTTTTTTCTTCAAACAGTTCTTAATTCATATATGTGCATTGCATTTTTATTCTTCCTTTCCTCTTAGACTATCACAATCTAAAGCTAGCATCTATGTGAATACAATAATGTCTCATATAGGTTCCTTTATTCTAATTCATTATTATCACTGCCAAATATAATTCTGCATACCAATATTTCTAGTAGATTACACATATCACTGCATGTTAAACTCATAAGCTTTCAGGATTGTGCCCTATTTTGAATGGCCTATTTTTGTTCTATATTTTGAAAAAGTATGTAAATAAAAACTTCTTTCAATATCCTCTGTCAACTCATTTAACATGTAGAAGTCTTGGCAACTAGAAAAATCAAATGCTTGAATCACATATAGCTCACCTGTAAATCTTCTGCAGTTTCCATATTCAGACCTGTGATGGCTGCTATCCTATTGTTGACATTGTGTATTACTGCATCATCATCGTCTTTTAACCAAGCACTGAAATGAAATAAAGTATACTGCTGAATAAAAATGTCACTTCATAAAATTTTTTTTTTTTTTTCAATCAAATGGGGAAAAAACACTAGAAAAACTTTCACTGTCACTGAGAAGTACAATGTTAAAAGCTGAGTTATCAACTACACACATATCTTCACTTGCAAAGGGTTTTTGTTCTGCCCTGCTCCCCATAAATTTTGGGGAGAAGGGCGGACCGAAAAACCCTTGCTAGCGAGGATGCTACACAAATAAAAACAGACTGACAGATGAACAGACAATGTGACTCCTATAAGTCTCCTGCATTTTTTATGTGAAGCCTTAAAAAATTTTGGTATTCAAGAGCACCAAAAAGTATTTCAAGTAATTTTTCTAATCTCAATTTTCATCTGAGATTATTTTCAAAGAATTCAAAAAAGTATTTTATTGAAAAGAAACCTGAATTATAACAGCAAAGTTATAACTTTAATTTCGATTACTGAATACATATATACTTAAATGTATGAATATATTGTGCATGCATGTACATTATAACTTTAAGTCAAGTTTACAAAATGATTGAAACTACATTTTAAAGATAATATAATATGGATATGAAGTACTACATTTACAACAATTGAATGAAGTAAAGACTGACTCTAAATTCTACCTAGTAAAAAAACAAGGAAAAAAACAGATGTGATTGTCAAATACATACAATCCCTACCCCAAAATATGCCAGTCCATGACCAAGGTTAAGCTTGTTCAAAATTACCGGTAGGTAAAAGCCCAAGGTGTGTTCATGAAGTCAAAAATTGGTATTCAAAGAAAGGTCTTGTCACAAGAAATACTTCTATGAAACATAACATCCCCAACACTAACCATTCATAAGTTTAAACCAAAGTTGTTTTTTTTTCAAAAGTAGGTTAAACATCAAGGTTACAGCCAAGAGGACGATAAAAATATTGGTAAACAAACGAAGTCCTTGTTCCAAGGAATATACTTATGAAATATCAATGCCTTAGGCCCAACAGTTCAAAGTTATGATTGAGGCTGAAGTTTGTCTTTACTAAAGGTCAAGGCAAAAATTGTTAAAACTCAAAGAAAGGTCTTGACACAAAAAATAAATATGTGAACAAGAAGGCCCCAGTCCCAATGAAGTGTTGAGAAGTAATGGACAAGTTTAAGCTTTTCAAAATTCATTAAAAATATTAAATAAAAAAGACATACAGATAAACACGTCAAAAACTCTTTGCCCTAAATCTCATTTAGAACCCAGCAAAAAAACCCAAACAAACAATCCCACATTCAATGACAGTACAGAGCAATATTTACATTGCATATAAAAAGTAAGCTCATTTGACAGGAAGTAACCTAGAAATAATGAATCATTATGCCAAACAAAGGAGTTATTGTCCCAAGAAATGCATTTGATCCCCAATTTATTGCACAAAGCTATCATTCTCCTCTTATTTCTGAGACACAGCTTAACAGTCAAAGCAGATAACACAAACATACACACACAGATAACCGTACCTTTTACTAACTCTGTATTCAGCTGTTTCTAGTTTACCAGTTCTGGCATTATGGACAGTAGCCCTACCTAACTAGATTGGAAAAAAAAAGAAAAAGACTGTAGAAAAATATACAGTAATTGAAGAACTGTTTCATGGTCATAGAAATATTTCATCTCTTCTTCATAGTGTGAAAATGTGACACTAATATTTTCAGTAATTAAATTTGATGGTAAAATAGGACTGGCTTCCATTTAATTTTTTTTTCTTCAAAAAGCTCATTATTTTCTTAATGAGATTAATGACAACAATTAATGAAAATAACAATACTTTTTTGTCCTAGGTAAAGTGTGACATTTTCACTATTAAGAAATGTAAGAAGTGTATATACCTGGTACATGTATGTAATAATCATGTTTCAGGGATAACAGAACTGCTTCAAATCAAAATGTCTCCAACTTTGAAAATTGAAACAGACTCACAATATAAACTCATAACTTTTTTTTCAGAAACCATTCTTAATATAAATGCAACTCAAGTGTCATGGTTAAAAAACATGTCTATATGAAGAAGACAGCCTATTTTTAAAGCTAGTAAATTGTTGGTACCTCTTTTTGCACATGTAATTAACAACTTGTACTTGTCATATATAATGTAAAATGCATGTATAAGTATACAAAGTGATTATTTTTTTCCTTTTATGCCTCTCTGAATCATCACAGGTGTGCATACAACTTTTCATTATCTGCTTATGTGCATTATCTATAAATATACACACATATAGCATCATGAAAATAAACCTCATCATTCATCGACTTTCTTTAATGAGCCATAACTATGCTACTTTTCTTTTACTTTATACAGAAATTACTCTATAACTATACTTTCAAAAAATGCTTGATGGTAAATAGATTAGTCTTTTTCAATTCTGTTGAAGACATTTGATAACTTGCAGTTGATAGATCAATGAAGTTGGGTATTTGAATACAGTGGATATGGTATTATCTGTTTGTCAGACTGTCAGACATCTCACCTTTTACAAATTCTATAATTTGACGATGCGCTCCCAAATACACCTGCTCTTTTTAACTATTACAAGAGAGTTTCAGGTATATAAATTTTTTCATATCATATTTGAATTGACTAAAAATTTTAAACACAATAAAAAGCAGTCCATAACATACCCGCTGTTTAAAGTTTTATATTTGACCTAATGAAGAGGGCAAAGATGATTGAAAACAAAATGCTTAAATCATCTTGAACAGTTTATACAGTATGGTCTCATTCTTACGATGTTCATTTTCTCATGGTAAAATATCAGAATACCCTGTGCAACGTTATAAAAGTTCCAAATAAAATCCATTTAAAAATCAATTTGAAATAAAGCTTAATTACCAGTATATTATCAGTGTATGGAGGTGTATTTTTTGTTCTGCTTTTATCTTCCAATAAAGCAATTTTCATTCACAACATCTTGTTCATTAATGATTAATATTATTGCACACTTACTTTTGGAGTGGCTAGTTTTTTGATGGTCTCTATCTCATAATCCGACAAGACATCATGGTAGACAACAATCCAGGGATCCAAGTAAACGTCCTCCTCCTTAGCCGGCTGTAACAGCAGGATGGGGTTGTTCTTGTTTACGTAGCGACACTTCAATTTGTGCTTCAGTTTATAATCCTGAAATAAAAAACAACAATTTTATATATTTTAACCACATGTGATCTTTACAAAGAATTAGAAGATATCTTTTAATCAGCAAACAAATATTACCATTTAATTTTCCAGCAATATGACATAATATACTACAGTATTTTCACCCCCCCCCAACAGTTTTTTTTACAACAACTCCAATTCCAGTTTTATTCTGAAAGCTGTAAAGTACAAAATAATTTCAACCATTAAACCTATATGACATTACATGTGTCTCCTCTCCCCTACACAGACTTTCGTAGGTCTGAAACTCCTCGCCTTTTCTGTATTCGTCCAGGGGTCGTACTGTGTATTCGTTAGGCTCGTCAGTTTCCTGAGCTCCTCCGTCATCGCCTCGTCGTTTTCTCTCCTGTTCCTCCAATAACTTTTCATAATAATTGCGATTATTCTGTGCTCTCGTATGATGAGGTACTACAAAATGAAAGGAACAAACTACCATTATGCAATGCACAAAACTGTAATTATATGCAAATATGGACATAAAAATATCCAATTTTTTCAAAGATTTTATACAGATCAAATATGAAAATTTTCAATTACTATGTTAAAAATAAAATAGCCTGTGTCATATCCACAATGATTACACTCCAATTTAAAACAAAAAGATATTAACTAAATATTAAGGAAATTTATACTTACATAGGGTCAAAAGTTCATTGGTCAACACCAGAGCCCTCTCTATATCACCTTGCTGAAAACAGGACACAAGAATGTAGATAAGTTAATATCATTATCAAAAAACTAATGTGCAGTGATGGCTATTTTTCTTTCCTAAAACCAGTGTTTTAAATGCTAGGCCAGCATTATTTATTTGCACAACAATGATGATCCAAATGAAAGTCCAATGAACACAACTATGTTTCATATAGTACTCTACTTGTACACTAAATATGAAATACAGAGAGAGGTGGGTTATATAAAACATCTTTTGTTGGTCTGCAGAAGACTTTAAGCAGCCTGGTTTTAATCTGATCTAAGCACGTCCTATCACTTTTTTTCCCTTTATTACCCTATACATCAGTCACAGTATTGGAATTTGACAAAGAAATCACAAATTCCTCTCCTACTTAGCCTACAGCATACCATCAAAGCAGCGTATGACAAATAGTCGAGCACCAAGCTCCTGGGAACAGTCTTATTTTTCTCCTCCTCTTCTTTGTCCAAAGACGCCTTCATCCAGAGGGCAGTGTGATAGAAGTCTTCATTTTGATAGGCCTGTCGTCCAATCTCAAAACAGTCATTGGCTGTAAGCAGATCATTGATTGGCTAGTTTTGAGACAGTCATGGTAAAACAAGCCTTGACTTCTGGGTTTGTTATTCCTCATGCTTGGTTGATAGATTGTTGTTATGGCAATATAGCCATTTTTCAGTTTGCCATGCAAAACTATTAGTAAATCAAGTCCATAGCTGAATGCACTTTATACTCTCTTTTTATCAACTATAGTGTGCAATAATAATTGGCATGAATTCACCAACTGTTAGTTCAAATATTCCAGACAGCACCTAAGAGATGGACTCTGAGAAAAGACAGAACACAAATTCCAAAACAAAAGAGTTTACAGAAACCATGCAGAACAAACATGCACTTTTATTTTGTGACTGTGGCTAGGTTTTTCATAAGTCTCAAAAAGGTGTCCATGCCTGGCCTTGCACTTTGTAACCACAAAGATATGCTTTTTGTGACCTGACAAACAAGGTTAGGGTTTTCAAATGCAGAAGCCAGAGAAATAAATCTTGCTTGTTATAAGTATTAAGAAATGATAATTTCCAATGGATAAATATTTGGTAAAACCTATTTTCTCCAATTTCTTTACATAAGGCACTCATTGCTGTAAACAACTCCTCCTTTAACAAGATTTTTACTTCTACAACTGAGATGGAAGGAGATTATGTTTACATGGGTTTGTCTGTTTGTGTGCAAGACTTCTTGTCAAGTTATGAATTTTGGAAATAGAATAGAGTTGTCAGTTCAGAGAAAACCTTAAAGATAATCTAGTAGATGATGCCAAAGCTAGGATTTTTGACATTTACTTCTTTTGTAGAGGGAGGGAGGGGGGGGGGGATCTCCACAAGTCACATTGCTTTGAAGTGGACTTTGCAAATTCCTTAAAATGGAGAAACCAAATGCTGAGTGTTCTACAGTTGGTATCTGGTACAATATTGTCACATTTCATACTTTTTTCTCAATGACTTTACTATAATTGCATTGTTTCCTAGGTAACAGAAATGTGCAAAAAACCTAATGTATGTGAGATTCATTCTGAATGAATACTAACTTTTTACATCTGAGAGGCTAAAGGAGTCCCATACTTACTTTATAAAGAGAAAATGCTAAGTAGTCCAGTATATCGACTCGTTGGACAGTGCGATTTTTCTCAATGCCAACCAGGGCTAGGGCTTTTTCCATCCACATGGTTGTGTGATAAAAGTCTTCATCGTTATATGTCAGCTTTCCAATTTCAAAGCAATCAGAGGCTGAAATAACATCAGTAACATGCAGCATGCCAATTCCAAATTCATCATAGCTGTTGTTAAATGCAAATACATGGTTAGTCTCATTGCATACAATCACTATGTCAGAAGCTACTGTTCTGCAATTATTTTAAAACATCAAAGTTAAGGCGGAGGGGGACAAAATTTAGCATCAAATTGAAAATTCTATGACCAAAAAAGTATCAGATTTTTCTTAAAGTTGTCCCTAAAAATTGAAATATCAGAGGACATTAGAAATGTAGGGGCGCTTGGGTTCCTCTCCAAAAAGGGGGTTCAGAGAGAATACCAAAATAACCGGTGATGACATCAAATAAGCAGGGAAATTTCTTGACCCCCAAGTGTAAGGACAACACTGTTTCTTACTTGTCCTGTACTTTACTTAGATGGAATTTTTAAATTGGTATTTCTGAAAACAAAACAAGTGTAAGTTTGTTCTTCACATTTCTTTGGACTTTAAAAACTAAAAACTTTTCTTTTAAAAAACCTGTAGCCAAATAATTGCCACCACGATTTTCTTTTTAACTTTTTATCTGAAGATGATTTTGCTGATGTATGTGACAACAAATGACATGTTTTGAAAAGTGCATTCCACTCATGCAGAACAAAAAAGGAGATTGTCTGAGAATGCTGTTAGACCTGAACCCAATGGCCCAATTTAAATCCTACAGCAATGTTAGCATTCACCCAGTGTGTATAGACTTTTTGATGGTTAACTGATTAATGTTTTAAAGCATGCAATTCATTTAACTCCTAGTTCGTTTGATGACACAAATTCTATATCCATTCAAACTTCTAAAGAGAGGCTGTCATGCATAACACTAGAAGACAGGCTTTTTTCATCATGATTATTTAAAATTAGTTATGCATTAAATGTCCTGCAAATGATCATGATGATATTTTTCTAGTGTAGAAAAGATATACATGTATCTGAACAACTTCACAGTTTGTTTTCTAAAATTATCTTAATATTTTTAACTAAAATTTTTGCGATCAAATGCTACATTCTTGTGAAAGAGTCCCAAGTATAATACATGTACCATATTTTTAAACTGTAATTCTGATTTCATTTCAAAAGTATTAAGAATTAACAAATTCATGTACATGCAAAAAGGGCATGTTATTTTTCAAATGAACACTGATTTTTTTATTTATCAATTTGTTCTTGGATTCAGTAGTTGATCCTGGGACTAACCTGACATAGAATTAGACACCATGGACTGGATCCGCCCCTGGGCCAGTTTGTTGGTATCCAGCTGGTACGTGTCCTGTAACCGTAGTAACGCTGTCACCGCCCCCTTCAGATCCTCGTACTTAGGCAGATATCCTTTAAGTTCCTCTATTCTTTTGTGTACATCTGCAGATAGGATGAAAGTGAAGAAACCTTCAGTATCAATTCCATTACCATGACCAAATAATTTATATATACAAGTACCACCATCTTTCTATGAAGTTCCTTTTTCTTATATCTAACAATTATTGTGATTTCAAGTGTAAAGTCTTATGCTTTCTTGTTAAATACCAATGAGATATCCAACAGCATTTCAAAAAGATAAAATGAAATAATTTGATTCATTTTAAATTCTGCTTTAATTTACCACTTTCAGGATTGCTCTGAAAATTGGGGGCCACGTCTTTATCCCAGTCTATGGTGAATCGCTTCATGTACAAGTAAGCATTGATTGGATTGGCTAGGAGGTTCTTGTCACCGGCTAGGGCCTTCTCACTTTGCTCAGCATAATCTTCCGCAATACTGAAAGCCAAGAATCAAACCATTAATGATTTATATTTTGATTATTTACTTGGTTATGGTTACATATTGTATGTTTATCTGCCAACTTATTGGATACTGAAGAGTATAAGCTCTGAAAACAATTTGTTTCGAAACCAAAGCAGGCTACTGACAGCAAAGTTGATATTACAGGAATTTCAAAAACCTCATTCAAAGTCAGCATTTGCTTAATTCTATAGTAATTATAATGATCTTGTTAGTACCAGTAAATATATAACCTATTTAATACTGGAGTACTGGGTCATATTTTGGCTGACTTGTTTTATACAACAGTTTGGCCTTTGTTTTTATACTGAATGCAGAATATTCTGTGTACCTGATCAATACATAGGGCTCATAGTGGACGTGACCGATTGATAAGGAAAGCTTACTCCTCTAGGCACCTGATCTCACCTCTGGAATTTCCAGGGGCCCATGTTTTATGCCCTCTTCAAAGATTTGTATTTTTTAAAGATTTTTTTTTGATTGATAACTTTTTATATTCATCCTTATCATTTTCAAACTTAATTTTTTCAAAAGGATCTATCAGAATCATACATTTCTATTTTTAAAAATGTGACTTGGAGCTTAAGTATCAATTCAATGTAGCTGGTATCTATCTTAGCAAAAAGTATTCCGTTACCAATTTGGAACAACTTCAGTAAACTTTTGGTACCTACCAAATCTATGCATGCTTTCCCTACTTGGTAACTAAACCAGCCCTAACTTCTACATTCAAGAACACACCCCTGGTGAAAATGATTTTGAAATAATGATATCTAACCCTAGTAACTTTTACTATGTGTTATTATCATTTGAAAGAAATGAAGATGTGCAATATATTGATCATTCCTCATATAACTGTAAATATTCATGAATGGATTCACAATTTCAAAGTTCAGCTTTACAAAACATTTCAAAATATTGTGAGACCTATCTGAATCATTCAAAAACCCTCCAGGTCACTTAAAAGAAAGGAAATGCCTTTAACTCACTGTATGCTACATGTAAATAGTCAGAAGAGAATACTATGCTTTTGATAGAATTTATAACTCAGTCATTCATGTTTATTGGTCTCTTTATCGTGTGCATATTTTAACACGGAAATGCATGGCCATACGTGTCAGAAAGAGTATTGGTGGTTGTAATCTAAATTGATACAAAACCTATTATTTTGTCTTGCCTGAGTCATGTTCCATAATTTCATAATATGACTTTTTTTCTTCCAAATGTTCTTTTTGTGTCAATATAATGTTGCCTGTTCAACAAGAGCAAAAATCTATCTTGAGAAAAATTTCCTGAATTTATATGTTTTAACCAAAGAAAAAATAATCCTGTCTACCAATTTTTCTTTAGTCACAGCATTTTTTCCTGACCAAACTTAAAAATCCATTTCTGCAAAATGACATTCAATTACAATAGACAATGATGAATGGATTTACTACACAGCACGGAATGCCAAGAAGGGAAATTGATTTTAGCATATTAATTAATAAACTGTCTGCAAGTTAAAATTATAACTAGAAATTAGATATGCTTATGAGAATTAAAGATATGATTATGCAGTCAGGGCAATGAAGCACATTCAACCATAAGAGTTATCCAAATGTACAGTAAAACTGTAAACAGGGACATTTTTGCCCTCGTTTTGTTTTTGACCCTTTCGTCCTACCCTCATTTGGGCAAATTTAAAAGTGGGCAAATTCAAAGAATAGTTGAATACAGTATAATTTCGTAAATAAAACTATGACTAGGCAAATTTAAAATGGGACAAATTTGTTTGTTAACTTGTTTGAAAGGGCAAAAATAACCACAAGCACATGATGAATGGATGGTATTAACCCCCCCCCCCCCCCCCCCCCCCCCCCC
>PRKT01000189.1:565153-576785 GCA_003671525.1 Saccostrea glomerata
ACCTCCCCCCCCCCAGCTTCTGAGAATTTTTATTAGACACAATTATCTAAAATACTGATTTTCTTGTCTATCATTCTTATAATTTTGATATCTGATCAAATGCCAGTATCATTTTCCATTTTATTAAGATTTAGAGGTTGGCCCTTTATATTTAAAATTTCATATTCACAATTTTTATCTTTTTTATCGGTAGATATATCAATAATAATGTAATAAAAGAAATAATAGAAAATTGGTTATAAATCTGATACGAAAAATACTGCAATTTAGAATTAATTTTGTGAAAAGCTGTCAATATGACATATTTGTCTCTTTGTCTCTGAATCAGAATAATGACTGGCATATGAACATCATACAGTTTCCCCAAAATGGACATGGTCATTTGTTATATTATTTGCTACATAGCTACATTTTTAAATAGAAGATATTGCATGTCCAAATGTAGAGAAAATATCTACTACTCAGTACTGGAAAATACTGGTAAATCAGACCTATTCATATGGATGCTATCAACTATTCAAAACATGAATTTTGTCTTGAAATATAATCAATTCATTAAATATGTTATAGAATCAAATAAGGCTTCTATTTTGTATAATCCTAAATTGTCTATGGTCTGAATGACCATACTGATAAGTGACCATAATTTCCTGTTATCTGTCAATATTACAGCTGTGTCCTTTTCTTTAATCAACATATATGACTTCCTATTCAATCAGTGGTCAAGGATAAGCCATGCATAACTTTTTATATAAACATGTAATCAAAACAGGATTTATGCCCATGTCAACACACACTTAATTATGTCCTTCCTCTCTCTTTCCAGGAAATTGTTCTATACATAATATTATGGTCAAAGTGACTTAAAATTGAATTTGACATTAATAAAAGTATAATACAATATTTAAAAGCAGAATTGTTTAAATACTTGGATCCTTATAATGACAATCAATCAAAAAGGTATATTGTATACACACAAATCAAGTCGAGAAGGGGTGGGTGTTCATTGGGAAGTACCCAGACTTGAATATCTTATGTTTACAAAACAAGATTGCAGGCTCTTTTATTTATAGATCATTCTAAAGTGAAAGTTTGCCTGTGTGGAATCGAAAGTTCTAGAGAAGATTTCCAACTGCAATTTTCCAAAATAGAAAGAATCTTCCCTTGTAAAAACACACATACCTTTTGAGTTTTGCAAGTCGTTTTTCTTCTTCATGAATGTAATCTTGAATGGCAACAGCAATGTCCCTTTCTGCAAACAAAGCACTCTCAAGATGTGCCATGGAAGAGAACAATTCGGCACACGTAAACGCTGCCACGCAAGCGGTCACCAACAGAGATACAAAAAGTTTCATGACTTCTGCTGCAGAGCAGAGGAAATTCTTTCTGAACAGCTGATCGCACGTTGTCAGTGCTGGGTAATCTTCGGAGTTTCTCTGACAGTCACAAATCAAATCCTTATTGTCAAAAAATCTACGTGTACAACGAATTAATCTAACGGAAATGTTGGATGAGATGAAGCATGGGCATATAAACAGAGTCTGCCTTATCAGGTTACATTTTTTACGAATTGGACGAGTCTATGTTTTGGTGGGAGAGCAGGGTTAGTTTGTTTCAAGTTCCGAAATCGCAAACTGATAAAATTGTGTGTTTGCTGCGCAGGTAACAATTTCCACAGTAAAATGATTTTTTATATTAAAGAAAAACATTTTGTTTAACATCATCTGAAAACAGTTTAGCATCATTTTACTCAAATCAAGGCGACGGAAACTACTTCAATAGGTAAATCCGGGGTTGTGAAGGGAAATTCAATAGGTGGAATGTATGGAATGCCATATACGACAGCCAACTGCTTACTGTCAACTGCTGACTGCTTACTGCCAACTGTCAGCTGCTTACTGCCAACTGCCACACATTTGAATAAATTTTATATTTGTATTGATATTTATATGAATATTCACAAAAAAGGGAAAAAAGGCACGGATCCAGGACATTTTTTCCAAGGGGGTCACCCTGGTAAAATTGAATTGAATGAAATGACCAATATGTTTTATTTTATGTAATATTCAATATATGCTGTTGATAGTATATTGTTTATCTTTTTTATTTGTTTTGCTATTTGAAATAGGTAATAAAATGACTATTTTCCGCTTTTAATCTTTAAAGACCCCCCTCCCCCGGAGACAACAAAACCTTTGAAGAGAGAATAATAATAAAAAAGATTTGTCGTTTCGCAGAGAAAGATGTTTTGAAAATAAATTTACTTTTTCCATTATAATCTATAGTTAAAAATTTCCTCAAATTAAAGATGTATATCTCTGTGTGTTATAATGTTTCACATTTGCATAGGGGGCATTTAAAATTTGTACAGTCATATGTTAAATAAACTAATCGAACTACCGGTATAATGACCTTGGACCCTCCACTTAGAAAACGCCGATCAAACAATTATATCTCTTTGTACAAATAAAATATGTTTTACATGCATAGATCTAGAGAGAGGGGTCCGGAACACTCCTCTGAAATTTGTAAAGTTATATATATGCACAAACTAAACAAACTTAGAGTTATTTTGTATAAAATAGATCAACTATAAGGGACCTTTGAACCAACACCCCCCCTTCCCAACCGAAAATGTGGATTCGTGTTAAGTTGGTATGAAAAATGTCATAAACATGAAGGTATGACGCATAAGAACCCCCTCTCCCCGGCCGAAATAAATTTTCACACTTAGGAAAGGACTTTACGTATTTTTTGCTTGTCAAGAAATTTCTGGGTTGGACTTTTTTTTACCCTCTTGTAAAAATGTCCTATAGATCCGCGCCTTTTTTTTTAAATTTACATAAATATCAATATTAAAATAAAAATTATTCAAATATGTGTGGCAGTTGGCAGTAAGCAGCTGACAGTTGGCAGTAAGCAGTCAGCAGTTGGCAGTAAGCAGTTGGCTGTCGTATATGGCATTCCATAGGAATGAGAAAAAAATATTAGAAAAATAATTTTTAAAATTTTATATTTCCTGTAATAAATAAATTATTTAATAATTGAAAAAAATCGTTGCAATAAGTCCTTATCATAGATTATCATTTGCTTTTAGGCAATTTCATAATTGCAGCTTTCTTGTAAAATTATTACCCGTAGGCCTACCGTAATATTAACAATATTCATATTGTAACAATTTGAACTTTCTGAATTCAGCATCAGAAATATGAATTTGAACCAGAATTCATATCCTTTTTATAATACTCTTAACTAAAAATATATTTTTTTATGCCGACATAACCACTTCTGTTTATTTAGATCTAAACATTGCATCTTTTAAAAAAATATGACTACCTATGTATTTTTAATTTGCGATTTTTAATCAGATTAGGCTATAATTAAAGTAAAAATAAATGCATAATATCTACTTTGAAACCATAAATTTGTGAGGATGGAAATACCTTTAACAATACAAATCGGGAGCATAGCAAACACGAATCAGGTGCCATGGAGGAGTGAGCATCTCCTGTCGACCGATCACACCCGCCGTGTGCTTCATATCATTATCGGAAAATGAAGGGAAAACCTCTAGACAATCCTGGATTCAGCTATCCGTATTATGAAACAACTTTGGAAAATACAAAACTTTTTTTTGACTTTGGTGATAATTGTGACGTTTTCAAGGTTATTTGTGACATCACGTCATTGTCTTCCTGGAAGTATTACGTCATAATGCAGATTTTCAACAGTGACGTCGCGAAAGTGCATCACAAGAACATAGTTTTCCTCTTGTTTTCAGTGGAAAGGTTTACTCTTGACTCTCTATGGTTTACAACTTTGGAGGGATTATTAGTAGCTTTTTTAGCAATTAATTCCATTGAGGAAAATGTAAACAACTGAAAATCATCCAGCTAAAAATAAACAGCTTTCAATACGGTTGGTCTTTCTAACGGCTTCAAGACCAATATAAAAACATGTACAATTTTATTATTTTCAAGGGACATCTTCGCTAGGTAAGGATTCCTGATGATATCCTTATAAACTAGATGAGTGGCGTATCAGAAACCCTTGGCTAGCGAAGATGATCGAGGGGAAAAAAAAATGGTAAATCACCAAACTCAAATTAGATAGGTAAGAATTGAAAAAATAAATAAATAAAAACTTTTATTAATAAATTTTAATATATTTCACATTGACAAGACTAAGAAAGCCCAAGGAAACTTTACATGGGAAGAGTGGTAACTCTAACTTGTCATGTCGCCAAAGAAAATTCAAGGAATAAAAAGTATTTTATAATGCGTATGTACAAGCCCAAAGCCAGGGGGTGACTTTTAGGGAGAATAATCTTTTAAATGCTTGCCCCTCTCCCATTTTTTGTTGTAATATTGTCGAACTCTGAAGCAAAAAAATAAATAAATGCCGAAAAAGATAAAAGATGCACCCACCAAACAAAACAAAACCCCATGAAAGCTCGATTTCTGAGTTAAATTATATTTTTTAAAATTGTAAATTTACTTGTCAAATAATTTGGACCCCCCTCCTCTGAAAAAAAAAAACTTTCAAGAAATTTTTTCTCAAAAAATTAAAAAGTGGTCGATAAAACTTTTTTTTCCATTTGTCAAAAATAAATGAACAGTAAATATATAGACAGTTAAATATTAAATGTAAAAGTGATTAAATTAAACGATTTTTCTCAGTAAGAAATATTTCTGGCAAGTTACTGAAGTACAAGTACTGTCTCGTATATTGGTATATTGATTGTAAAGCTGCTATTCTATCGCAGTGACAGATAGATCCGTTCCCCGGTAGGTCATCTAGAGCGGAAGCGCACATGTCTCTGGAGTTTCGGGGGCTATGGTTCGAACCCAGGTTTGGTCTGTCGCCTTTTCCCCCTATCTATTACATTATAATGTTGTGACCATAGCTTGGAAGAGACAGATAAACGAAGAAGAAGCTTAGGTTGGTGTCCATGGAGGGACATTTAGGAGGGAAGAAAGTTACATGTACAGTTATTGTGGGCCAGAAACTGAGAAAGGTCAGTTATTTATAGTTCACTTAGTTGAGCATCATTATTTTCCAAGGTTTACGCAGCCTGGGTTTGATTTCAGGGTAGTCCAACACATTTTCACCTCTCCTATTACACATATCTTTTATCTCGATAGTTCGTTTTTCCTAACTAATTTTTTATTTGGTGTCAAAGATTTTTTTTTAATTCAGAAAAGATCACAGGTACTTAGGTCTTTCTAGTATTGATATGTAAAAAAACATTATACATATTTATAAACCAATACCCAAGACCAAGTACCTGTAGGAATGATGATATTTTTTCTCTGGCAAAAACGATACCATGTGCCTGCACTAAATTCAGTAAATTGCATGCATGAACAGTGAATGAATAGATTTATTAGAAATGGAAGGGAGGTATAACATCAGATATAAATTAAGCTAAGAAGTAATATATGTTACTTCTTTATTTCTATGCGCCCTAAAGATATTCATTAATTAGCTGTCCAGATTAAAGAATTTTCTTAAGTATGAATAATGTATCAAATTAGGATTTGAACCAAGATCTAAAGATTTGTTTAGACTGCACTCTCTACCACTTGAACTTGAAAGTCACCGGTGAATGAACCTATCCAGACAAATTCATCCATATTTTCTCTCAATTTTAATGGAATATGCTGTTAAACAGAAAAAAGAATTTATTTTTGGCTTGAAATAGACAAGCTGCAAAATTTAAGTCATTTTATTGCTCAGAAAAACAGAAGTTGAGTGATTCTTTGAAAACAGGAAAATAATTCTCTGGTTTGTTAAACATTATCAGTGAAACTGACAAGGGCCAGAGAGTTTGGGGGGATTTGATTCATTGTAACTGTTAAGATGAAATAAACACTCTGGTCAAATTCTAAGTTAAGAAACTTTCTAGGTACATTTTCAGCATCTTGTCCAAGACATTTGACTTAGATGCATTGCAGCTGAATCGACCATTCATATCCAACATGCAATCATTCATGAAACAGTTGTGAATATTTTTAACCCAACGATAATTGTCAATTTGAAAAAATCTGTCTGGATGCATCAACCAAGATGCGCATTTGTGTTCTTGTTTTAGTGTAAAAGACATGAAGCTACTGAGAGATGCATTAATGGAAAGATAAAGACCCACCTAGACTTGATATGAAGTGTGCGTGTGTTTTAATTTAGGGAATAATCAACAGGTATGTTTTCTTTGGAGGATAATTGGAAGGGAGGAATTTCCCAGTGTGGGGGATATTTCCGTGTGAGTTTAATTTGCTATAATCTGTAGCACTCAATTGAGACCTCCCTCAAAAAGTTGCGAAAAGTTGGTGAATAATTTTAACATTTTTTTTATTGTGCTACAATTCTGGATTATTTCAACTTTTTTTTTAATGAAAATTCAAATACGGTAAGATTTTTTTTATAAGTTCTGCTATGTGACATTGTGCCCTTTTCTGTATAAATCAATATAAATTATTACACAAAATTTATGACGTTAAAAAACAAAATCTTAAAAATAAAAATTTCCAGACATTATATTTTATCATTCTATCTTTTATTTATCTATGTGAACATAAATCTATCAGATATATTGCTGAATTCTAAAAAAAAAGTTGTGTTATTTACTCTTAAAGAGAGTTTTTATCAAGTTTCTGAATTTTTGGCTTTACTAATTTTGCAACCTTAATATTGGCTACAAAATAAGATGATCGAATTTAATTTACAGCCGTCACTTGGTGAATTTGTCATTATGAAACTGAAATTTCTTGATTTTTAAAATTCTATAAAATTAATATATATACAGCAAAACTTGTTTAGTACGAACACAGATATAGCGAATTCATGGATATAGTGAAGTCATCTCGGATCCCCAATTATATAAATTTAAGGAATTCCTTATGTGGATATAACAAATTATGCATGTAAAGAAGTATTGAAAGCTTGAATAGTAATATGCATTCTCAATGTCTCCCCCCACAAGCAAGTTTGTTCATCAGGGAGCTATTCATAAAATGAACTCCCAAGACTGAAAACTTGAATCACTCATTTCTTATTGTAGCATATGAACTATTACATGGTTTTATTCTCTAAAAAGTACATGTATTGCAACATCTTTGCAACCTTTAGAGCAGACACTCTTACCACTGTGCCATGCATGCGACAATGGTTCTAGGTGAGAAAACAAAAGACAAAAAAAAAAACCTCACAGTTTATAGCTCTTTACATCTAAAAAAAAGGGTTGGTTTACAGTTATGTCTTCCTTCCAGGACCTCTATAATTTTTCATATTCCAGTTCCCTGAGACCAGGTTTATTTCCCGAGGCAAGTCCAAGGGCTAGTGGGGAGGATCTCGAGTTTTGCTTACTCTCTCAATGATAACACTGTTCAACTATTTGATAATACAGATACAAATTTCTTAAAATTAAAATCTAGAGGATTATACAAATTACCAAAAATTTTACTTTCAAAATAGGAAAAGAGCTCAATTGACTAATGCATGGCAAAATGGGGTTTAGTCCCTTCACACTATTTTAATCTTATGGAGGGGAAAATCAGCAGTTTTGTATAAAAATGATGTATAAACACTTTTGTTGACAATGAACTTTTCCTTCACAGTGGGAATGATGTATATAGATTTGTTTCAATTAATAATGCTGTAAACATAGATATATTGCTGTCCATCAATCTGTAATTTGAGGACTGAATGTTTATTTTGCTCAGTGGATTTTACCATCATTAGGGAGAACTTCAATAGATCACTGAACATTCAAGTAATTGAATCAAATGAAAATGTTTACAGTATTGTCATTGATTACATTGGAATCTTTCTCCTCTGTCTTTTTCTCTTTCTCTAATTCTCTCTCTCTCTCTCTCTCTCTCTGACAGTGTGTGACATATAGCAAATTATAAATTACAGGCAAAGGGAAAGAATCTAATATATGTTAATTTCTCAAGCAAAGATAGGTCATCTGTTTAAAGTATTCTCAGTAGACTAAGGTTAACCCTTTCTTTACAGTGTACTTTAGAATTCTGATATATTTGAAACTGTTTTGTTTTGACACAAGATGTTGGTTGTGCACCAGAAAGCTGTGGCGGGGAGCATTATTCAGTGGGGGGGCTGTTGTTTCAGGCTGACTTTATTACTGGCTGTGGGAATCTCTGACATCTTAGAGTCTGTGATGGTTTTATTTTGGTACATGATAAACAATCTGGAGTGGTTGCCACACGGTTTCCTCTGACAATCACAATGCAGGACGCACTCCTCGCAAAAATGTGGCATCTCCAGTTGAGAGAGAGATTTGGCAACCTTTGATTTTGTTGGAGAGGTGTGAACATTATTTTCTTTCGTTATTTTGTATTTTTTCTACATCGAGGATAAAAAAGTTTTTCTGCTTGTGAGGACGGACATATTAATGTTAATGTTACTGAAGTAAGTATTCTTTTATTTATGCAATTATTTTATTAAAAATTTTTTTTTTTTTATTTGGGGGGGGGGGATTTTCAGACAAAGGAGTTAATAAATTTGTTTTATTTTTGTTATGGTAGATGACTTATTGAGATTAAACATTCTTTATTTACCTTTTAGTTAATTTAAAGATTTATGTTGAAATTGGGAAAGCAAAAAAGGATTAAAAAATTAAGTTGGTTTATAATAATTTATAATTAAGAATAAAAATATTTAATTATTGATACTTTTACATCTTAAATTAAAAATTGAAATAAAATGTAATGAAATTCCTTAATCTATGATAAAAAAGTTAATAAAGAGGAGATATAATTAATTTTGTGATTATGTTAATGGCACCAATGCAATTTGTTCCCAAAATCTTGATATTATTTTCTCTTTATTACTTGTACCTAAATGATCAGAATTCTTCTAGTTTAAATGATTAGAAATAAATTGCCAATATTGAACCTACTTTGCTACATGATCAGCATACATTCCTGGAATATGATAAGTCAATGAAATAAATTCAGATTGCTTGATAACAATTTTATATATGATTGATGTGTAGACATTTTGCACTCAATAAATAACTTTAAATCTCACAGTTTTATGCTATCATACTTTTTTTGTGACTAACATTGAATTTTCCTTATTTTTTTTTTATTTTGATACAAATGGAGAATGCCCTTCTCTTCAATGATTTATTAGGAAGACTTAAAGAAAAGATGGAAATTGTGTTGTACACCTAGTCTAATGGGGAAAGGGATATAACTCTTATTCTCTCTCTCTTTCTCTCTGATATGGATATTTTTCCTTTAAAAAATATGCTAGCATATTTTTTAAAGCCTTAATTTTTTTCTACATTTTTTTGTTATCAACAGATTTAAAAATACATGTACATATATTTTGTGAAAAACAGTATTTCTTTATAAATACCCCAAGTCACATTCAAAAGCTGAGAGATGATGCAAAGTGTACTTTCAATTGATCTTTATTTAATATACAGCAGCTGTATACCATTTATATACATTTACATTATAAAAAATTTCAATAAATTACAAAATATAAAAAACAAATCACTGAATTGTGAGAAAAAAGTAAGAAATACTCACTAGGAATCATTTTTAAAAATCCATCAAAAACAGCTGTTTTATGGCCCCATCCACATCTTATGGATAAAATTTGTCAAGAGGGTTCTTAACTTCAAAGCCTCTTCTTCAATTAGCCATGTCCATGTTCATTTCAAGGAATTTCATGGGGAATTGCCAAAGGTGAATCAAGGATTTGACCCCACTTTACAGGGAACTCATTTGCAGTTTGTCACTTAAAATCTGAAAAATATGTTTTCCTTTATTGTGAGTTCTTTATCACAATTTTAAACAGTTTGACAGATGAAACTATAGAATAATCTAGGTGAATACATACATGAATGCAATTTTTATATATCAAAATTTATGTTTATGATTTTTATTGTTTGATACTATTATTGAGAATTTTGAAATTAAATAATATAACATCATTTCAAATGTAGGACTGGAACCTCGCATGCCAAATTAAAATAAAAGCAGCAAGAAATTTAAACATTTTGTGCACTTTACTTTGTTGACAGCATATCAATAAAGGTTAAAAGTATAAACTCAACAGAAATATAAAAAACAGTCAAACCTCTTTTGAGATTTTTGAGAATTGGAGGTATTGAGGGTATTTAATAAAATATCTAAGAAATTTGTTAGGACTTTCCAATCACTGAGACATATATCCATGGTATTCGAGATATCCATGGTATTCAAGATATCATTGTTTGAGATATTGAAGTTCAACTGTAGTTTATTATGCAACTTTAATTTTAAGGAATTTTCTTTTTCTAAACAAACACAAAATATATTTTGATTGGAGAAACAAAGTTGATCTGTGGGCAAATATTCCCTAAATATTTGCATCATTAACATTTTTTATTTGCAAACTATATCAATAGATTTTTGTTCAGTTGTGAGTCATAAATTTTAGTTTGATTTCTCAATCTAAATCAACAAATCAGTTTAAGCTCTGTAATGAGAAATTAAAACAGAAGTATACATGTTCATCAAGAAATATTAAATGTTTTGAGAAATGTTTGGTGAAAGAAAAAGACCAGGAGTATGTATACAGCCAAATTGACTCAAAATTGTCCTACCAGATCAAAATTGTGCATACTATACAACAGAATTTATTTGATTTGAAAAATAAATGCTTGTAATTAAATAAACTTTCATATGACATAATATATGGTAAATGTTTAACCATAACCTTTTAATTATTTGTTAATTAAGGCTGCATGTAAATATAATAGATTAAGCATGTACAGTATATATAGCATGCTTAATTATAACGAAGTGACATGGATGGACAATTTTGCTCTTTTATAAGCATAATTCATTAAATCTTAAGTTTTTAAAATATATTTTTGAATGAAAATCACTTTGCTATTTTAATTTTAAATTCGTTATAAGCCTGTTTGACATAAGCATGTTTACTGTATATTTATTTCCATTACAATTACTTATTGTACAGTATACATGTAACTATAGAAGATTACTGTGCTGGCAAGTAAAGAATTTGATAAGACTATATGCATCTTAAAATTCAAAGTAATTAAATGCACATGTGCAACATATATACAATAAAGAGTACAGCCATCCCAGTTATATCAAGAGGTGAAAAAAATTGGGTTTTTTGATTTATTAACAAAATGGAGCATTAGTTTAGTGATGCCTAAGGAGGGTATAAACTGTTTGTTACTGAGAGGTGAGGGGTGTCAGATTACCTCAGCCAGCTTCCTCTCTCAGCTATACACACACAGCACACACAAACTTCCAACATGGCTCCTGGCAGTTAATGTAGAGAGAGAGGTGGAGGAATATCTTGGCACTTGGAACCTCCCTACCCACGATTTCTGATGACAACTTACATGATTCTGACAACCTCAATCTTGTAATTTGTTGTGTATTATTTTTGAAGTGTAAATATACTCTAGACAGCTGGTTTTTACAGGTAGGCTATGAAATTTTTTTTTTGGCTTATACATTAGTTTCAATGTTTATTTATGGAATCTTTCAGGATGTTTTTGCATTAGCTTAGTATCATTTTTAAGAATTAAAAGATTTGTTTTATTGAGCTGTCAAAAGTCTGTCACTTTTATGTGATA
>PRKT01000189.1:582346-609902 GCA_003671525.1 Saccostrea glomerata
AGGGGGAGGGGGAAATTGTCCTTAAACCTAAAGAATGATTTTCCCTCTACATGCAGAAAGAGGGAAAATGTTTAGAGCTGTAGCATTATGTACAGAACATATCAGTATTAAAGTATGGTAGGCTTGGAGAGTAATATTTGTACAGAAGATAGCAGAATGTAAATATAATTTGTTGATGTTCCTGGAGATTCCACAAATAACAGAACCCTCTCAGATAAGATATGTACCAGTGAATCACCGTGCATTCCAAAGCTCTCCAAAGGTTTCCCAATCCCCAGCCAGGGTAGAGCCCCCACACAGAGAGAGAAGGTGGAGGGGGTGTAGGGACATTTGTATCTGTCAAAGAAAGAAGATGAGAAATGAGGCAATGAGATAAAATAGGGGATTCAGATTAAGTGTATGTATTCTAAGATCTGTAATCTTGTACTTTAGTTTACAACTAGAAACTGAACTTTGAGTACACTTCTTTAGACATCTGTAAACTGAAATGGGAATGCTAAGCGAATAGAGAAAAGACAACTGAAAGGGTTGTACCTTGGATATGGACATATGTCACTGATTAAGGGGTTTTGGGGTCTTCAGATTCAGACAGGGTACCTGGTAGTCAGTCATGACCAGCTACATATATACATCTCCAAATAATTGCCTCACTAAGCGCTGTGTATTGTTTATAATATGATCAAGCCAGGCTTTGGTACTACCATCTGATGTTGACCTTGCACTGTCATGTTGGACTGCCATTGCAATAGAATCATTTGTTGAAGCCATAAATGCTGTTACTTGGCCTATAAAGCCATCATTTAACTGGAGAGGAACAGTGAAGCTACTTCCATCTAATAAAACATGTCCACTGTGCCTAGTGTAGCCATTTGTTTTTCGTTAAAGATATGCATTTGACAACTGGTGTATTCACCTGTATCCTATGTTGAGAGGAGTAGGGCATTAAATCAGTCTTATTGAATCTGTTCCACTGGATGTATGGCATTGTTATCAGTGGTGATATACTCTGATGTGTGTTTGATCTATTTAGTGAAGCTGGAGGGGTACTTCTCTTATTCTGGCCAAATGGGTAGGTGAAAGAATTCTTACTGTTAAAAAATATAGATATTTAAACATGAAAATAAAAAAGATATCAGGTTTTCTTAAATTTGTACTTTTTCAAGTGAAGACAAAATTGTTCATAATGGGGAAAGTTTGTATATATATGCTTATCTTTATTATTTTTATAAAAATTATTATGAAAAAGGAGTTTTGAAAATTTATGTCATTATCATGCCAATAATGTAGCCTTATAAATTTTTAATTAAGGAATAGTTCAAAGATTTATCTTCATAAAGCTTCAAAGTTTTGTACATGCCATGCAAGCACCCTGCCCCCTCCCCAAACTTTCTTACAAGCTTTAGTGTAACTCAGCTACTAGCTTTTCAACAAAAAGAAAATAAACCTTAACTCAGTGGTTAAGGAGTATCTGTGTATAAGTTTTTGCTAGAAATGTATATATTTGACAATAAAACAGCCAGTCTTATATAATGAACATGCATCTGGCAAATTTTTATAACATATATTTCTGACATGCCAATATTTTAATGTGTCTGCATGAATTTAATGTATCAAAGCAACAATCTCTTATACATATCTTAAATTGAAATTTTTAAGTAATAACTCCATATTCCCAAGTCTTTTTAAAGTGCATAAAAACATTGGTAGAGAGGGGTCAGCATAACTTATTTTTTATTAACTGTGGTATGTTTACATGTATAGGAGTATTTATAACATATGTATGAGGGGTAATTGAGTGTAGTGTATTGATTTGGAGGTGATATATACTTTGGATTTGACAGTTAGACCCTGTCCATCTTTACTTGTCATTTATTGAGGCCCAAAGGTATGCAGGTAAACAACAAATTCATTCATGCATTCATTTCAGTTTACTAATTGCTCATTTTTTTATCCTCTAATTGTGAATCATGTCTATGAATTTAAGATTACCTTTGTACCACCTAGAGTAATAATACTAAATTGCACAAAAATTATAATGCAGTATAGAATCATAATGCATATTGCATATTTGCAGATTAAATTTTGAATTTATTCCTGTCCTGGGAAATGAATGGGCCCTACTAAATTTATCTTTGAATGTCTTTATTCAAAAGTGAGAAGTAGGAATTCATGAGTGAATGCATGTGCAGAAGCGAGATTATAACTACTGATTTATCACTTATTTCACTAATGAAGAAGTAAGAGAAAGTGGACATTAATGACTCAAGATTTAATGCGATATATATCACAGCAAAATGATTATTTGATTTAAATATCTGGTTTTGATTATTAAGCTATCAGAATCAGAAGAAAGGAATTTTCCCTTGGTGATAAATTGCTTTCATGGTGATCAGTTTTTGGACATTGAGCTTGCCATGTTGATGGCTGCACTCTTCTCCTTTGCAGTTGCAAGGACTTGGGATGATATCGTTTCTTCTTCTCTTGTATAAGTAAAATATTTTTTCTAATATCTGTGTTTGAAATGATCTTGCTTATTTTGAAGTACTAGTATGAGCTCCCTGGGTTTCAATGATGCATTGATAGAACATGTTGCAATTGCAAAAAAAATGAATTAATGGTGGTAGGGAAAAGTATTCAAATTTCTAAAATCTCCATCAAAAATATAAAAATTGAAATATATTCTTCATTGCTCAATTAGTTGATACAAAAAACTAGTCTTATAAACATTTGGAATATCCTTTTATGAGGAAAGTTGGACTGCAATGGTGATTAAACTTGCATGTTTACCAAGTTTGAGTTCCAACTGTAAAATAATTCCCCAAAGGGCTCATGCAGTGAAGATTGTACATTGCAGGTTAATAAATCATTGTATTGACCAAAAGTCACATCAAACAATTTTTCTATAATAAAATATGATTCAAGGATTTCATGATTGGGCAAGAAAATTATATTGTGCCTAACTTAATGTTGAAAACTCTAAAATAAGGATCTGTCCAATACCTGGATAAGCTAAACAATTTTGACTGCCATCTTTTAAAGTATATAAGATCTCCCATATAGAATTTAGCTAGGTGAGAGGAAGATTCCAGCTAAATGACTGTTATGTCAGAACGACATGAATTTGAAGGATTATGTTATTGACTTGCAGAGATAAAATTGAGCAATAGTTGTGGCATTGGTATAAACACAGATAAAAGTCTCCAAACAGCCCTGAGACAAGGTTTTGGAATCTGACCTTCTTAATCATTAATGCCAAATATTTGCTCCAATCAATTTGATTTAGAGACTTCTTGCTAAGTGTATTGAAGGCAGTAGAAATTTTTGCAATTTCCTGCCACAAATTTTGGCTTCTGCATCACATATCTTACTTTTCTGAGACATGCTTGCAGAGGGTCAATGCATATGGTGTAAAGCTAAGAATTTTCTCTGCACAATTTACTCAAAAATTGAAAATATAAAACGATGGTCTAGAAAAATGAATTATCTTAATATTAAACTAGGATCATTCAAGAAGACTGGCAATGATTTAAGTTTCATCAGGGAAATTGAGAAAACTTGATTAAAATCAGACTTTTGGACCTCAGTATCCATTAAACGACTTTCCATTTTCATAAAACAGGGATAATTCATTGATTTCCTTTGGCAAAATGGGGAATTTTCAGTAGACTTTTCTGTGACACCTTAGTAATGACGCGGGGTCTTGTTTAACATGTTAGCAAGGATAGGAGGATGTGTTCCAACATTTGTACATGCCAATTTATTACCTCGTACAGCTTTGATATCAAGCCACAAACTGTTCTTTTGTAAAAGGGGAAAATGGGCAAAACAAATAATATACAATTCTTAACAATTTTTCGAGACAAAAAAGTGATTAAATTATTCTGCTTGTCACTTTAACCATGTTCATGTCAGCGCAGGGAAGGGGACACAGTGTCTTTTAGTTGATGGTTCAGATCGGCAGAAGAAGAATAAATTCTCAGGATGTAAAAATAGTTTTTTATCTGTGTATGAATCAAAAATAATAATTACACAACATGTTAGCATCATCTTTAGAAAATGAGGTTTGTAGGTCATTTAGCCAGCAACTTGTATGCTGATCTAAATCTCATAGTATTTGTAGACGTGTATAAAAACATGTTCAGAGGTATTAAATTTTGACAAGATTTTATATATGAGATGAGAATGAACCACAAAAATAGGAGGGGGGTCACTCAGGTGCAAATTGTGACCAATGCAAATCTGTCTATCTGACATTCCAGCTGTTGACATTTGTAATTGGACATCAGTTGGTGACAGCTCCCACTGAATCAAGTCCTCCCAGTGTCCCCATCATACGTCCATTACTTATGGCTGACTGACCGGGCTACAGTGTTCTAACGCTACAGTAAAACGCGCGTTATTGTGAAGTACCAGGGACGCACAAATCTGATTCCTATATTAATGTAGTACGTGATAGCCATTGAGTTCATGATGTGTTTTAAAGCTAAGTTAAAATCACACACTGTATTAAGCCTGAATAATCTATTACCCTGTTTTACCGTATACCAGGTACTGACAAGCAAGTAAAGGTGAATTACTAATTGACCTTTCAAAATTTTTATCTTAATAAATTCTTTGCCTGAAAAAAATTTGACAATGAGGATTGTAATAAAAATATCATCAATAGTGGTGCATTGCATATGCAAGCACATATTTTGTAGCAATTATTTTATGTTGCATTTATCTTCCTTACCAAAGTAAAATTATTGCAGCAATATTGCTGCTATATTGCGGCAACATTGCGGCAACACATTTTTGTCACCAGAAACAAGCTTTTTGGGTTAGTGAAATATCACCGCTAGCTGCAACAACTTCTGGTGACATTCTGGCAATACTGCCAGAAAAAATGAAATATCACCGCTAGCTGCAACAACTTCCGGTGACATTCTGGCAATACTGCCAGAAAAAAACTTTCTGGCAACATCTAGGATTACCCATGAGCCATTTGTTGAGCATGCTCAGTCATTTACTTCCTCTTTTTAAATAAAGTGGAGGGAATTCAAAGGCAAGCATGTTTTGCTTCATTACTGACTTGTATCAAGTTGATTAGAGTTGTTAATTGTGTACAGTGGGATTAGTCAAGATGAGTAGTAAGACTGCATAGTGTGGAATGACTAGAAAAAAGAATTTAAGCAGAATTATAGGAATGTGTACTCTGTTTCCATATCATCAGACTTGGTGAGTCAAAACCAATATTCTTTTTGAGATGAATGATTCAATGGAGATAAAATTGGAAAAATTATATGTGTTTCAATTAGTGCTTGTGATGCATGCATACTAGACTTGTATGTCTATATATCCTAGAGTAGCAGGAAAAGATGAATTAAAGCATGTTATTTGAAAATTAATGCAGAGTTGCTGGACATTTTCACAGTGGCATATTAATATTGTTTCTATAAACATTTTTTATGCGCCCGTCTCGATAGATCGGGGGTACATATTGTTTTTGTCCTGTCTGTTTGTTTGTAAACTTTAACCTTCACCATTACTTTTGAACCAATGAGAGATAAAGATTTCATATTTGGTATGTCTACTCCACTAATTAAGTTCTTTCAAATGACATCAAGGTCAATGACCTTGTGACCTTGACTGTGACCTATATGCTAAAAATAGCTTTTTCGAATATTCATCATAACTTAAAATTAATGAAAGATAGAGACTTTATATTTAGTATGCATAATTCACTAATTAAGCTTTTTCAAAAGACACCTGAAGGTCAATGACCTTGAGACCTTGGCTGTGACCCATATCCTTAAAATAGATTTTTTGAATCTTGGACATAAATCTTGAGCCATAAAAGATAGAGAACTTGTATTACGTATGCACCCTTCATTAATTAAGCTCTTTCAAATAACACCAAGGTCAATGACCTTGGGACCTTGACTGTGACCATATACTTAAAATAGATTTATTGAAACTTCGACATAACTTTTGAGTCATAAAAGATGGAGAATTCATACTTGGTATGCATCCTTCACTAATTAAACTCTTTCAAGTAACACCAAGGTCAATGACAATTTGACCTTTACTGTGACCCATCTGCTAAAAATAGCCATTTTGTTCCTCTGCCATAAATTTTGAACTATAAGAGATATAGAGACTTCATATTTTTTATGCATACTCCACTAATTAAATTCTTTCAAATGACACCAAGATCATCATCAATGACCTTGTGACCTTGACTGTGACCCATATGCTATAAATACCTTTTTCAAACTTTATTGCCACCAGGCGCACAGTGTTTCACAAACATTTTGATTTTCATTATGATGATCAACATAATTTTCTATCTGTTCAAAGAATAGCAGAAGTAGCTATTTCTTATTGACCCTGTGGCTTGCTATTGTTTGTTATATTCCTCAGCACAGTTTGTTAATTGTTAGATTGATAGATCATTATTTCTATTAAATACCAATTTATAGAGATCTAACTTACATAGGAAAAATGATATTGCCGCAATATTGCAGCAATAATGCCGGAAGATGTTGCCGGAAGATGTTGCCAGAAGATCAATATTTTGGTCATGATTTGCAGCAATATTGCCGCAACCCCTTTCTGGCAATATTGCCGCAAAACTAATTAACATACGAAAAACGATATAGCCGCAATATTGCGGCAATAATGCCGGAAGATGTTGCCAGAAGATCAATATTTTGGTCATGATTTGCAGCAATATTGCCGCAACCCCTTTCTGGCAATATTGCCGCAAAACTAATTTACATACGAAAAACGATATAGCCGCAATATTGCGGCAATGTATTGCCAGAATGTTGCTGCAATATTGCGGCAATAAAGCCAGAAGATGTTGCCAGAAGGTCAATATTTTGGTAAGGGTGTTGTCATTGAACTTATTTGTATACATTTAAACAGAATGGAATGCTTTCTTTGTTTGTTAATGCGGGAAATGACAGTTTTGATATTGCAGAAATAATACATAATCCACATAAGCTGGTTTTATATATCTATTCCTGTATAGATTATTTGTATATATATAAAACATGATAAAAGAGGGTCCAGGTATATGTAAAAATTGTATTATTGGTCCCTTAAGAAATCTTTTAAACAGATTTGCTTTTAAAAAATAGTTTAAACTAGCTTATTATTAATGATTTTCATGAGAAATTAAGCAGAAAATATTGTGTGGATGTAATATCAATGATACCTTGCTAACCCAGTACTAGAACAACTAGAACTGTAAAGAGAAATTGCAAGGGATGGGATACAGAAAATAACAATGTTTTAACCGATGAAAAACAAATCATCAATAAGTTTGGAAGATGTATACTGGTATACTTCTTCTAATTTTAAGTACTTGGAGTGTAATTTTTAATGAGCCCCCTTTTTGAAAGAAATTTCCTTTGGCCATATGAGCACTTGAAAGTTTCAAGTAATTTTACCCTTTTTAATGGTGTATGCTATAAGTACATGTTAGTAAAATATTGCTTCTATTTCCTTGAGTATTTAAGTATTCTTGGTGAAGAAGCTTAAAAAATTCAGAGCTTAATTAGAATGCATGTGGATGTCATTAATTTGTATTGAAAGTGTCACACATTTATTCTCAAATCACACAGATGAGATGATCAAATTCCCCTCCTGCTAAATTGGCAACTGCAAAGGAATCTTTTGCATTGATCTTAGCTTAAAAAAAATTTTGTTAAAAAATTCAAATCACTTCACATTAGATAATGCAAAATTGGTTATGACACACTACATATTCTTGGCACCAGAGGAAAGACAAAATCAAAAAACGGTAACTAGGGTATCACATGACCTCTGACAGACCACGCGTTTGATCAACTGATATGCACCAGCGAAAAAAAAAATTGAAAAAATTTCATTCAATCCAGCTGCCAAGGAATATGATTTTAAAACCAGCAGATCTGTAAAAAATGTACGGCATTTCAAAGCCATGAAAAGTCTGCTATATACCGAAAAAAATCCCCAACCAGACTATATGTTCCTTTGTGCATTATGGGAGAAACAAGCACACGTTATACTGAACAGAGGGAAAGAATGTTTTAATTAGTTGTGAAATATTGCAGTTTCCTTAATTGCTTCCTTTTAATTATTCTGGATAGGACTGCTCTAACACTTGACCTTGAATTTTTGGGTAAGTTGCACTTGCTCAGACGTTGCAGAATTCTGTAAATATATCTTAAAATGTCTTCCACTCTTAGCATCAGTGAGCATATTGCCAGCAGCTGATGCAGACAGCTTTTAATCTGGTCCTGTACCTATCGATATCTATGATGTACCAGGCACATTATAACCACAACTTTTTGTTGTTGTTTACTTTAAATTCCTTATGTGATTTCTTTTTTATGTGTAAGCATGCATGCATATTTGTATCTGAATGCATTTTATATGTATATTCAGGCTCTGACAAATCATTTTATTTTTGCCTGTTAAATGTCTGATGAATCAATATTTCTTACTTAACTTATCAAAATCTTTAAAATTCTTTGAAAGCCATTGAAAAATAAAATGATAAAGAATGAATACTTTCAAAAATAGTTTTTTTTTTTTAAATACTGGGTTACATCTCATACAGTGTATCATACATACTCTTAACATTCAGTTCATATGTCTCATACAGAAGCTGTTTCAAACAACAGTTAAAAACAAATTAAGATGTGTCATATAAGCCATTTATAGAAAGTAAAAACATCTGAGTTTCCTCTGATTCATACAGGGCTTTCTTCTATTTTATTCTCTAATAACGACACCCTGGGGCCTCTTTATGCCTGCTGTGTATTAGATCACCAGATTAACTCTTCGGCTTTACCTTATTTGATACAGTGACTTTAGTAGTGGGAGGTGATGAACCCATTACACCCCTCCCGCCTCTTGCCTTGGTACCCTCGGGGGTAAGAGATTATACCTGAACGGGAAAGTCTATATGTATATTACATGGCAGGTGTGTTTCTCTCCGTTATCTCGGGTTTCTTTAGAGAGCCAAGATCTAAACATACTGTATGCCTCATATAATCCAAGCATTTCATCAGCACTGTGTTGTATCAATTTAATCTAATTACATACAAGCTAAATAATCAGCTGACTTCACTTAATAGGTTTGTGTATTGGGATTAGAAATCTATCACTGTCGTGTTTGGAAATTCAGAAAGGTTTACAAAATCGCGGATTTAATTCCACGTGGTATCTTCAAGCCTTGATGAAGATACTTTGTGCAGTTAATATACCTTTGACCTGAAAATATTTTTACTAGATAATCCAGTTCTTTTTTTCCTTTTTTAATGATTTATGATTCACAAGGGGCCAGGCTCCTTTACACTTGATTGCCTTGTCTCTCTTTGTTTGTCTTACTTATTTAAAGTTTACTTTCGCCTCTCCCCTCACATGTTTCAATTTTGTTTATGGTTTAGGATGGTCTTGAGTTAGAGGAAAGTGCTAAATGGTGACTATTTGTTTTCTTGTATTCAAGTTTTTTTTTTTTTAGAAATTTGTTTTAGCAGTTTGAATGCAGTTTACATCCCCTTATTTTCGTGGCAGCAGTTTTTACATCTTATTTTTAAATTTGTAAAGTGCATAGTGTATTGAGGAAATTAATGTTATACACATCAAAGTGAATGAGTAAAACGTAGTTTCATCCTTAAAAGCAAGACACCTAACACCGACTACTCTGGTGGTCCCAAGGATATTGTACATCACTAGCTATTGTAAACAATTGGCTTAAATCATCCACTGTAGATTATAGAGGAATGAAAATTTTTGCTCTGACTCTAAGACTGGTTGGTTCCAAACATATTAACAAAATGAAAACTATATCGACTGACAGTGTCTTCGGTTTATGAATGTTATGTCATGATATTCTGTTATATGTCTTTTTTTTTCTTTTCAGGTCCAATGTAGTCGTATTAGGCTGTCCCTAAATGGCAGCACGGGGACCGCCAGAAGATGACGACGACAAGAATCACGAGAGATTGTACGTTAAGGTTCAGCGGGAAGAACGAAAACTTATCCCCCCTGTCCAGCTAGCTAGACAAGAGATCAGAATGACCTATCTGCCCTCTGATCAACCACTGCCATGCATCATCACTACCTCATCATCCACCGAGGGCAGACGACAGGAAACAGAAGGAATCGTGGGTATGGAAGGCAGTCCACTGGGATCACAAAGCAAGGTCCGAGTGCCAAAGATGGCTGGTCCCCATGGCAGCCCAATTACTTCTTCGACTGTCATGGAGATGTCTTCATCCGTGATGGCATCATCCAGCAGACAGGCAAAAATGGAAGTGAGGTCTTCAAGCAAGTCATCCCAGCAAGAGGAACTTCTCAATGCTCAAGTGCTGGAATTCTTTGAAGAACATGGCAAGAATATTCAAGAACAACAGCACCAACAGCAGCAAACACAAGCCTTAGTTCCTCATTTTCAGCAACACAAACGATCTCCAAGTCCCAGTGCAGTCAGACAGAGCATTGGGCTGGACCATCTTGATAATCTAGTCAAATTAATGGAACAGCTATCAACCTTAAGGGATGAAAATCTCAAACTGAAGAAAAAATGTGATTACTTGGAAAGTACCAAACACCTATTACAAATTAAAAGTGCTGTGGAATCCGAAATCGGATACTTAACACAAGAAGGTTCAAATTCACTTCCAAAGCCTAAATCCAAGTCCAAAAGTGTAGTAAGAGTCAAAACAAGACAAAGACTTCCCAGTGCTGAGGATGCTCAATGTTTGGAAAGGTTGGAGGTGCATTCAGAAAGCAGCATAAAGAGACCTAAGGCAGTCCCTCTCAGTAAAAGGAGCTTCTCTACTGGTTCTATAGACATTCCATCTGATATCATGGAACAGTCTGGAGAGGAAGAGATCTCAGAGAAAATGTTAAGTTTATCCTCAAATAAAAACAGGAGAAGTAGCCGCTGCAGCAGTAAAGCTTCCAAGTCTCCAACAACCAAACGCAAAGCAAAGACTTCTAACTGGTCCAAAATTATTAAAGTCATTACTAGGCAAAAGGCACCAGAACCATATACATTAAGTTTGAAAGGCAGTAGGAAATCCCAGCAAGGCAGGCCACACAGCAAGGAGCTGACTGTGCCCATTTCTGCTGTTGATGGAAGATCTGTAGACAGTGGAGTAGGCAGTGGCCTGGAGGCAGAAGGCACAGAGGCACAACGAAAATCCACTTCCTCTGGAGAACCTATGAGTCCCCCTCCTTTCACAAAAGAGGAGCTAAAGCAAAAAGAAGAGTTGGATCTAACATCGGATATTTGGATGGGGCCTCCAGAGTGGATTAAAAAACACGAGGATGAATTTTCCGCAGTGACATCTGACCAAAGTGAAAAGGAAGTTATAATTCTTAAATCCAATGATAGCAAAGATGATTCAGATTATCTCCTTCAAGTTCCCATCACACGCAGGAAATCGAGTCCGTCTTTGCTGGACCACAGCGACCGTGAGGAAGATTCCTCGGATGAGGAGGAGGAAGACTTCACTCCTCTGAGGAGATCCTCAAGTTACAAAGTGCAGTCTACTCAAGAAAACTCAGACATCCAAGACGTAGTGGACTCACCAAAACTGATCAAGAAAACCCATAAAACACCACTAGGAAAAGTGGGCAAGATCTTCCATGTGCGCAAAGACAGTGTAAAGAAGCAGTTGATTAAAAAACAGAGACATTTAGGAGAGGATTTAGACATGGATTTGGAAGGAGAAGATGAGGGTCCTATAGGAAGGTCAACACCTAAAACCTCCCCCTCAGTTTTAAGGCAGAGGACCCTGGAGCTAGCAGACTCCCCACCCTCTAAAGCTTCAACAAGTCATGGAACTATTGATGTCTCAGCATTGATGGGTAAGTTAATCAATTTTATCTATTTTTCAACTCTTTACTTGAATTCACATGAAAATGATTTGGACCATTTATGGATATCCTACAGAATTTGAATTTGTAGCTGTCCATTTTGTCTGTTGAGATGTCTCTACACTAGAATTTTTCATCATCCATTTCCTATACTTTTATCAGTTTGTAGTTTGATAGTGAAAGGTAAGAATTCAGGGTAAATTTCTATTAAACTTTGTAAAAATAAATGGTCAAAGAGAAACAACTGATGAAATTTTTAATAGAAAAGATGATAGCCCCAATGAGTTCCTTTGGATTAATCATTTTGTCTGTTGTAAAAGATTCATATCTTAATGGAGTCTTTATCTTTTGTATTAAGATTTACGCCTTTGCCTGCGAGTATATATCTATTTTGTTGTTCACATGTCATGAATTCACTGAATGTTGGTTATTTTTCCATATTTACATGCTTCAGTTTGGTTGAAATACATATTGAATTGGTTCGTAAAAACTTCAAGGTAGTAAATATGGTAAAAAGATTTCATTACTGTACAGGTACATACAAAATACTGATCATGTTCAACATATATGTAGTAGTATTGATTTTAATAAGTATAGCTGTTGCATTATATATATAGGAAATATAGTTATGCAATTTTGGTCTTTATGATAAATACTCATTTCATATATGATAAAATCTCTTCAATTGCCTGCTTAATCTATTAACTTTTCAGTATGTCCCATCTATGCTTGAAAGACTTCAAAATTAACTCAGACAATTTCTTAAAACTTGATAATAGATTTGATCAGGAGGCAATACATTTAAAGGAAAATAATTTTTCCAGAAGAAAAATGCTTTGTGCTTGGCTACAGCTGAAAATTTCAATCAATATGAATCTGACAATAATTTGAAGGGGGGGCCGTGAATTTCAGTAATTAATTAAAAACACTTTCAATCAAATCTTAATCATATAATTCTAGAATCAATAACAGAATGCCACTGTGCAAAACCATAGAACATTAATTGATTAGATTTATTCGGATCAACCTTGATTTGCCTTTATTTCAAGTCAATAACGAAATAGCATATTTGCAAAAAGGCTTACTGAACTTTTAAGGGAAAGGAAGCATTTAGGCATAAAGAAATGTAATGACGAAAACAAAAATCAATTTTTGAAATTCGAACATGATGGCAAGAAAGCAGACATCCTGATTATCAAATGTCCAAATCAGAAGTTGGCTTGCAGAAGGTTTCTGTATCATAAATTTTGCCCACATATTGAGTATTGTTGCTGAGTAATGACCAATTTTAGAGGGAAAAAACAAATCCACAGTCGATAAAAGTCACAAATTTCCTTTGCTATCAGCAGACTATGTCTGCACTGATGTGAGCGAAAGCTACGGTATATGTATTATTGTGTTTAAAATCAATCAGGGTACCATGTTGGGATTTTTTCGGAAATTCTGTCACAATCCTTGCAAAGGTAATTTTTTATGATCCTGTTTGACAAAAATGTATTTAATTATGTACATGTATATTTAGAAAAGAGTTAATGAATTTAAATAGTTTCAAGGTCAATGGTTGTCACAATTTTTTCAGTGAAAATTCAATTAGCATCAAAATCCACAATGACCTCAGTAATTAAGTAAACATTTCATCACAGTAAAACTCAGCTGTAACAAAATTATGGATATAGCAAAGGATTTGAAATCATTCAGTCAAATTCTTGGAAAAAAAACTGTGTAAAATTTTACAAATACAATGAGATGAGATAGAGCAAACTTAGGGTTATAGCAAACTAATTTTGTATCCCCTAGAAATTAAGTTTAAGTGAATGACGTGAATAAAGAGTGATTAACAGTAGCATACTGATAAGAAATACAGTACATGTACTGTAAAAAGTATTGTTGAATATACATGTATATCAGAAATCTCAGTGGCCTTTTGGATAATGTTCTCAGAAAGAACAAATAAATTTTTAGCAAAGGGTTACCAACCAATTTAAAAGCAATATGTACATACAATCTTCTAAACTGAAGATTTGGTATATGAATGGAAAATTCTAAGTATCATGATTTAATTTTTTTATCTAAGATTTTATTTTAGGTACCCCATATTTTTCAGTTTTTGTCCATAAAATGAAATATCCAAATTGGATCAAGCATACATATTGCTCAAATGCCTGTATATATTCTTTCTTATATGTAAAAACCACTGCCAATATTTCAGGTAATGTGTCAGATGATTTTTCCAAGAAAATGAAAGAATGGAACGAACTGCAGACGACAAAGAGATTTTCAGCATCACAGAGAGGTGGGATAGCCCGATTTATTGCTTTTTTCTCCGTCATCCGCCATGATTTAGTATTGGCAAACTCCTGTTTCTTAGTGCTTTCATTTAGACTGTTTACTTTTCTTTACATTAGGAGAATAAAGAATTAAAAGCTCATGGTCATAATAAAAACAGAATTGATGACTTATACTCCCTAGATCTTTGCAGTTCTTAGCAAGAGCTGGGCTATTAATCTAAAAGCTGCGTAAAGAGTTTAATATGCATAAAAAATTTTATTTCCAATTTACCAATGGATAAAAAGCATGCCTCAGTAATAATGTTAGATAACTTTTTTTTATTTCACTTTTACCATAGTGGAATGAGCAGAAACTAAGTTTTCAGCCCCATTATTATCGGGCTTCACTGATAACAAAATATATAATTTTAATTTGAACAGAAGGCGAAGGCGGTGAAGCTTCAATCCCCGAGCAGATTGCCGCAGTGTCTCCAGAATTCCAGAAGAAAATGGAGGAATGGGAGAGAACAAGGAGCATTAAATGTAAGTACATTGATCATATTCAATATCTAAAAAAAAATTTAAAACTAGCCTATTTGAATATTAACATAAATAATGTGTGCAAGATCATATTCTTGAGATCTGCACTGGTCCCTTGTAGAGTATGTTACACTTTTCTTTTGTAGTATAAATGTTGCTATAATTTTGACTAGGTGCACTACCGGTTGTGAGATGAGAATGAATGAAGCACTCATTGATAGAATTTACAGTAATTAATCTGTCATCCAATGTACATGTACTTAAAGTGTTGTTGTGCATTGTAATCAAAGTTGTATTTGATTTGAATGCTTCTCCTAAGCTAACTATGATTTTTTTTATTGTCAATTATAGACAGCAGTGAAGATCATGACAAGTCAGCATCACGAGAATCGAGAGAGGGTTCCCCAGAAGCTTTCACCCCGCCAGACTCCCTGTCCCAGCCAATCAACATTGAGGAAATTCAGAGAAAGCTCACCGATAGCTTCTCACGGAAAATGGAGGAGTGGGAGAAACAGAAATACAAGGTTAGGGAGGGAAGTCCAGGCCTGATCCGCAGAAACAGTGGCGGAAAGTCCATCACTCGAAAAGAGGAAAGACAGAAGAGTAGGAAAACTAAGGAAGGGAAAGGAAAGCTGGAGAGACAGAGAGAAAGAGAGTTACAGAGGGTGGAAAAAGAACAACAGAAATTGGAGAAAGAGAAAATGAGGTTAGAAAAAGAGAGACTAAAAGCCCTGGAGCGTGAGGCAAGGATAGAGAAAATGAAAGGAAGGCTTAGTCAATCAGATATGGATTCCAAATTCAAAAATCCTGTGCTCAGTCCCCTAGCAGAATACAAAGTTACTTCTGATTTTGCTAAAAAGTTACATCAGTGGGAATTAAAGAAAGGACCAGGATCAGTTTCTATGGCAACTTATCTTGAAACACAACAGAAAAGTCTGGGTCAGAGCCCAAGTCCTGACAGCTTATCCAAAAAGGAGAGTTTCTCAGTGGAGGACCAACAACAACAACCACAGGTTAGAAAACTTTCCAAAGGTCAAAAGCCACCACCTCTGACCCTCATGCCTTGCTCTGACTCACCAGATGAAGTGTCACCAGGTGCAAGGTCAAGGTCATCTTTGGACAGTTTTGAAGATGAGACCTCCATAACCACAGAGAGCATGACCGAGTCCAACATATCCAGGTAAAGTTCCGTTAATTGTTGTTGTCAGAAACTATTAAAACTCCCCTAATGCCATGCTTTAGCACACTGGCTCAGTAAATCAACAGATTTTGATGGACAGTCATAAACATGAGCATGGTTACTGGTGACACAGGTATTTACAGGTGACAGAGATGAAATTTCTCTGAAGCTTTTATTGTCGACCATTTATCCTGTGTGTGTCACTGCTGACCCAATAATACCAGGCTAATACATCCAGTATATAGTAATGAGCAATTTGTGTATCCTATTAAGCAACAAGGCCACATACTTCACAACTAAGTTCCATATCACTAATATTATCATTGAAATTCGAGAAATAAGCAATTGTGTTTGAAGTTTTGGTGTTGAGTCAGAAAACATGAGGGAAATGGCAATAGGTTGTCATTTAGATGAAGATAAAACCTTTGATTACTTACATTCTTGGATAGCAAATTCCAGCAAAGCATTTGGCACATAATGCCGAAAATATAATAGAGAATAAGATTGCTTCATTTCTGTGAAGGTTTTTTTTTTTGTACTTTATGTATAATGAACAATCACTGGTACAAGATTTTTGATTTGGCATGTTAAAGTCTGGAGAAAGCCAACGCTCGTTTGCTGGAGGAGCTGCAGGAGAAAGAGATGGAATACGCCAATCTACAGGAGGAGGTCCGCGACCTGAACGACAAACTGAACAAGGCCAGGATACAACATTCCACAGAGCTAGGTAAACTCTCCGGAGAGGTGCCACTAAATAGCAGGGAGAGTGTGTACATATACACAAAAACAATTTGAAAAAAAGCAAAACATTTTGGTGTAGAAATGTGAAAAAAATTTAATGAAAGAATTTAGTTTGAAGTAAGCACTTCAGTAATATTCCCACAGAGGAATTTATGATCAAGGCCAATATAATGTTCAGAGTTTGGCAACTTTTATTTCAAGTACAAACATTTATTTTCTATATGGATTGTCTAAATGTTACAGCCCAGCACAATCTTAATCCAAAGCATCACTTGCAACCCATAACCTTAGTACTAATTTATGAATGGCACTGGAATAAGTCTTGTAGAATTAATGGTCTGGTGATAAGAACTATCTGCACAGTATTTTACCGATATGAAGTTTACACGTACCTATGAATGCCATAATTAAGTTAAAATATTGACAGTTAAACATTGTTTTCTCAAAGAATAAGTGGTTGTGACTTCCAAATCACTTAATCTTTGCAATATCCATGGTATTTGAGATATTGATATCAGTTTTTGAGATAACAAAGTTCAACTATATATATATATCCTAACACTGCTGATTGTGAATTTGTATTGAAAAGTTGGTGGTGGAGAATTAGTTGATTATCTTTCAATATACAGGAACCATGTATACATACAATTGTTTAACGTGGATTTGGTTGATACATAGAACAGCATCCTTGAATGTACATATATCTGAATTAGTGTATTCAATTCTCTATATATAATTATCCATTTCTCTTACCTTAGTTTATATATCAATATTAATACAACCTTTCTATATAATCATATATTTATATAGGTAGCCTTAGTATATACCCATATATAACCGACACTAACCCACTAACCCCTCTTTCGTCCAACAGAACACTATAAAGAATGCCTTGCAGGTGGGAGCACCGTTCCCCCATTGTCCCCCTTTACCATGTCCAACCAGCTGACGGAACTCGAGAGCAAAATCCAGGAACTTAAAAGCTTCGGAGAAAATCTTGCTGTTACTCTGGAAAGTGCTGCGGTATGTTTCCATCTGAGGAAAAATTTTATTATGAACCTTAAGTCCCCAGGATTAGGAAACATCTTGAGCTTAAATCAAAATCTTCATGTTGAACTAAAATGTTGTAGAAGTCAAGTTTACGCAAAAATTTTAATAGTTTTCAAAACTGCTTCACAAAAGATTTGTTATCTGCAGAGTGTGAGATTAATTTAGCAATTTTATAAACTTTATAATTGTTTAAACTATGGAGATACTTTCCTATAAGTCTGTCTCCAGATCCTTGGGCTGGGTATTGCGACATTACTACTGTAAAATCATATTTTTTCGAGGTGTTCACTTTTCGTGGTCTGAGATGGTTCATGGGGATTTTGATTTTGTGGTTGAATAATTGTTCAGTAGTGATATATGTGAAAAATTGCATTTTGTGATGGACATAAATTCTAGGGTCTCCTCAGACCTTGAAAACAATGAAAATAAAACTCTCACGAAAATTAGTGATTTTACAGTATTTGACTTTAATTAAGCATTCATCTGCAAAACAGTGGTGTTTCAATGATGAAAGACAATCTTTGCTAGGTGTGTAAATGGCAGTCAATAGAGGGAGAGGAGAATGTGAACTCAAGACTGATGGACCTGCTGGAAAAGATGAGGCAAATGTTGATCCAAGCTTCACAGTCAGGTATTGCATCACTAAGCTTTAATGTTCAATGAATTAACAATGTTTAAATCTCTATACATGAACATGTATACATGAACATGAACACATTGGTATAGTGGGTTTTCTTGGTTAGATACTATCAAAATGCTTAAATAAGGCAAAAGTAGCACCCTTCTTAATGAGAAATTAAGTTGCAAGAATTTTCATAAATTGTTTATTATATTAAATGTTCTTTTAAAATATGAAAAACTTTGTCTTCTTTTTGTTTGCAGAAGAAGTATACCAGAAATCCTCTGCTCTGCACAGTTTTGAGAAGCTCTACAGTCAAGCCATGCAGCTACAGGTGCAGGTAGAGCATGATTTGTGTGGCTTATTTTGGCCCCTGATCTGTATGGCTAGTTATGGCTCCCTGATTTGTGTGGCTTAAATTGGCCCCCATTTGTGTGGCTAATTATGGTCCCTGGTTAAGTGTGGCTAAATTTGTCCCCTGGTTTTGTTTGGCTTATTATGGCCCCTGGAATGTTTGGCTAATCATGGCCCCTGATTTGTGTGGCTTATTTTGGCCCTGATTTATGTGACTTATCATATTGCCCCTGATTTTTGTGACTTATTAAGGCCCCTGGTTTTGTGTGGCTTATTATGGCCCCTAGTTTGTGTGGCTAATTATGGCCCCTGATTTGTATGGCTTATTTTAGGCCCTGATATGTGTGACTTATTTTTGACCCCTGATTTGTATGGCTAATTATGGCCTCTGATATGTATGGCTTATTTTAGGCCCTGATATGTATGACTTATGGTGACCCCTGATTTGTGTGGCTAATTATGGCCTCCAATTTGTGTGTCTTTTTATGGCCTTTAGTTTGTGTGGCTTATGGACCAAATTTGTGTGGCAATTAATGGCCCCCAGTTTGTGTGGATTATTTATTGCCCCTGTTTGTATGACATGGCCCCAATTTGTATGATTTATTATGGCCCTGATTTGTATGGCCCCTAATTTATGTGGCTCTGGGATATTGTGGCCCCAAATTTGTGTTTCTTTGGATAATTTTGGACCTGTGGATTCTCGATTCGTGGACCATATACTTTCTAAGGCCACATTACTTACTATTGAGCTTTGAGATACAACAGTCTATTACATGAAGGTCCCTTAATAAGTGCAACCGTGGTACTATGCTCACTTATGTTGTGTGATTGTATCTTACTATGCCTTGTTACATAGCCAAGTGTGACAAATCTAGCTTTATCAGCTCAGCACTGTGTTATATTGGTTGCAGATGCAAAATATGCTGCATACAGTGGAAGATCGCAGTGCAGACAAGTGTCTTGTATAGAAACTTGGCTATTAATTAGTAGAGAGTTTTGGTTGAAGTAATACATGTAACCTAGAATAGCTGGTTTTTGTTAAGCTTTGTGAAACAGATGGTTCTTTCTCCTAATCACAATGATTTTGTTTATTATTCTAAATATTTGGTATTTTATCATTTATATTTGAGTGTCCTGTATCTTATATGTCCAGTTTATGTTCGTAGTTTTACAAATGTTTGATTAAGAAGTAAACATAGAAAGTCCATCCAACACAGAAGATCATTTTTATGAAAACAATTATTGCTGATCCAGAAATGGTATCTTTTTTCAATCGAAGTATTGCTTCACTTCTCTAGCTGTATCCATACATATTGACCTCCTCTGTAATTATAATTCCCAATACATATATATAAAACAAAAAACAATGATGTTTAATTGAATTAGGATTAGTTTCTTTTATTGTCCTTAAGGTCCGTTTGATGAAACAAGAAATATGTTACATGGTTATTGACTGGTTAGCCTCAAAGAAACCAGGTCTCAGAAATAAAGCCCCCTTTTGAGTTCAAAAACCTCTTCTCTTGAAGACCTCTTTTGTCTTTTACAAATGTTATCAACTAGGTCTTGAAGTTTCTCATTTGTCCATGTCAGGAATTAGACAGAGAGGACACTTGGTATCAATAACCATGTACTATGATTTTATGTGACTGATGTATTTTGGCAGATATGTAGTGGTTCATTGATTGATCATCAAAATGACTACATGTACCAAAAAATGATAGATTTATCACTTACGGAAAAATGATTCTCATCTATCCTGTCATAGAATGTTACATTCAATATAAATGTTTACACTAGTACAACAAAATTTCAAAAGACACTTTTATTGTCTAGGAAGACAATTTGAAAATTATATGCTTCAGTTTATGAAATTTAAATTTTAATATATTTTTCATTTCATGCATCCATTTGAAGTAAAATCAAAATTTTCATAGATAAAAGTATGGTGATTGTTTTGCTCTTTGACAAGTGTAAAATTGCAAATATGAAGTTGCTAATGTTTGTTGCAGCTGAGCAACCTAAGGTTGAGTCAGATTGAGCGCAACAAGGAGATTATGTCCATGAAGAGGCAGCTATTGCTACAAGAGGCTAACAACCTGCTGCTACAAGCAGACATCACGCGCCGCGAGACGGAACTACTACGCTACAAACAAGTGGCCAAGAAGAACCCGAGTCTGAAACGCTGGAACACGTACGGAGGCATGGAGGGCCGAGTTGTAAGTGTCATTCGGAGAGGTCAAAGTTAAAAAAAGATCATTTACCTTAAACATTTCATTAAAATGACAATCAAATGTCATCAAATTTCAAAAATCTAGTTGGAAAATAAGCACATTAAGGGTTTTTCACTAACTCAGGTGGTTGTTTTGATATGATTAACATCTTCATTTTTCAAAGTTTGATGTACATGTACATTGAGACAGCAATGTAATTCATGTTCAATGATGAAAATGTCATTAATATACTTGTCAAGTTTTTTGAACAAAGAACAACCACTTGCTACGTTGTATTGTGTAGTTACTTCATTTGATCTTCCATCATTCATAATTTTTATTTTGAAAATAAGTGTATAAATCAGTCTGTCATTAAATAGAACAGCATTTAACCAAAATATATTATGAAATGCAGATTAATTTAATGAATTGGTAGTTTTTCAATAAGTTGATAGAGAGAAAAGTACAAAACTAATGGTAGAGTGCCTAAATTTTCAATTCGAAACTGATATTATTTTTGCTATCATTTTATTTTACTGCAATCCAGGATAAAACGACCCGGTTTAACTTGGTGTAAGTTTGATGTTGTGACCTGTCTGTAGTTAATTACCGGTATTCAATTAATTATTTTTAATTAGATAAACAATGTCTAACTCAGAGTTATCTCCCTTACATTGACAGATGGTGGAAGTGGTTCTAAGGGGTCATCCTTTCTCCAAATTTTAACCTTTGACCCAAAAATAATTCAATACATTTCGATTTGAAGTTCTCAAAGATGAACTTGTATGGTGTTAGATAAAAAGCACTGGCTTATACTTTAACCGACTTTTATTTGTTAGTGAAAAGTATTTATGAGTTTTGTAACTTTCTTTAACAAAGAAATATTTTCCACCAATAACCATTATCTATTTGTGTATTTAAGTAGAACTTTTAGGTATTCAATATATAATAGTCACAGGTAAATATTTCACACTGATGAATGTCGGACAGGTAAAAAAAGTTGTCATAATAAGTAATTTTTGGTTTACATAGGACTATACTATATATACTATAATGTGAAAAGAAATTTTACTTGAGTCAATAATAAATTTATATATATATGAAATTTGAAAATATGCATCTGTCGGTTTCCTGTTTTAGGTGGAAGGCAAAGAAGCTGAGTCTGTTCCACCATACAAAAGATTCACCAAAAACATCCTCAACAAGTCAGTTGTGAATGGAGGAGAGGAAATCCAGGAGACATCAGAACCCAGTACCTCAGGTAATTATGGTAGACTTTAATAGCTGGCTGTTAATTAATTCATCAACTAAAAATTTAATACAAAGAAATTTTCATGTTATTCCACTTTTTTTTTGGGGGGGGGGGGGGAAGAAAATTGTAAGGGAGGTAATCCAATGTAAATTTTAAAAAATAAAGTTTGCTTTATTAAAATATTGTGTATTTTTCCTACAAGACATGAATTTCTTGGCATATGAAAATGTTTAATAAGTGAAAGACATGTGTTTTAGATACCAGCAAGGATGAAAGTATGAGAACAGATGATGCTTCTCCAATGGTCACACGTCATACGGATCCCAAAACTTCATCATCAGTCATCCATGTATCACAAGCCATTCATCCCATGCCACGAAAACCACCAACTCGCGAAGGAGTTCCCACCACCAAAGATCAAAGTGAGGAACCCCCAGAGATGTTCGAATCCACTGTAGTTGTTCCAGCCAATCAGGATCCAAGAAAAATCATCCACACCGACAAAGGAGTGGAAATATCGCTTACCATCAAGTTACCTAAAGCTAACGTCAGCTTGCCTAGAGACCTGTCACAACATGAGCTCAGTGTACCCAGAAGCCAAAGAGGAAAATCTGTGGATGCTTCTAAAGTCACCATGGGTCAAGTCAGTGAAATCAGTGAAACATGTTCTGCATCGGATATTACGGAAATGAAATTCCCCGAACTGTTGATACCCGAGTGGAAAAAGACGACGGATGGAGGGTTAATGAAGGTGGGGAGGCTGGAAGTGGAAGAACCCGTTCTGAGTAACTCGGTCCCTTCAGTGGCCAGTCACCCACTCAGTGAAACCATTCCAGTGACCTCGGACTCCTCTCAGTCAGATTCGGGTCACTACACTTCTGTTTCTGTCGATGTATCCAAGGAGAAATCTATGGACCAAAGGGTTCCTGTTATCACTGAAGAGCAGGCCAGAACTCTGGAACAGATGGCCCAGAACAAGAGACATACATTCACTGGAGTAATGGACACAGGGTCTGATACCGCCATTGCAGCTAAACCTCTCAAACAAACGTCGGTTACAATAAGCCCTATGATCTGTAGACGAACTTATGAGTCAAGTGTTCATTGGCCAAGGTTGAGAAATATATCAAATATTCATCGGATCAAACCAGCTGAAGAACTTCTGCAAGAAAGCAGGAGATATAGACAAGGCCAATCCATTTACATGACAAGAATTTTACAAAAGTATGCTCTAAGTGAAGAAACCAAAAAATATTTTGATGAAAGACAGTCAAGTTATGACAAAGAAAATTTTGCTCATCATGGCTATGTGAAAACCATAGTACAGAGATTATCGCGTGAAGGAACTCCCGATTCGGGAGGTAGCAGCAGTAATGTCTCCACCAAGCCAGGAACCTCAATCACAATACACAGGGCGGATTCCCCTAGAGCAAAGTCTGAATTTGTACAACAAATCGTGAGAAAGCTCTCAGCTCCCAGTGGACCAGGTCAATCTAGAACTGGTGTTGCCCCCTTGAAAGATTTAACCAATGGTGTTGGTGTGAAAAAATTGGCTCAGGCATTTGACAGTGGAAGAAACACCCCAGAAAAAACTCTCTCTGACTCTGAGCAGAAGCCATTCAAATCTGTGTTAGTGACAAGCTTGAGACAAAAGAGTCATGACTTAGGTCACATTTCCTTTGATTCATCTTCATCCACTTCAACTTTAACTTCTCCGAATACAACAGAAGATTTTGATCCATTTGATGGTAGAAAAGAATCAACTGTTAGTGAACATGTGATAAATTTTTCATCCATGCCATTGTTAAGTGTAGCAGAAGAGGACTCATCAGATACAAATAATGGCTACAGGGAACGGGCAGCCACGACATGCGAGGCCAGCTCTTCGCAAGGAGCCAGGAGCAGCCAAATCGACGAGATTCACGCTTTCTCCGATAGCGACATTTCTTGTCCGTCTTCTGGTAAACGCCACATCTCTCATAAGACAATAGTCCCAGCAGGTGCCACAAAGATGGAAATTGTGTTTCCCCAAAGACTCACAGAAAAAGGCAGTGGAAAGGTGAAAATGGGAACAATAGGACTGCTATGTCAACAGACAATGTTGTCGTTTGATCTCGGTTTGACAATGAAAGCAGAGCAGCAGCAACAGAAGGAAACAACGGAAGTGAGACTCCGAAAAAAGAGTGAGGGTGAAGAGGAAAGACCCCGGCCACTCTCTTCATGTTCCGACACCTCAAACGAGGAAAAGAAAAAAGCCAAATCCAAATTTTTTGAATCCAACTGGTTGCAAAGGCCAAGAAGGTTTTTCAAAGTTTCGAAGTAAGTGATTCTTTTTTTTGTAATTGCAGATTTCGGGAGACATGGGAAATCTTAATCATGAATTTTCCAATAGATTTGAGAATAACTAATAATTAAACTAAATACATTTCCTTTTTATTTAACTGCACTTTCTATAAATTATTTTTTTTTTCTATTGAGATAGGACATGAAATATTAAGTAGATCTTACTAATAACATTTAATTATGATTCTGTACCGAAAATCTGAACCAGGAAAACACATAAAAAATTGTTGAAAATCTGATCATTTTAGATGCTGCGATAGAACAGCTTCAGAAAATATTAATGTTTTTGATAGATGAAGGAGCTTTTGAAAATATTCCGGAGATTGGTAATTTAAAGTTTTGGCAATAACACCAAACATCTATGTACATGTAGTGTTGTAAATAATGAATGTCACTGAAAATTAAATTCTCTCATATTGCTGGGGTATGTCTCTTTGGTTTTCAGACTAGAGCACTTTCTTCAGTTTTTTTTTATTCTTAACATTTCCTATTCTTGGCTGACTGGCTATGTTGAAAGTTTGAAGAGTTCTTATTGATTGCATATCATATAATTTAAAGTGATATACTAATGTTGCATCAAATTATTGAAACTTTATTTCATCAAATTTTTAAATTTCATACTCCATCTTGATTTTAACAAAGTACCTCAACTAATGAAAAAAGTCACTTCATTTACTTTCCTACAACTTTATACTGCAATGTTTCAGCAAAATAACTACAATTTTTGAAGTACACATACATGTATAGAATATTATAGGCAACTGAAAATCAATTCAACACACATTTACTTCCACACTTCCAAAAGCTAGATATTAATTCTAACTGTGTGTTGTAAAAAAAAAATTATCAAGATAAAGTTAAAAGCAAGAAAAAAACTTATAAAGGAATGTCAATGTTATTTTGATGATTTGCAAATCTCTAACTATTCCATCTTTAATAAATCTAACACTGATTATACTGTAATAAAAATTTATGTTTAGTAACATTTTGGTGCATGGAAATGGTTCTGAATTTAATACTTGTCACAATTAATAATTAAAGTTCACTCTCAATCTGACACCAAAAATAAAAAGCCTATTAACTTCTAAACCTTGTAGAATGTTAATTAATCTTAGATCTTTAATTTATTGATTCTAAACTAAAATTACTGAAATAGCATATTTCATACCTAATAAGAATCTTTACATGCATGATAAAATTCATGATTGAATGGGCTTTGAGATTGGGCTAGAAATTTGACTGATGCTTCGTTGCAGTGTTCACATTTATAACATGTACAGTATCCATTCTGGAATTTACCAATACAATGTTTTGTAAATTTCAAAAAATTAATTTGAAATCTGTTTCTTGTAAATTTTTAGATGCTGACACTTATTGAGTGTGTAAGGTCTGACAAACTGGAGTTGTGTTATACAGGAAGGAAGCTACTGTTGTCATGGAGATGATCACCTGTTTCTATGACATCAAAGATGGCCGCACTCCATGAAGACGCCACAATGGGGACTCACTCAAGCCCCAAAGCAGGAGACGAGTAGAGGCCGTCCAGTTCAAGTGACCATTACTGGTCAAGACAGTTATCTGGACCATTCTCTTACTGCTGTCCAAGGAAAGGAACGACACTCAACTTGATAAAAAATAAAATCCAACTGAAAAAAAAATCTCCATAAATGACCTTTATTTCAGCAAAATTGTTTTCGCAAATTGGCTTTGCAACCTAGTTACAGGACATTTTAAATCATGAACCTCTATTATAGTTTGTTCTTTCATATATGTTCATTGAATAAAGATTGCTCTGACCAAAAGGTGGTATAATGATCTAGTCTAATTTTCATCTCATCGGATAAAATCTGGACATTTTTATCCTGATTTGTGTATTTATAAATTCTTCTGTATTCAATGTTCTGCCAAATCCTGGTCATAGTCATTTCATCCATTTAGTCATAGATGATATAAGATACATACAGGGCACACGGAAGATATTGTAGATATTTGGAATGAATTAATTTATAAAGATTTTAAAATAAAATAATATATTATTGAGAAAGAAAAATTATATAGAATATGGGGAAAAAATATAATTTGATTTTAGACATTTATTTTGTTTAGATATTTAAAAAAAAATCTAAAAATATACCATGTAGATTGATGTAGCATTAAATGCATCTAGATTGGTACTATAACAGTATTGTTCTTGATGGTAGCATAAAATGCAAAACCTGCCAAAGAAAGTGTGCTAAGTCCATTCACTATACATGAATCTCGGTTATAATTCTTCACCCCTTAGAATTTTACTGGGTTTCTCAATATTTACAACCAACAAAATGGTGCTATATATATACAGATATCATGCAGTTTGTGTGTTTGATTAATGATGTCAGAATAAAAACAATGAAAGATAGTTTGTTTTTGTATTCTTTATAATGTATGCACATGGAACTCTTTCCATGAAATAGAAGAAAATCTGTTTTAAGGGGGGACCATCTTCGGAAACCCACGGGTGATCTCGTCTTTACTTATCACCGGGTGATAAGTAAAGACGAGATCACCCGTGGGTTTCCGACGATGAGGGGGGACCTATGTCGTTCTATGTCAAAGCAGCGTTATGTGACGTCACAATAGCGACGTTTGTTTTTACCTGTTGACTTTTGCAACTGTGGTATAGGCTTACCATTAGATTGTTAATAATCAATAGTGTACACAATTTACAAAAAGAAAATTTATACATCATTCATGGCAGTTTTATTTGATTAATGGAGTGGTAATATTAGAAATCTCTTCCTTCGATAAAACTAGGAAAAAAAATTTTAATAAAATGTACTTGTACCTATATTTGCTTATTGATTAGTACATGTATAAAGTCATTCCTAGGATAATTCTTATAGGAGTTGGTTGTTGACGGGGAAGAGGTGGGGCGGGGAGAAACAGAATGATTGGAATCAAAAAGAAAAGAATTAATCAGTGTAAATTTTTACTTATCAAAACAAAATACTTGTTTTCTGCATAATAGTTTTATATTCAGATGTTTGCCAGTGCTTACTTTCCCTTGTTTTAGTGCAGAAAGGTCAATATTTATGAACCAAGAGTACAAAAATAAAAGAAAACATCACATTTCTATTTTATCATAAAGGTATACTTTTT
>PRKT01000189.1:613759-634785 GCA_003671525.1 Saccostrea glomerata
TCTCGTTCATTATGTATATTTGTTTATATAAACTGATGAGCCGTATGGCTTAAAGTTATTGAATAAAGAATTATATATAGACTTATTGAGGGATTCAATTTCAAAATAAACTATAATAACGAAAAGGTGACTATACAAATTATTCTTTCTACAACAGCTGACAGAATTTACACATTCTGTGAATACTTATGTCATATTTAACAATCATTACATCTGGAACATATTTAACTTCATCAAAACAATTACAATAACAAACTATTATCTCATTGGCATAAAAATAAAAAGATAATTAAAGACAAAGCAGCCTCCAACTAGTCCCTTTCAGCTTCTCCTCCCCGAGCCAGCCTGGCAACCGTGGCGGCGAAGGAACTTAAGTTCCAACCAGTAATGCCCCAGGGTATCGTAAAAACCTACTTACAACTAGCCTTCAACTACTTCATCTTAACAATATGAATATAATTAGCTAATGAAGAAGAAAAAGAAAAGCAGGGGGTCAGTGTGGGAGGAAGACGGAGTACCCGTAGAGAACCCACGTGTCCGAATGGGCGACCCCATACCCTGACATATTCGGACACCCTTTACAAAAATTTATATTTTTAAAAAAGCCTTTGAAAAAAACATTGTTAATAAAATGGATTTACATCAGTGCTTTGAAGATGTGGATTAATCCTGCATTAATTAAGTCCTGCTTCTTCATCCACACAAATGATCTCAAGGATGTTCCTTCTAAAAGTTTCTTTGATTTTCTGTAAATGAACAAGGCAAGAGGTAATTGTCAGGTTTGAATAAAAAAAATTAAGAAGAAAACACATTGCTCACCTGAGCTCTAAAGGTAGAAAAAAGTAGAAATCAATACAGTACTTTAGATCACCATATTTTCACAACACCTTAATTAGTAAAGTGACTTAGCTATTTGGTATTAATTAGTGAAACAACATTTTCGCTAGCTATGCATGTGGTTTCTGTTGTTTATAAACATTGATAATACAAATATACTTGAGAATAAATTTTTCACAAGCAGACAGTCCCTCTTGAGAAATTTTCACTCATAAATAGCACTGCAACATTTTTCAGGGGAGGGATACAAATGTAGACCTTTACTTTATTGGTATTGAGGCTATTGAGCAGTGAGGGATTTTTTTTGCACCTACTGCAACATGGCATCACTGTTTATACAATCTCAGTGAAAAACCGGTATTCTTGTCCCACAGTGGGATTCGAACCCACAACAGTAGGATCAACTCCTTACTATGCTACTCTGTAGCAGATGCTCTTAAATACCACTGTACCATGCAACAACAACAAAAATGTGAAATTTAATTAGAATTTCACACATAAATTATATCAGATGTATCATTCTCGGGTATTAATTTATTGGTATGAATAAAGAGTTAGCATATATGGCTGAACACCATTACAAAATCCAGCTATATATATTGCCAACTACAAAAAAAAGAGTCCTGGACTAAAAATTTGGTCTACTAGTTAACTAGACCTTGCTTAATATAAACAATAAGATGATTTGGAATATGAAAATGTAATATACCTGATCAGTATCAGTTATCCACTGTGGTATGTCTGGGTGGAAAAGTCCACATCCATCAGGTATAAATTGTCCTCCAGGTGTTTCCCCCAAGTCTTGTTGGGAACATCTACATTTTGAAGATCATTGTCCATCAAGCTTGTCTGTGTTACATGTAATTGTTTCCACCAATTCCTTTTGGGTGAAGCTGGTGTTTTCACATATTGGAAAATCACTGTCCATCAAGTTTGCCTCAAGATTCATAATGGCCTTGTCTGCTCAAGATTTATTTCACTAAGTCTTTTTGGAAGTATTTGATGTTTTCCCTTCTTTCCGCCAATTCCTTTTTGGTGTAGCCCAGGTGTTTTCACATATTGGAAAATCATTGTCCATCAAGTTTGCCTCAAGATTCATAATGGCCTTGCCTCCTCAAGATTTATTTCATTAAGTCCTTTTAGAAGTATTTGCTGTTTTCCCATCTTAAAAGAGGTTCATCAAGCTTGTCTGCACTCCAGCAGTTTCCACAAGGTTCTGTTGGCTGCATGCAGCTGCAGTAAGAGTCAGAAGAAAATAAATGGAGAAAATACATCACTGAAGTTTTTTTTAAGGAAAATCCTCTTCAACTTTTTGAACAATTGTTATGTTGTCTCAACAGTTGTTTAACATATACAAAACTTTTTTCAGTTATGTCCCTTAGTTAAATTTCATCCCGAAAAGCGTCCCAGAGAACAGCCACCATTGCGTCCGTGACGCTGCATTAACAATCTCTGTAGCAACCATTTCAGTAAACATGTGAATGAATGTAATTTTTCAACGCACTAGCAAAGTGTAATAAACATTTATGATATTCTTGTTGAGATTTTGTTTTTGCATAGAATTTGAATAATAATCGAAGACCATAGAAACATGATACATAACTGTTATCGAATGATTTCGTCACTAAACTAAAGGACGTCAAACCACACATACAGTCACAAGCGCGGATGCATTAGTTTTTGTGTTAGAAATGGGGGGAGGGGAATTACAGGGCAAGGGATTTTGGTATAGCCAGTATATATGTGTTTTCTTATTTTATTTAAGTATACATTAGATTACGACACCGAAGATATATATAAAAAAAATAACAAATCATTGGACAGTTATAATTATTTTAAAAGCGGCATTCTTCATTCTTTCATCAACGATTATTTTAAAATTAAAAGGGCTCCTAATAAATTGTAAACCCAGATTTTCACATTTTATATGCAACATTCGACTAAGTTGGCACTAGAGTTTGATTTTAAAGAAAAGAAGGTTTTCTTACATAACTTTGAATAGTAAAATGTATTGTCATCAGACTTGAAAAGTTAAACTGAATATGTTGTGAGGTTAGATCTAATGCACATGTGACTGGGTATTATATTAATATGCATAGAGCTACTGTCTGATTTTTTCAGTATACATAAGATCAGATGGTTAAATATTAATAATTATATCCAATTCCTAAACTGTAAGTTTTAAAAGGATCATAGCAAATAGTCAAATTAAGCATCAGATACGTAGTTCTGCATGACAAAATTAAAGAAACAAACCCTCCAAAAAAGTATTTGAGATTGATTTCATTTTAACTTTTTAAATTATTAAAAAAAACCATTTTCAAAGTGTGCATGTAACCATGCATCATCATCATGCCAAAGTACATTTTCTTTTTATTTGCGAAAAAAATAATCATAAAAAAAATCTTGAACAGTGCTGACAATGTTTTTCTACATGTACAATATTTTTTTTTACATAAAAAATTATCAGTATATGTTTCATTATTGTTTTACATTCTTGATACGTGGTTTATTTATTTTTACAATTAGGCCTATATTAATGATGAAGATAACGAGAAAATGACATTTTGTTTGCGCTTTATTTCTGTCTTTTAAAAGACGTTTTATAAAATTTACATAACATGTGAGACTTCTAAAAATAAAAATAAACATCAGTACATGCATTTATATCATAATTTCCCTATACCCCGAAATATACGTACGTATCAAATTCACAGCATAATTTGAACACTCACTAATTAGTCTAACAACCTCCCTTCCTCAGCAACACCTACTATTTCTCTCTCAGGCCTTGCAACTCAGACCTTCCTGTTTTGCTCAAAGTACTTTGAGAAAAATTTTAATATATGGTCTTTATTGGTACATTGTAAGTGCTCTTTGAGTGTTTTTTCTTTCTTTCTGCAATTAACATATGAAAGAAAAAGTCAAGGTCTTTTTAAAGTATTTAAGGTTTCCGTGACTAAGTTTTAAATGCAATCTTGCAGATCACCATTTCCAAATGCAATTTTGCTTAATATTGCTTAATCAAGATCCATTAAATAATTCCTAGTTTTGGCTAAAATTCTTGCAGCAATCTTCAACCACAGAAATTAAAACTTTTTGGCTTACTGACCTGCAAATCAAATATCCAAATGATATTTTCAACAAACACAACACTTTTTGGCTTCTTCACAGATAATTACAGCACGCAGCCATTTTTCCTCTTACTATAGAATGTTTTGTGTATAGAGAGGATGCCAGAAGCATTCTCAAAATGACACTTGTCTTCTCCAATTACAAGCCTTCTGTATACACATTACTGCATCAGATCCAAGCATTAACATAATGTACACACTGTTGCATTTTTATGTTTTTACCATACTTATATTTGCCTGCATCTGATAGACTGAGGGGAAAAAAAGCTTATAATCTTTTATCAATTTTTGTGTATTCAATATCATGAAAAATGCCAGAAAACCTAGCATAATGACTCATTCTGAGAATATGCAAAAATTGGGGGATATTTTAAATTGAGCTTAAATCAAAAATATACATTGAAAACCCCAATTTACTTGTTTAGCCCTGATAAACCAGCATTTGTACCTTCAGAAGATGAAGAGCTGCCAGTAGCACACAGTGGGGGTTTCCCTATAGACCTTCTCTTCAGTCTGATAGAGGGACCACTTTAATACAAATCCATATCATATAGTTTTATAGTAGCAACAGAGGAGCATGGGTTACTGCATCATCTGCATGAGCAACCATTATCTTTTATTAATACTGTCCAGAACTCCCTGCCAATCATTTAATACTTGTACTGTCCAGAATTAAACTGTTTACTGAAAATATCTGATGTGTAGAATATCTAATTAATCCTCAATTAATCACTAAATTGGAAATCTAGACCAGCCCTAAGGGGATTAGGAATCTCCGTTTATTAATTGCATTTCATCAGTATAAAAGTATTACAGCTAATGTGATACTAAGTGAAATGAAATACTGTTGAAGTGCTTTTTTCCGCGTGGTATTAAATTATACTATGTACATGATGTACGTGGTCACAAATTTTCCGCAGAAATTTGTCCCATCAAACTGAATGTTAATATAAGGCACACATAAGAGAGTCATAAGAAATCCGCTTAATTTTCTACCAGCGGATTGAACAGATATAGAGATTCCGCGGAATTATGACCCGGTGGAAAAAAGTATGTCTACAGTATGAGAAAGACAAATAATTCCATATTACCTCATTGAAAAGGACCCCCCCCCCAAAAAAAAAAAAAATTTTTATCATGATAGACTATAGTGTCTCACCAAGCCTGGTTTGACTGTACTGTAAAAATGGCTGTTTGAATTTCCTTTTCTCTGAAATAAAAAAAAAATTAAAAAAAAATTTTCGACACCTACAATAACTGTTTTGCTGCTTGTATTGCCTTGCTGTGTATTAAACAAGTCTCATCTTTTTGCATAAATTGTAAAGAAAAAAAATTACTTGTAGATGATGTTAAATTCTCAGTTTATCCTGTCTTTAAAAAAATATTGACAAAGAGTGAAAATCAATCTTGTTGTTTTCACTGGTGTTAACGTAGTAACCTGTGTTTTTGTGTTGTCACAGTTAATTTTGGCACAAGTTCTACGGGTGGTGGAAAACATGGTATCGAGGGCAGTTCTCTCGGACTGTCGCCAAGGTAACGGCAAGTAGTGTCACAATGCTAACAGCCGTGCAGACACAAGGATGAGATATTATACAGATTTATTTCACTCCATGTCATATTAATGAAGCACAAACAGTCTCATCAAGCTAAAACTGCATTAGACTTTCTGGCAAACCAAAACCATGCTCTATCATATTTGGATTACAGAAATATTCCATTTATTTTATAGGCCTAATGTTATTATCATATAATTTTTGAATATTTTTTATACCTAGATTATATCTGATTTGAAAATTTTTTCAATTAGAATCAATCAGTCAGTTAGGTTTATCAATATTTTGTTGAAATAATCAAGCACATCCATGAAATGGTTAAATATGAATAAATCCCTGTTTAAAAAAGGGGGAAACCCCTTACATTTCAACATATGATCTTATTTGTTCATTATCACTTAAGTCAATAAAAGTACATTAATTATTCTTACATTTCGATTGTCCTTCACATGCATGAGTTTGCTGAAAGACATACACGCATTCATGTGTTTGATACATGTACATGTATTGGAATTATTTCATTAACAGTCTTTTTTTCCATATGCATACCTTTGTATTATGAACTAGTAATTAGTTGCTCCACAATTTACACATATCTCATCCTTGCACTTGCTTAATTGATATGTTTCGGTTTGAGTTCAATTTTTCAAAAAGTTTTTCAAGTTCGGTTGTCAATTTTTCATGACTGGTATTCTGTTATCAACTCTAGGGTTCTTGCAATAAGTAGGGTAGGTAAAACTAATGCCTATTGCTCTGACATATGATGGTGGGCTTAAGTAACTTTGCTTTTAATTTGCAGAAATATTTTACATGTACAATGTATACTCTAAACTTATGCAATTTATAAATTAAGCCAGTGTCAGTTGGTTGTCTTCATGTAGTCATGTCAAATAAGGCATATTCTAAGATAAAGTAATTTTTCCTCAAAACTAAAAGTTCTCCACACAATAGGAACAGAGACGGGAGATCAGATTGTTATATGTTTGTCTTTTGTTCAGCAGGATTGTCAGTTTCATTAACAATGGTCTGAAATATTTTTGAATTGAATTATAGCGTCCATTAAGGCAAAAAGGCAAATGCCTACACATAATTTTGGGCCAAATATGGTTATGTTTCTTTTAAAATAAAATAAATGTAATACAATAATTTGTCAATAATGAATAAAAAAAAAAATCAGTTCATATATATTTCATAGCTGTAAAACATAATTTTTTGCTGTTTTGATCCCAATAAACCAAGTTACTTTATATAGCGAATTAAACCGAAATTTAGTACCAAACTTACACGCAGTTTCAAACCCTTAAAAAACGTTCTTTCCATTTTTCCGTTCGCTCAAAAAATTACAATAGAAATTCCCAAAATGCCTAATTTAAAAACTATTATAACAAGCATACGTATTTTGTTTAAATTAACAATTTTCTTTTTCCAAAGCGCTAATTTTGCGTCTATTTTTCAAAATTTTCTTAGGGGAGGTCCCCCAAACCCCCCTGGCAGGAGGGGGTGACCCCCTCCCGCACCTACCCCCTTTCGGCGCTTCGCACCTCAGTGAAGCCTTCGGCTTCATCTTCTAGTGCCTACACATATATTTGAGGCACGCTACGCCACTGTACATGGACACTTTAAAATGAAATTAACACTCTGTAAGCTGGCCAACAATTAACCCAATTCTTATTGTTTTAAGATTGTTAAGAAATAAGAATTCAAACTGACCTTCCGAATTCTGCACAATGGTCAAGATAACTAACACCAACTATCCACAAACTGAGGGGAAAAACAAACATTATATTTTATCAATTTAAAGAGAGAGAGAGATTGGGGAGCTCTCACAAAGATGTCAAAAGTATCATTTCAAATGAAGGAATTTCTGTGTACAGCATAATCTGACCTTTCGTGTGACATGAGGGAACTGGCATATTCTAACAGGAGGAACTCCCTCAGATCTGACCCAAATCTGTAGTAAACAGTATTTTGATTACATAATTACAGTTAACTAGACATCATAAATTTATCTCCTTTCTTGATGCGACTCCATTTACTGGTTTTTACATTTTATGTATGAAGATACTGTAAAGGTATTACATTCAGCAGTGTATTCTTTTTAGCGGTTTTGGCGGAAAGCAGAGTCCGCTAATTTAAGTGCATCACTAAATGTTTTGTATATCAACTTTTATAACTAGAATAGTCAGACAGCGCTAAATCAAATCTATGCTAACTTGTTGAAAATTAAATTTCTTCAAAATATTGTATATGCCAAATGTATAACATTTACAGTATATGAGGATCTTATTCGACTGAACTCATCCTGCAGTGTAAAAAGTTAAAAATCAAAGTTCACATACAACTTTTTGTCACTACAAAGACTTTTTTGTCTGGTTAACTTCAGATAATCAAGTCCAGTGAACTTACTGTAATCTGTGAGTGTCCAGCTGTCCACAATGTTGAAGTAGATCTGTTAGGTGAGCTACGAACCAGCCATTACTGAACACTGACCTGACAGTGAAATACAAACAAGAGGCCCATGGGCCTAATAGGTCACCTGAGCATTATGCAACAACTTTCAGGTGATTTAATTTGATTCATGTTTTAAGCCAGATGCTATGGCTTTCACAATTTGAAAAAGGCACCATTGATCATCATAACAATACACCTAGCAGTTGCTTAGTTTGTATACTTAGTACCCATAGGCAGGTTAGGGGAACAAAAAATGCATTTCAAATTAGTTTGAAATATACTGTACTAGAATGATAGCGGTAATCATATAATGTCATTAAAAGATGTCCAGGCAACAATACATGCGTCACTAATATTTTACTGACAAGAAGAAATGTTGAACTTAAAGGTTGGTAGAGCCCTTGCCATTGCTGCAATAGATTGGAATGAGAGTAACCCCTGGTCTCGGATCGGAATGTCGGAACACAACCATCTAAATGGGGTCAAGGAGAGTGTAAGACGTTACATCAGGAGCATGAGGGGTGGGCCCAGGATCCCCAGAAATCCCTCAAAAACTTACCTCAGAAACAAGTAAGTATCAGTAACTGTTTCCATGTACCTATCATCACTGGTCAAAGCAAGGAAATTAGATTCTTTGATATCCTTATTCAAGAAGCCGTCTACTCTTTGCATTTGTACATGGGACATATTAATTTTATTGAATTTTATTGAAAAATAAGATCTCGTTTTTTTTGATACCTTGTAAAAGATGATGGTAAAAGCAGATTTCATTGTTGATTTGTTTGTAAGTTTATTCTATTTTTTTTTTTTAATTATGACTCTTTGACTATACACAAACTATACTCCTTTGTTAAATTTTTATTTTGCAGTAGTGTCACCAGTAACAACAGTAATAAATCAAACGTGAACCAAAACAATCGATTACCATTTTCTCGGAACAACTCCAATGATACCAGTAGCATAAGTAATAATGGACCTGGCTCTAGATTTAACAGCGGGGCCAATAATAATAATGGGCCCAACTCTAGATTTAACAGTAGTTCCACCAATAATGGACCTTCCTCCAGGTTTAACAGCAGTACAAGTAACGGGGGATCAGCTTCCAGATTTAACAAGAGGGACTCCTCCGCTAACAACCCCCCAAAGAGAGAGCTGGGACCTGTCAGGGAAGGTATGTGGGGAATTTTATTTTGTATTTGTGATATATTCAATGGGATAACCAGAATAACTTCTTGAAGATTTGGTACATGGGTATTGTTTGTGTTTTAAAAAAGTTTCCACATTCATTTTATAGGTTACTTTTTATGTATTCAAAATAAAAAACTTATTTAACTCATCTCTGCTTGACACAGAGAAATTGTACAGATGATAACTGTTTAAATGGCCACACCAATGACATCTTGAAATTGGTGCAAGAATTTTGAGTTTAATAAAAAAAGACATTCTTTAAGGACGTCCTGCATGAATAATCACTTCTATTTCAATTTACAGCAGCTAGACCGAACCTAAATACTCAACCACAACAGCAGAGGAAAAGGCCCACACCGACTAATTACATGCCGATACAGACGTCACGATCCACCAGTAACCAGCCCGTAACCTTAGCGATGACTACCGCTGACGTTCATTCACAGAGACAGTACTCGGCTGACAATGCCACAAAGATATTGGACGAAGAATCACTAAACCCACTCAAACATGTCAATCTTGTAAGTCATTTATCATACTGTAGAAGCACTTTATCATACTTATATAGTTAAACTTCGATATCTTAAACATTGAAATCTCAAATACAACTGATATGTGGAAGTGAGTATGGAGTCCCTTCCTTTTTCTTTCATTGAGTTCAAGATGAAAAGGGTTGACTGTACTTACATCTTAAGATCTTATATTATCATCATACTTTTGTGAACCTCTGAATAGCTCAAATCATAATTTATACATGAAGATGACTCAATACTTAAGAGAGTTTCTGTTCATCATTTTAGAAATATAATTCTTAAAGTAAATACATACTCTTCTGTTAATTTAAGTGTTATGTATTTAATATATTTTTATTTCCAGCTTGCCATTGCAAAGAAACCTGGGCCCCCTAGTCGAATTCCCTTACCCACAGGTCAGCAGTTCATGCAGCTGAGTTCCCCAACAGTTGAGCTGTCTCCCCCTCGAGTGCCAAATCGCAGCGGTAGATATACCCAGAGAACCCCCCAACCCTACCCTGTCAGGAAAGCTAGTGCTGAGATCATCTCTCTGAACAATGACTCCCCACTTGGTTCTCATGGGACAGGTCTGACGAGTGTGACCCCCGGGGATCTTCCACCCACCACTCCAGGCAGTAACCACCCTCCTGCCATCCCCACCCCTCCCACAGAAATGAACGGACTGGACAATCCAAAGTAATTGGTTTTCATTGAAAATGTCCATTTGTTAGAAATTTAACTATTTCTAATATTTTTTGTCTTCATGTAGTCATGTCAAATAAGGCATATTCTAAGATAAAGTAATTTTTCCTCAAAACTAAAAGTTCTCCACACAATAAGAACAGAGACGGGAGATCAGATTGTTATATGTTTGTCTTTTGTTCAGCAGGATTGTCAGTTTCATTAACAATGGTCTGAAATATTTTTGAATTGAATTACCATAGAAATAAATGCCAATTATTTATCCTTTGCAGAATAATTCATTAAATGTTCACCTTATTAACATTAACTATGTGTGTTTTATCACATGTTTGTGTACCTCTTATCCTGAAAATTCAATATATCATTTATAAAATAAATTCTGTTGTGACACAAATAAGCCAATAGAAAGCAAAAAGGGTGTATTAAAAAGGTAATTTTAATGAGGTCAAAACATTTGATAAAAAGAAAATCCCATGGTTTTTGATTGCATATGATTGTTATCCAACTTGTTTTGTTTTCTATCTGTAAGCTTGACAAAGTCTCAAGGATAGAAAATGCACATTTTTTGGGCATAAAAATCTTATCCGATCACAAAATACGGGAACTCATATGTATACATACATAACTTTAAGATTTGTTATGCCTCTGTTTTTATACTACATTATGAGTGAATTTGAAGCATATATTTTGCTTAGTATTACCATTTGCTTGCAAGTTAATTCATTTTGCAGAGAAAGTATTTAAAAAAAAACACTAAAAATGGCAATAAGCTAAAGAAAAAAAAAGCATGCTCATAAAATAGTTGACATTATCTTCTTCAGTGTTTGTAAATTAATCTGGAAAAAGTGCACAATATATTAATATATGAGCAAGATATAGAAATTAAGTGTATTTATTTTTAATTTTTTTTCTTTTTCAAGTTAAACCATACATTTTCTGATAGCTATATTTTAATTTGGAGATTGAATGTTTCAGACTCAACAACCCCAGTTTTTACGACTACCCAGACACTCGTCTCCCCCTCAGACAGTTATCGACTCCAATCAGAAAACAGCTTAACTCCGCGCCAGTAAGTATATAAGCACGAATACTAACTTATATCACTTCAATGGTAACTTCTAAGATAAATTATCATATTATTGATCATATTGTATTAACCGTAATCATATTAAAGGGAATTCATTCATGTATAATTGAGTGTGTCAACAGCATTCAAAATTTGCTGTCTTTGTCCTATGAGTGTCATTTAATCACAACATGTGATTAAGAATCAGACAAAAAAAAAATCAAAGGGGCCCCACTGGAAATTCCAGAGGTGGTATCATGAGCCTAGGAGTAGTAAGCATCCCCCTGTTGATCTGTCACACCATGATAGTGAATCTCTTATTTGCTGGCTTTACTTTCTGTAATACTTTCATGTCTTTGATATTATTTCAGGATTCCTCTACTGTGATGTACCTGGATATCCAAAGAAAGACCACCTCCTCCAAGTCTCAGCGGGATCATAGGTTCTCCCCGAGTAAACTCACCGTCTTCTGGATAGATGACTGAGACCAGAGAAAAAACAATGTCTGAACTAAAACAGAAAGGATTGGAGCTTATTGACATAAGTTTCAGAGAGAAAAAATACAAGAAAACTGTGAATACTCAATGCGCACCTTGAAACAAGTGACAAACAACATACATATTGTACTTGAAATTCTTTCTGGCTGGTTTCAAACTATTGATGTGCATATTGTACATGTTGTATATTACTTAAATATTTTAAATAAAAATTCGGGGGGGGGTTTAAAGTTCAAATTTTTAAACTTCATTTTTAAACTCCTTTACATCCCAAATTTAAAAAAATATCATATATATGTCATTTTGACAACAAAAACAAAAAGGTTTGTGGATATTTTTAGGTTATGTAGGTCACCAAGGTAATCTGTGATATTGTAAGGTCATCATGCAGAGACCCTGATATGATCTATACTTACCCTTTTAATTTTTATCAAATAGCAAAATTTCTTTGTTCAGTTTTTATCTGATTTTTCTGATATTGTATGAAAAGCATTGAATTGACATGACAAAATAAATGTTAACAACTTATTCTTTTGTACTATTAATGAAGAAAAATGACCTTAGACCTGATAATCTTTGACAAATTCATATGTTGAACTTTGTAACTTTTTAATGAAAAATTTTCGCTTTAATTGTTATCTGTGCTCTAAGAGGTTGAATTTCATTTATTCATGATGTCCACCTCTTTAAAATATGCATTCATTTCTGAAACAAATCATTTGGCATTTTACATATTCATTTTACATGTAGTTACAAAAAAACGAAAAGCATCAAAATGTGTATTTGTCTATATTAAGAAAATTCTACATTTATTAATGATAGTAGGTTACAAGTAGCAAATGTAAATTCCATATTGTTTTGTTAGATTAGCTGATAAAAAAAGCAGAAATTTGAACCGTATATATATGATAATTTTAGTTACATATAATTTTTTTTTGTTTGCTAGTGTTTGATAAATTTCTGTTGCTGCCATATATTAATGTATTCATATCTAGTCCCAAGAAGCTCTTAAGGGTTGCCAGTTGTTAGTAATACTGATAGATATTTCTTTGTGTCCATTTACATACATGTGTATATAAAAATTCCATGAACAGGGTGGTTTTTTTTTACTTTAAAATTATGCAAACTAACTGTGACTGCGTAGATCATAAAATGGCACTAATTTATTCTAAACTCCAAATGGCATTAAGTTTAGTGTAAAATCCATATGGCATTAAATTAATATAAAGGCCAAATATTGACTGCTACATGCACAGAAAACTTAATTTTTATTCTTTTTTGCTGTCATTGAGCTCAGTTTAACTAGTACCATGAATGGTTTTTTTTTTTATATTAAAACTGCTTTAAGGTACAAATATAAATGTTTATCTACATGTAGCAACTTTTCTGAATACAATTACTCTAATATTTTATATTTTTATTTATTTATTGTACAATTCATATACATGTACTTTAAAAGATCTGTGATACAGAAAATCATATCCATAAAACATTTTTTAAAATTGTTTTTAATCTTCCATGTTGTACTATTAATGGTTCTTGTCCGATTTTCATTTGATAGACGTGTAGTAGTTTTGTATTTCTGTTTAAAGGTTTCATAATGTTAATCAAACAATATATGTTGAACTTTTTCTTTTTTCATTTGCAAGTGTAACTTAGAGATGTAATCAGATTTCCAGGAGTTATTTCTATGGCTTAGTCTGATTTTCATAGTTCTAGCAGGCCTAATATTAACAGTGCTCTATATTAGTGCAGATGTACTGAACAAATTCTAGAAGGAAATGTCAATATTATTATGTGTTATTTGGCATTTATGCAAATTTGCTGTGAACTCTTCTTCCTAATCCAAATGTGATAAAGTATATTCAAATGTTTTGATCTGAACAGATATTTCAGACAATAAATACAAATTTCTACACTCTGATTGTATTGTATTTTAATGAAAGACAAAGTTTTCAAAAAAAATTTATGTTTACCATCCTTTATAAATGCTCAGAACAATATAAGCTTACCTTACCCAAAGGTTCATGAGCTCTGAAAACAATGGAGGTGAGCTCAGGTGCCATAGAGAAGCAAGCATACCCTTTGAAATTCCTTCGTCTTAATGGAAAATACAAAGAAATCTAATATGAACAATTCAGCATGATAACAAAATGTTTTTGGGAAACACTGATGTTCCTGTTTGGCAGCTTATGGAGATACCTAAGTGCAAGTCAAGTTCATGAGATAACAAATTTTGGTAGCCAGAGAAAGGACTTTTCTTAATACATGTATATATTAATTAATATATACTACTTTAAGCCAAAGCACCAGCCATTCAAAATACAGCATTAAGCATTCAAAAACATGTCAAAAATATTTTTTTTTAAAATGGGACACACTCAAAAGATCAAGGCCAAATGGCCAAAATTAATTTTACGCAGGTGAAGGTCTTGTCACAAGATATACACATCTGAAATCCGAAAAGCCCTAGCACAAACTATTCAAAAAAATTCTAAGCAATAGGCTACCCATGGAACAGTGGAAAGGTCTTCTCAAAAGAAATATACATGTACATGTAAAATTAAACAAGAGGCCCATAGGCCTTACAGGTCACCTGCGTATCATGTAACGACTTTCCAACAATTGGATTTGATTTGTGTTTTAAACCAGAGGCCATTAAATTCACAATTTTGAAAGAGGCACCATTGCTTATCATAACTATACACTTAGCATGCTTACTTCGGTTACTTAATACCCAGAGGTAGATCAGAGTAACAAAGAGAAAATGCATTTCCACGTATTAATCAGTTGTGCACCCAATCCCACAGGAGACACTGGCCCTAGGGCCACATCTTCAAAATTTTGGAAATTTTATAAATTTTGTTTCATCATGTTGTTGATTAATACCAAAGTGCAGATTTCAAAAGCATTAGAGTATTTCAGACTATGCACCCCCCCTCCCCCCACCAACACCACCACCAACAACAAGAACCTCTGTTCCAGGGGCCCGAAAATTAGCCATTTAGGAAGAAGTAGCTCTCTTCATCATAAATTTGTAATAAGATCATTGACATAATACCCAGTAGCTAAGGAAATACAGTGTAAATGAACATTAGAGCCCCGTCCTAACAAAAGAAGCCCTGACCAAGGGGCCCTGAAATTCACAATCTCAAAGAACCATCCTTCCTCCTCATAACTATGTAGTTCATAGTTCATTGGTTTAATGCTCAGGTGCAGAAAGAAGATTTTTAGAGAATATGCATTTTCACTATATATAATCAATAGAGCCCGACCCTAACACCAGAACATCCAACCCAGGAGCCATGAAATTCATAATTATGGAAGAGGCAGCTTTTTAAACATAACTATGTACTTGGCTATTTTATTTAATACTCAGGAGCAGAGAAGATTTTCAAAAAAAAAAATTCATTTTCACTATATAATCTATATAGCCCCCACCCTAACACTAGAACCCCAGACTCGGGGGTCATGAAATTCACAATAATATAATAGACAGCCTAACTATGCACTTGGTTAGTTTATTTAACACCCACTAACAGAGAAAAAGAATTTCAAAGAAATAATTCATTGTCACTATATACTAGTAATCTATATAGCCCCACCCTGCCACTAGAACCCTGACCCTAGGGCCATGAGATTCACAATTTGGGAATGTCCCCCGCTTTTGCGAAAGCGAGGGGACATTAAATCTCATTCGTCTGTCCGTCTGTCCGTCAGTCTGTCAGTCTGTCCGTCACAAAAACTTTAACCTTGCCCATAACTTTTGATTTAGTGGAGCTATGACTTTTATATTACACATGTGTATTCCTTGTGACTAAACCTTTCTTTGGGTACCACCAAATTTGACCTTTTGACCTTGACCTTGGAGTTTAACCCACTTTTACACAAAAATTCCAAACTTTTACTTTGGCCATAACTTTTGAATGGTAGGTACTAGGACTTTTATATTTCACATATGTATTTTTTGTGGCAAGTCCTTTCATTGGATACCAACAACCTTGACCTTTTCACCTTGACCATGGAGTATCACGTACTTATGAAAAAACTTTAACCTTGACCATAACTTTTGAACGGTGAGGACTAAGGCTTTCGTACTTCACATATGTAATTCTTGTGAAAAGACCTACCAACAACCTTTACCTTTTGACCTTGACCTTTGAGATTTACGTACTTATGAATAAACTTTAACTTTGACCATAACTTTTTAACGGTGAGGGCTAGGGCTTTCGTACTTCACATATGTAATCCTTTTGAGAAGACCTTTCATTGGATACCAACAACTTTTAGCCTTTGACCTTGACATTGGAGTTTTAACTACTTTTTAAAAACTTTAACTTTGATCACAACTTTTGAACGATAGATACTAGGACTTTCATATTTCACATATATATTCTTTGTGGCAGGACCTTTTATTGGATATCAATAACTTTGACCTTTTGACCTTGACCTTAAAGATTTACGTACTTATGAAAAAACTTTAACCTTGACCATAACTTTTGAACGGTAAGGGCTAGGACTTTCATACTTCACATATGTAATCCTTATGAGAAGACCTTTCATTGGATATTAATTAACAACTTTGAATTTTTTGATATTGACCTTGGAGTTGACCTACTTTTAAAAAAAATTAACTTTGGCCATAAGTTTTTAACGGTCAGGATTACGGTTTTCATCCTTAAAAAAAATCAGCTTCAATGATAATTAATACATTAAAGCTTATTGCATTTACGTGAATAATTATTTCATAGCACGTACATATACAAGTTTGCAAAATTCGTGTGCTACAACAAATACGGTTAACGACGTTCCATCCTGATATTTAAAGTCTTAAACGTTTTTTTTTTGCCAAGTATATTTTTAGTTTCTTCATACATAGCTTAATTAAAATTCAAATCAAACAAGCAAATTCAAAGAATTGTGGTCCCCCGCTTTCGGTGTCTTTGTTGGTGAGATGTTATTTTTTATGACATATTGTGTCTAATATAAACATCCTATCATATGTTATTTATTTAGAAATTATCATTGAAGTTGATTTTGTTGAAGGATGAAAACCCTAATCCTGACCGTTAAAAAGTTATGGCAAAAGTTAACGTTTTTTAAAAGTAGGTCAACTCCAAGGTCAAGATCAAAGGGTCAAAGTTGTTGATGAAATGTTTTCTCACAAGGATTACATATGTGAAGTATGAAAGCCCTAGCCCTTACCGTTCAAAAGTTATGGTCAAGGTTAAAGTTTTTTCATAAGTACGTAAATCTTTAAGGTCAAGGTCAAAAGGTCAAAGTTGTTGATATCCAATGAAAGGACTTGCCACAAAGAATACATATATGAAATATAAAAGTCCTAGTATCTACCGTTCAAAAGTTGTGACCAATGTTAAAGTTTTTTTAAAAGTAGTTAAAACTCCTATGTCAAGATCAAAGGGTAAAAGTTGTTGGTATCCAATGAAAGGTCTTCTCAAAAGGATTACATCTGTGAAGTACGAAAGCCCTAGCCCTCACCGTTCAAAAGTTATGGTCAAAATTAAAGTTTTTTATAAGTATGTAAATCTCCAAGGTCAAGGTCAAAAGGTCAAGGTTGTTAATATCCAATGAAATGTCAACAAAAAATACATATGTGAAATATAAAAGTCCTAGTATCTACTGTTTAAAAGTTGTGACCAATGTTAAAGTTTTTAAAAAGTAGTTTAAACTCCAAGGTCAAAAGGTGAAAGTTGTTGGTATCCAATGAAAGGTCTTGCTACAAACAATACATATGTGAAATATAAAAGTCCTAGTATCTTCCATTCAAAAGTTATGGCCAAGGTAAAAGTTTGGAATTTTTGTGTAAAAGTGGGTCAAACTCCAAGGTCAAGGTCAAAAGGTCTTTTGTGGTACCCAAAGAAAGGTCTTGTCACAAGGAATACACATGTGAAATATGAAAGTCATAGCTCCACTAAATCAAAAGTTATGGGCAAGGTTTAAGTTTTTGTGACGAATGAGATTTAATGTCCCCTCGCTTTCGCGAAAGCGGGGGACAAAAATGGAGGTCAATACGCTTCTTATGGCGCTACAGTACATTTAATATGACCTTTTTGCACTGAAATTTGTGTTTTACTTAAAAAATTAAATTTTTGACGTTTTCCCTCCAATATTTTTATCCAATTAAATCATGAAACCATATGAATTCTAAGTTTTTTTTAAAAAAGACACTTAAGAATTATGATTAAGAAAAAGTTTCAAATTGCTTCCTTTAATCAATTATTTGACCTTTCTGCACTAATAAAAAGTTATTTTTTCTGGCATTGAAAATTTAATAAGCAAGAAAATTATTTGAAAGTCTTAAACTTTTTCTGATTTGAAGCAAATAGGTCAAATTTATCTTGAATATTTAGAAAAGAACATCAAAAGTGGGGGTATATGATGTAAATTTTTAGATATCACTATAAAAGTGTCAAATTTACGTTAAAACTGGCTCAATTTTTTCACGGATTTTCAGAATATATTTTACTATGTTTGTCACACTTTGTTGATAGAATTCATAAGAAATAATTTAATAGATATTTCAGAACGAGCATAACACATTTCACTGCAAAAAACAGCTTTGTGTGCAACCAGGATGGAAAAATAGGAATCTAAAATTAACAGTACTGTTATAGTTCAAAATGGAAAAACTGATCATTTTCGTCTAAAAAACTTTCCGTCACAAAATATAGTCCCAAGCTTAATTCTACATGATGGAATTTTATCGCGGTTTTTTCATTGAATATAGTTTAATTTGCACTGTAGAACTCAGATTTAATGTGAGAACTTAAAAATGATTCATAATTTTATAAATAAAGGACCTGACCAAAATACGCTCAAAATATCAGGATCGAAAATTAAATTATGATATCAAACTTCACTCTGTATATAAAAAATAAAATCACAAGAAAGTGAAAATTAAACGTCAGTTTAACGTCAATATTATCGCTGCTGGATATCCAGCAGCGATAATATTGACTTTTTCTTTTTTCTTATTGACCTTTTTCGAAAGCTCGCAATATTCTACACGATGTCTCATTGATCTGCTCAAAGCATGAAAGTGAATAGATTTGAGTCACGTGTTCAATGCTTTGTTATTCATGAGGTCAAAGGCGGGTTGAAATTTGTAAACAATGTGCGGCTGCCTTTACTATAGGGACAGGTACCCGTGATTTTGCACACTTTTGGAAAATAACATGTGAGCGCACGACTGTTTCAATTTCTTTCATGAATTAAAATGACAAGTTTAACTCTTTACATTGACCCTATTTACTACAACTTGAAACATCTATGCGCTCATATAAAAAAAAATGGGCTTTCAAAATGGGGGTGTGGCCTAAAGTCTATGGGAAATCGATGTAAACAACGTACCCCTGCTATGTTAATCAGATAAATACACAATTACAGTGCAAGTGAAAATCGAAAATGAAATTCATAAACTACAATGTTTGATGAAAAGATTGAGAAAAAAATATGTAGAAAATCATTTTTTGTTAATTATCGGGAGGCCATATGTGGACATTTAAACGATTCATTCTTTGTTTAAATCATGACCCCCGGGGGTAGGGCCGGGGCCACAATGGCCGACCAAAGTTTAACATAGACATATATAGGAAAATTCTTTTAAAATCCTCTTCTCAAGAATAGCAAAGCCATGATTGGTCACGGGACTAATTTTGGATTTAAACTTTTCGTTAATAAAACAATTTCTACCTTTTCCTATCCACAGTGCTGAGTTGAGCGATGTGGCCCATGGGCCTCTTGTGATCAATGTTTATAATTGGTCGTACTATAAGCATGGGCAATATATTTTACTTGGCTAACGACAGAGGGATATTTTAAAATATATATCCCCGAAAAGCTATACGAAAAGCAGTATTATTTGTTGCGGAAAAGCAGAATTTTTAATGGAAAATCAATGTTGTTTTGAGATAAGTAGAACTGTGACGGTAATGTTTTAAAATGAAGTATCAAAGAAAAACAGAATGTTATGATTGAGAGTTAATTTTATCACTTTTATATTTGTCGCAAAAAATGCATTTTGATCGCCCATCTTACATAACTATTTTTTTTTTCCAGACATTCTCTATATTCCGTCTGAGCCCATTTTAAATTCAACTCATTTCGACGCGTATACGAAACAGAGCGGAAATAATATAAGTTATCTTATTCATCCCTGGGTATTTTGATTTAAAAATTATAATTTTTCTACTAACACTGTAGGCAAGTAGCATCAGAGGGTACGTGGAAGGGGACAGAGGGATCTGGACCCTCCATATTTTTTCCAAATATAACTTTTTACCATTGAAAATGCTTTTGAAAGCTAGGCTGCTCCTCCTCTTTTTCTTTCTTGCAATACTAGTAGTAAAAATTTGGTACTGAGAGGTAAAGTCGATTTTTTCTCTCTGACTGCCCCCCTTTTTTCTCTTATTTTCTTTTATTCATTCCTTCATTTTCTATTACCTGTTAATTGCATTTTATATTATATTACATTTATTACTGTTTTGTCATACGATGCGATGAATTAACCACCCTTGAAGTATTCTAATTTAATTAATTAATCGAACACGGATTTTTGTTGCACTCCATCATCTTTAAAGATGGCTAAATCATCGTAATGACCAAAAAACCTCAACAATATTATCATATTAAAACAAATCATATCTTTCTTGATATTTCACATTTGATAACGCCCTAGCCAAAAGCAATTAAAAAATAAAGAGTGAAAATAAATCTAAAATATATTAATCTGAAATATCGTAATCTATCAGATAGTGCAGACATATTGAAGTGGGACGGACTAAACCAACAAAAAATGTAAACCCCAATTTTCGATGCCTATATTATGTATATATTCTCAAAAAAGTGTGTTTGTTGGGGGGGGGGGCTAAGCCAGAATAGCCCCCTCCCCTCTCCGGTTCCGACGCCGTATGATTAAGATAGTTTCAGGCATGTAGCATCGTTTTGGAAAGTGGGGGATCAGCCAGACATTTTTCTTTTACTTACATGGAAAACTTCACAAGCACAAAAAAACATTGCCCAAACTCGAAAATCCTATTTAGGGGGGGGGGGGGGGGGGGGGGGGG
>PRKT01000189.1:654690-670073 GCA_003671525.1 Saccostrea glomerata
CCCCATTGTGGCCCCGCCCTTCCCCCGGGGGTCATGATTTGAATAATTTAGAATCTACAATACACCAGTATGCTTCCACATAAGATTCAGCTTTTCTGGCCCAGTGGTTCTTGAGAAGAAGATTTTCAAAGATTTTTCCTATATATTTCTATATAAAACTTTTGATTCCCCATTGTGGCCCCACCCTTCCCCCGGGGGTCATGATTTGAACAATTTAGAATCTACATTATACCAGGATGCTTCTACTTAAGTTTCAGCTTTTCTGGCCCAGTGGTTCTTGAGAAGAAGACTTTCAAAGATTTTTCCTATATATTTCTATGTAAACTTGGATTCCCCATTGTGGCCCCATCCTTCTCCTGGGGGTCATGATGTGAACAATTTAGAATCTACACTATACCAGGATGCATCCACATAAGTTTCAGCTTTTCTGACCCAGTGGTTCTTGAGAAGAAGATTTTCAAAGATTTTTCCTATATATTTCTTTATAAAACTTGGATTCCCCATTGTGGCCCCGCCCTTCCCCCGGGGGTCATGATTTGAACAATTTAGAATCTACACTACCCCAGGATGCTTCCACATAAGTTTCAGCTTTACTGGCCCAGTGGTTCTTGAGAAGAAGATTTTTTAATGACCCAACCCTAATTTTCTCTTTTCTTGATTATCTCCCCTTACGATGGGATATGTCCCTTCATTTTAACAATTTAAATTTCCCTTCACCCAAGGATGATTTGTACCAAGTTTGGTCAAAATTGGCCCAGTGGTTCTTGAGAAGAAGTCGAAAATGTGAAAAGTTTACAGACGGACAGACAGACGAATGAGATTTAATGTCCCCTCGCTTTCGCGAAAGCGGGGGACAAAAAAATTGATATGCAACTAAAATTATCATAATTATATATACTGTTAAAATTTCTGCTTTTTTATCAGCTAATCTAACAAAACAAAATGGAATTTACAATTGCTACTTGTAACCTACTATCATTAATAAATGTCGAATTTTCTATATATAGACAAAATACATATTTTTATGCTTTTCATTTTCTTGTAACTACATGTAAAATGAATACGTAAAATGCCAAATGATTTATTTCTGAAATGAATGCATATTTTAAAGAGGTTGACATCATTCCTAATGAATAAATGAAATTCAACCTCTTATAGCACAGCTAACAATTAAAGCGAAAATTTTTCATTAAAAATTAAGTTATAAAGTTCAACATATGAATTTGTCAAAGACTATCAGGTCTAAGGTCATTTTCTTCATTAGTACAAAAGAATAAGTTGTTAACATTTATTTTGTCATGTCAGTTCAATGCTTTTCATACAATATCAGAAAATTCAGATAAAAACTGAGCTTTTTGATAAAAAATAAAAGGGTAAGTATAGATCATATCAGGGTCTCTGCATCAATCCCCATATGCATCCTTCATGATACCGGTACTTACCATTAGTGCATGCTCGTTTCGTGCTTATATCTGCTTTCATCCAAACATTTCTAGACACCTTTGCTTTATAAAATTCGTCGAGAAATGACTGAGTAATTGAAGTAATTTACAATTTTTGAGATGCTTCACTTATTTTTTAATAAAACTAAAATCAGACGCGGATCCAGGAATTGAAGCTAAAGAGGGTGCTCAAAGTAGGCAGGGGGTCTTGGGGCCGCCCTAAGGCCCCAAGCTGGACTAAGGCGAAGCCTTGGTGGGGGCCTAGGGGGCAAAGCCCCCGGAAGCTCCTGGATTCTAGAAATTTTTCAGGGTAAAAATGAGGTCTATCCTGTACACAATTTTACATTTTGTAGACAAAACTGTGATTTATGCTAACTTCGACAATTTTAGGGGGGCGCGCCGGGTGCCCCCCCCCCCTTAAACCCGCCACTGAAAATTAATATACATGCAGTTAAGCCTATGAAAATAGAGATTTTGCTTCAAACACTTGCAGTGGTTAGATCGTGTGCTCTAAAGTCGCGAAGAAAAGTCAATCCTTACGTCACGGGTTCGACTCCCACTGTCGGGACGTGGAGACAGGTCCTTCGGATGAGACTGAGGTCCCGTGTTGCAGTAGGTGCTGACACGAAAAGGATCCCTCCCTGCTCAATGGCCCTCAGTGCCGAGTATGGGACAAAATTTGCAGCTCTCAACCGGCAAATGGTGGCGTCTCCATATAAGTGAAAAATTCTCGAGAGCGACGTTAAACAATCTACAATCAATCAATCAAACACTTCAATGAAGCAAAACGAAGTTCATTATCCCGTTTTTTTTTTCTTTTCTAGAAACGTATTCCTACATCGTTTTTAAAAGTGTGATGGGGTTAAGGTGGAAGGAGGGGGATAGAACCCTTAAGACCATCAGACCATAGCAATAAATATTAATTTATGTACTGTAAACAAATTTCTGAATCGTAGAAATGAATTTAAAAAGCCAATGTCTTTATCGTTCAAACAGATTTTTTTTTATATATAAATAAAAAAAATTACAAACGAATTTCCATATTTTGTAAATTTGAAGTGGCACTTACACGCCGCCGTACTTTTGCCAGCATACTCTTCGATAAAAATGAACAAATTACTCTAACATGTAGAATCAGTTTACCCCCCTTAAAACTGTAATAATTTATGAAATCCTAACACATATAAAATAATTATTTTGCCGTCTCTAAATCCAGTTTGGGCAGTTAATGATTCATTGGGGTCTATTTGGGTTAATCTACGCAACCTTAAACAACAACAAAAATGGCGGAGCGCGAAAGTGAAACACCATGCGTGAGTCGTCCAAGTACCACTAACTGAATTAGTGAATGTAGAATTTCTTGAGTCACTCTGTTTATTTTTAATACTTATTATTTTTATTTAATATCGCATGAATTGTATGAAATCAATGTGTGCTTTTAAAAATATGTTTAAATGTTTTGATAGTTATGCACACATGCTCAGAAAACACTGACACTAAAACAAGTCCCACATAGAAAATAAGTCCCACATAAGTCAGAAATTCCAGGTTAAGAATTGCAGGGCCTAATTTCTTTTTCAGTTGATTATTTCGGATTCCTCATGCCAGTATGGACTGCGGTCAGTTTGGGGAACGGGGAATCGGCTGTTTGCGTTTCCAGGAGAAAATCCCCTTCTTTCCACAGGTATAACTACCAATTCACAGATGCTGTTTAAAAATGCAGTGAACCAAAGCACTTTCAATCGAAAAGCACTGAAGTAGCGGATTCTCACAATAATATGAAATATAGTGATGAATGTTCCTTTTTAAAACAGGAAGTCGAGAGAGAACAGAAACATGTACAAAACGAAATCAGTCATGCATGTTTATTGTTTAGATAATTTTACTATAGTTACAGCTGTTTCTATAATTTTCTTTCTTCTTTTTCTTCTTTGATGATCAAAAGAGAGAAGACAAGCCTCTGGTAAATGGGAAAAGATTCGGGAAGTTGAGTGGGACATTGATCTACACCACCCTGTCCTTAGGAAAATGGTCAACGATTCTCATAGTAAGAAAACTGTAAAGAGAAAATACATGTGTAAATATTTTTGTGGTTATCATAAAAAAAAAAAATTTAGGAAAGTAACTTAATGAAATATTGTGATTTTAGATATATTTGTTACACTGCAACGTCAAGCTTCTCGATTAAATGGAGCAGCACTTCATACACAGTAAGTACAAAGGGGAATTAAGGTTTGAAGAACAAGGAATCTATGGAATGCAGTGTTAAAAGCTGTTTGCATTTGAATAGATTATACAATGTTCTATTAATAAACTATTTACAGAATTCTTAAGTCCAGCAGACACTACAGAGCAACACAGAAAGCCTACATAAAGGATTTAGATGAAATGATAGGTAATGTTTCTTTGTCATCCACATGTGTACATATTGAACCTTATTCAAATGTAGCACATTCATATATAAAGGTTTATTTGACACAATCAAGATTTGCAGGTGTCATTAATTTTGAGACCAAAGTGTCAAAATACCACTGAATTATTTATTGAGCAGTACAAGGGCAACATTTAAATTGTCTTCTCGGTTACCATATTATTACCCAGATTTCTTGCACTTTAAGGTAGGTCCCTACTCGTAGAATTAATTGGATAATGGTGCAATTTTTGTCCTGATTTACATAAATAGATACTTTATCTACTTCAAAAGCACAAAAAGTACAAAGATAATCAATATTTTTACTGAGATAGGGTGTGAAACACTCATGTACCCTGTTGTAGAAAAAACAAAATCATCACTGTTATAAAGACTGTCTACATTTTATGTCATAGCACATGGCAAATAAATTCTTTTGAACATAAATTACAAGGATAAGGATAATACTTAATGATTTCAGGCTATGGTACACATTTCTGCTTAAAATTAAGAAAATATTGAATAATTAATCTCATTTCACTAATAAAGTAACAGAGCTCAAAACTCAAAGAAAGCTCTCTATTAGAATAATTAATTTGTTTACCCTGATTTTTTTGTCTTAAATTATAGCAACCAATGCTTGAAGTATCTTATAGGCATGATAAATGTATTGGTCATCTGTTTTTTCACCGAGATATGGGGTAAAACATACAGGTACCCCCATGGCAGTTCAATAGCTCAAGCCTTTTATGTTGACAAAGATATTTATAAATCAGCTAAAAAGTGAAATATTCTTTTTAAGAACAATTTTATCATTATTTACACACCCTTTCCTGACCACAAACATAAATTTTATTCTCAATTTAATTCTTTATTCATTATGTACTGTGAACATGTCCACTACTGATGATCTGACTTTCCTGGATGCTTATTACTAGTTATGAAAAAATTATAAGCGATGTCTTTTAAGCAAAATTATGTCTGAAATTGCAAATACATCATTAGAAACATGTGTTGTTGGTTTTTAATTATAACTGAGTACCTGAGTTCGTATGTAGAAAATTTGCCGTCAAAAACGAAAGTAGGAAAATCCCATCTGCACAGCATACAAATTGTGCATAAATAAAAACAACAAACGAAAAGTTTTATTCAATGACATAATAGCAACTTATTCACCACGTTTTCTGTACATATGTATCGGAAATATCTGAGATGTACCAATGCAATCATAAACGTCTAGTATCAGTGTAACCTCCTAGGCAAAAAATATACCGCATCTGAAAAGCATGTCCGGCATTTGACCTCGCGCTTGTGTTTTAAATCTATTCAATTTTTTGCTACATACTGTATGAATCTCAATCCTTGCACAAAAAATACCCTCAATCATCTTTATACACCCCTCCAACATTTCTGTAGACGTTGTTTACATTTTTGCTAATGTTATATGTACCATAATTTTTAAACCGAAAACGGTAATTCCGGCTTCCGGTTTGACACGAGTAGCCCCCTACTTTAATGGCATTTATTGACAACTTAATGCTTGAATACTCCTTTGATCTTTGTACAGAGAGCAGCCGAGACGAGGACCAGAGACAACAGTACATGGAACACATCAAGCTGCTGGACATGTCTGAACTCATCTGGAGTCTGTGTGAAATCCTCTTCATAGAGAGTCCTGTCGGTAAGCTGGTTTGTTTGAAATCTTCTTTATAGAGAGCCCTGTTGGTAAGCTGGTTTGTTTGAAATCTTCTTCATAGAGAGCCCTCTTGGTAAGCTGGTTTGTTTGAAATCTTCTTCATAAAGATCTCTGTATGTTAGCTTGTTTCTTTATATCCTCTTGAAAGTGTCCTCTTCATAGAGAGCTTTGGTTGCCTTCATGGCGCAGTGGTAAGGGGGTTGGCTCTTGAGCTGCTGAGTAAGGAATTGATCCTTACACAGGGCTCCCACTGGACCGAAAACATTTTTCACCACTTTTCGCGACAAAAGGAAAGGCATACTTACATCTGATTTCTCGACAATGCAATGCACTTTATGTTATTCAAATTTTTTTATTATCTCTATCATTGACATTGATTTAAAATTGTAAAGTTTAAAGCTTATGGTAGTATCCATTTAAAAAAAAAAACTAATGTTGGAATTATACAATTAATTTGATATTGAAATGATATCAGCCAACTCTTGACAGAAAATGTCCTCTTGTTTATATATATATATATATATATTTTGCCTGGGTAGGAGGGGGGCTGCAGACCTAGTAAATATATTAGACATTTTTTAAAAGTGGAAATTTTCATCATTTCATTTATTAAGTAAAATGAGAAAAGAAGTATAATTAAAAAGTAATGAAAATTAGTTTAAAACTTGACTCTATTATAACAACCTGGAGACTTCTGGGTTTAATATGCAAGGTCATGTAATTGTAAATAATTCAGTGTAATTTACTAAGATAATTCTGTTTCCAAACCAATTTCTTTTTCATTCTTTGTCAGTTTATGGTATAATATGCACTTTTTTCAATTATTATTAGGTAAAATTTGAAGCCATTCTTTACAATTTTCGTCATGTTTCCCTATTTTTGGTTAAAAAAATCGATCTACATAGATCCAGATTTTGTTGATAAAATTTTTTTATTTACTAACTTCATCTCCTAATAACACTTTATCCCCCCTTGTTTAATCCAATTTATATTATTTCAAGCAATTTTGTAACCCTTTATTGCTCCAGGCTAGTTACCTAGTCAGCTGAGACATGATTTCCGGTAATCTGATTTCCTACATGTAGGTTTCAGTTTTCACACCTCTGCTGCATTAAATAAACAAAGGGACTTATCTGTGTACATTGAATAAACAAAGGAGCTAACCAGTACTACACAAATTTTGTACATGGTACATCTAAAAAATTCATTTTTGCCACTTATGAATTTCTTTTCGCCACTTTTGAAAAAAAATTTGCAATTGGCGACAATGGCGAATCACAGCTCGAGCACTGCTTACATTGTTGTTTGAATCCAACTGTGGGATGTGGAGACCAGTCCCTCAGAGGAGACTTTATAAATCAAAGTTAGGAGTTGCACTTAGTACTGGCACAAAAAAGATCCCTAGCTGCTTGAAGGCTATAAGTGCGAAGTGCAGGACTAAATTTTCTCCCCCCCCCCCCCTTCCCAAACTGGCAAGTAGTGTTGTCTCAATATGAATGAAAAATTCTAATGAAGAGGCACAAAGTTTTTGTTGACAGAGTCTCATCTGTTATAAGTAAAAAATGTAAAACTGATTTTGAATTTCTTGTAGGTGGTCTTGTTGTTCCCCAGTTATTGGAGTGGTGGAAGAGTCATTTTACCATGGAGACCATGTTCGGAGATCTAGTGAGAGAGGAACAGCCAGGAAACAGTCCAGTTTACTGGGATACGGTAAATTTCTGGTTGTTTCCAAATAAAAATATTCTAACAAGTGAGTAACAACATTAAAAAAATCAAAAGTGAAATGAACACTACTGCCTGTATTCAACATGTAGATTTAAAGTATTGTATTGGGTCTGGGTATAATATTCTATAGAAGGAAGATTATAGGGATGGGTATCGCCAAAAATTTCGTATCGCGATATATCACGATTTTTTCCCCACAATATCACGATAATATCATAATATTCTTATAAGCAGTTTTTACAATGATTTTATATGAAAAGTCATTATTTTTCTAAAAAATATGCTAGAAAAACAAAATTTTACTTTCTTGAAATTTTTATGTATACAAAATCAATTATGTTTGGACGGTAAGATGCCGTTCTTTCCCCTTTTTAATCATTTTTTATACTTGCTGGAATTGAAATTTGAAAGATTGAACAAATAAATGAATAATTTTTGGATTTTATAATATGTACCTAAAGACCGGTATTTAGATCTCTGTATCACGATACGTATCACGCAACAAAAAATCGCGATATACCGGTATACCGATAAAATCGCACATCCTTAGAAGATTACATGGGGTGTAAATGTTTGCTATACTATTCATGGCATTGAGAAAAGTGGGAAAATTACGACCCATGGGATTAACCCCATAGGCTTATTCACAGTAAATTTATTATTTCTGCCCTAGGGATTTTGATAATTTTTTGATAATTAATTTTTACTGTTATATTTATTATTTTAGGATTCAAATATGGAATGTTTACCACCCCGATTTCTTAATGGGCCATCTTAAATGTTGTCAAACTTTACTATTGGACCCTATGGGAATTCGTTGGAAAATCGCCAAATTATTCCATTTTTAAGGTCTTCCGCTCAGGCGGAAGACCTACTGATTCTGATGGTTAAGATTATTCCTATTATTCTTTTTTTTTTCCTAGACGCCAACTTTGAGACCTCGTAACTCGCTCATTTCTTAACGGATTTCGCTCAAATTTTCAGAGTTTTTGGATGTAACATTACTCAATTTAAATGTTTTCATACATTTCAAAATTTCCCTTCCGCTTTTGAGTTATTTCCCTTTAAATGAAAATTTAGTGCTGTTTGTTTCCAGACAAAGGCTCAGAAACGACAAAAGCTGGAGCAGAATGTCTACTGCATTTAAATACTAGAAGAATTGAAGTTGTGCACATCGGTTTTTCTTTTTCGATTTCTGCGCTCAAAACGTTGCTAGATAGGGGTCAAAAATAAAAATGCCTAAAAGCGCAAAAATTTACATCTATTTCCTTATGTATCTTTTAAACTAAAAATAATTTGTTAAGACATTGTGCATAATTTTAAGATCTATCATTTGACATCATTAAAAAGGGGCTGGCCCCTCAAATTAGGGGCCAAGGGCGCTCGAAAGTTTTTGCTTTATAACTTAAAAACGGTAAATATTTTGATATGGTTATCAATTTGAAATGGGTTCTTTAGCATCTTATTGATCTCTTGAAAACGTTATTTTGTTCTAGTCATGTTTTATTAGATGAGCAGAAAACTTTATAGTCCGTGTACAGGTAAGTGATTTTATACGGCAAGTGAAGAAGAATTCTATATGTGTACGCGTATAACACGTATGACTGAAATTAACTGGATAAGAATAATATATACCTAGCTAAATTGAATGTTAAACTTTGTTGAAATAAGATTTTTAACGTATTCTCTAGCTGGATGTCATACAGATTATTCAGAGACAACTTTCTCCCTGTGTTTAGTGTAAAGAACAAGACGGGAGAGAGGAAAAATATTTTAAAGTATTAATATTCAATGAAGCATTATTTATTTTAAAAAAAAATTAAAGCTTAAGATAATTCACTGTCATTCAATTCATGCATCGTGAATTTTCCTCGGACCCTGAAAGTTTCGTGTGTACAGTGTGCGTGTTTTGTGTGTACAGTTATCACATGGTTATGAAACCCGTTTATCGATCGCGCATTGACCTGTATACATTCGTGAGGTCAACATTACCGCTCTTTGATTTTTACTAGAGTCCTAGATTTAAGATCAAGAAAACATGTCATTTGCGCTAATCGTAAGAATATTTCTATACACAAATTTTAAGGTTTTCTTGAACATGATTTAAAAGTGTTGAATGTCGGATTCTATTCTTTGACGAATGAATAAAAGGTGCTGCGTTTACGCGCGCTTTTCTCATCTGCTGAGGTATCTATGGACGAGTTCATCGGTTACACTGAAGGGTGACACAGGACGACCTATCGATAACTCTGCCAATTTTGATAGTGATTTTAATTGCACATGTACCATAAACATGATAAATTAATGTTCAATTCTACCCTTGTGAAGTCCATTATAGTCTCATTATTTAAAAAAAAATTGGGGATATCAATACTGCAACTTGTTTTTGATTTGTGCGGATGATTCTATTATTGGAAAGGTACACACGTAGTACGACGATTTTTTAGGCCCCGTCTCCCCCTCCACTTTGAAGTAATTGCAATCGTTACATGTATACGGGCCTATATCAAGTTATTCTAATTGCTTTATATCAGAAAAATTTGCGATGTTGTTTAAATTAGCAAATACCTATAAACATTGCACAGTAAATTGTAAGTGGAAGTGACGTTTCCAATTCTCATGAAAATCGTAAATGAAGCAACTTTGAGATTTGCATGAATTGATACATAACTTATAATTGCATTGTACCGAATGTATTCCTTTTATTTCTTCGAATAAAAAGAATATCACTATGACACGATTTTACGGGTACATGATGGTAACTAAATACATGCTGTTTTACACGGAAGAGCCCCCAAAATATATACATTCCGAGCTTTCAAAATACGAGAGAAAAAAATGAATAATTAGAAATTTTTTTTAACAAATTCAAAATTGTTTCTGAGAAAGCCATGTAGTTGCATACAAATATTCCAAGCCATTCTTTCGTGTTTATTGGACTAAAAGAGACAATTAAATTTCCTCTCATCGCGATACGTAACCCCCTTTCCCTCAAATGATACGTTTTCCTTCAGAGTCGAGAATGTCAGTTGGTTAGTTTGTTCAGGTACGTACAGGTCAGGACTGGTGTTGAAATCCATGATTAATCCATAACCTATTATAATGTTAACCAACAATCATACGCGATTTTTTTTTATTCACAGGTCGTCAAATAAATGAAAAAAAGATTAGTATGCGTCACTAAACTTTCCTATATATAAACGTTTTAATTTCTAAAATTTGTGCCGATTAAAGTGTTCATTCGAGCATCGAAGTGTATACATGTATTAGTTTCTTTGGGTAAGGGGGGGGGGGTACAGTTTTTACTGCGTTTGATTTCCGGAATTTTGCAATGCTTTTCCGACACTTAATAATTTCATTTCTAACATTCATTTTTTTCATTCTGGATTTTTACACTATATTTCAAGCAATTTAAAGTTAACAAAGAAGATGGAATCATTATTTTAATAGAATATATTTGGTTAAATTAACACAAGTGAACTTGTGATGAAAATTTATTAAACGAAAGTCAAGCAATAAAAAGTTAAAGTTTGTTTTTTGAAAAATAAATCAAATCAAGTCACAGAAAACAAAGACAGGTTGTAAAGCTCACACACCGACACACACACAAACGTTTTGGTAACTCGGAATAGTCCAGAGTAAAACTATATTTTCTTGATGACAGAATGTCCAGTACATCTAATGTTCACGTCCGGGATAGTCCACGGCGGATCTAAAAACTCTCTCACACAACATACGGGATTCACTCAAATTTCAATTAACACATTTACGCAATTTATATCATACATACAAGTCAGACGCTCTTTGATGTAGAGGATTGACACTAATTCCTTAGATAAATACTTAGTGACAAATTCCTTTTTACTATTTAAACTCAAATTGATAGGTTAATAACTTAAGCATATGTCAAAAATAAGCATTAAAAATAATTCTTTTCATAAAATTAAATTTTGTTTAAACAATATAAATCACTAGCAGCGCAAAGACAGACCTTTTAAAAAAAAAATCAGAGGTGGAATCAGGCGAATTAAATCCTTTTATGGCACCACCAACCCCGTAACGAGACATCTCATCGAAATGACCGGTCTCCGCGTCTTGAACCTCCAAGAACATGTATTGCATGTTCTTGAATAATATGTATTAATAAGTCTTTAAGGAAATCTCATGTAGGAAACCTGATTTATATTCTAATATATTCTATTGTGTAATTTTTTTTAATTATTCGTACTTCTCAATCTATCATGTTCAAATTACATGTATTTATTTTTTAGGGAACATTAAACCTTATTCGTCAGCCAGTCTGTCCATCTGTCACGAGAACTTTAAACTTGATAATAACTATTGAATGAGTTGAAATAGGACTTTGATATTTCACATGAGCATTATTTGTGACATCTGATTTTCAAATATACTGTGATTTTTGACCCTGTGACCTTGATCTTGGAGCTTGACCTACTTAAAAAAAATAACATTACTTTAAATTGACCATAACTTTTGAAAGCTTCCATTTTATAAAAATGTATTAACTGTGACAACACCTTTTAAAATTCACTAATTTTTTACCCTTTGACCTTGAAGTTTGACCTGCTTTTCAAAAACATTAACAATACTCATACCTTTTGACTGAGAAGAGATAGGGCTTTTATTTTATCCCTATGAATTACCTATGACAACTCTTCTCTAAAAACACTGACTTTTGACAACTTGACCTTGAGGCTTGATCATAACTTTTTTAATGAGGAGAGATAGGCCTTTCACAATACACAAACATCACAATGTCATGTACGTAACCTGTGATAAAATCATATCAAATACTAGTATATCATGAACTTTGACTTTGAAGTTTATCCGGCTTTTCCAAAATTTAAACATTGCTTAAAATTGACCATAACTTTTTACACATATATATTAGCTGTGACAAGGCCTATATAAAAAAAGGTATGGCTTAAATCATGGAGAGTGTGTTATGACCTTAAATCAAGGTCATTTAGGATAAGATATTTTGACTGGATGCATTGTTTGAAAAAAACATGTGTGAATTTGTCAATACAGTAGCACACAAATGGGGTATGCTCATTACCATCTTGTGTCATGGTGTGACCCAAGGTCATTTTGACAAGGTCAAGGTCGCAAACATTCCTTTAGTATCACTTTTTTAATAGTAAAACATAATAAGATGATATCTACCCTTAAAAGATTGCTTTATCATTAGAACGTGGCATGACCTTGACTCAAGGTCATTTCTCTCTGTCCGTAGCTCCGACGAAAGACCTACTCGTTGCTTTGCAACGAGCTCGGCTCTAGTTTCAATATTATTTGTATTTCTGCCCTAGGGATTTCTTTTTCATTCAAGTAAATGAAAGTAAATGTAATAAGTCACCAAATTGTGAAATTTCAAAAAATTTCACCATCTTGATTGGTCTAGGTAGTTATTACTAAGTTTATTTTTTCGAAGCCAAATACCTCTAAAATTGCCACATTACGGTGTAAATACATATCTTTGCTGATGAATTATCGATGCATACAATTTGTTTTCGGCATAAATAGAAATTTTAGATTTCTAGTATGTTTCATGGGATATTGTGTTATCAGTTTTTAGTATAATATCCGTGGACGTCTTGAACATACAAGTGAGTCATGCGTCATTATTCATGCATATCTTACAAAATCCAAAAATGGTGACATTGTTAGAGCCATTTCAACGTTCTTTTTCCAATAATTGTCGTAAAATCACATTTTTAGATTAGTAGGAGTTACAAATAGTGTTCATTTTGTATTAAAATTAAAATAATTAATGACTGCATGAAATTAAAAAGCTGCGCAAAGTGATGCGCACTCGAATTAGACTCGGCCTCGTTAATAGACATAAAGTGCAGTGTTTCAGTTGAAACATTGGAAGACCATGTATCCACCATGCTTTCAGTGTTATTTAATACTGTCAAATAATGATCTTCCAATATGACACGCTTGTTATTTCAGATTTTTCGATTGGTGCTACAAGGTCAGGTAGACAAAGCCTGGCGTCTCCTGTCCCTACATTCAGCGAGTCAGACTGAAGACTTCCAAACCCTGATCAGCCTACTCAAGAGAATGCCACTTCTAACGGTAAGTGTTTGCCTTTCAGGACTTGAAATTATAAAATAAAAAAAAATTAAAATGAGAATTGAAACTGTGGCCAACACCTAGAATTTCAATAATGTAGAGATAGGATGTTTCTGTATACCAGTTTGATTATGAAAAATATTTAGCTGTTAGATGCTGTTTTGATAGGTGTTTTGCACATAAAATTTGGAATCAGTTTACTTTTAATTAATGGCATTTTGTTAACATTTTTAAAAATTTTGACAATAGCATTGATACAGGGGTAGCTGCAGATCTGTAGCATTATGGTTTTTTGTATTTGTCTTTGACCATAACGCTACAGATCTCGTAGTGCAAAAAATGTGCAATTTACGGCGCAATATTTTTTGCGCTCTTTTTGGGAGAATTTCTCCACTTTGTAGCATTGGTCAATCAACTACCTTTCAACTCCTAATTCTAGACACATTTAGTAGCCAATACATATAGTTTATCCACCTCCAAACCATATATGGTTGTCTCTACAGGCAATAAACTCGCTTGAAGTGAATTTTCAGTTATCTAACAAATAATTTTAATCAAGCGAGTCTATCATTTGTATAGACGACTATAAAGGGTTGGGAGATAGATAAAATACACAGATTAGTTAAATAATGTGTCTAGAATTAGGAGTTGAAAGGTATTTGATTGACCAATGCTATAGAAAGTGGAGAAATTCCCCCTAAAAGAGCGCAAAAAATAATGCGCCGTAAATTGCACATTTTTTGCACTACGGGATCTGTAGCGTTATGGTCAAAGACAAATATAAAAAAAACCATAACACAACAGATCTGCAGCTAATACAGGGGGTAGTTCAGTCAACTTCAGTGGCTGAATTTGACATGAAGTAGGATTACCTGTATATTTACTCTGTTTAAGCATTTAAACTAAGGATGTTCAGTGACGTTATAACTGTGTTATTATACTGTGATAATATTTTTTTTCCTTACAGCAATTATACAGGGGCAGTTCGGTGGCGGAGTTTGACATGAAGTGGCGACACTGGAGAGACGAATGTCAAAGGAACTATGAAGAACAAAAATTTTCCACAAACGCAAATCTAGAAACAGTAGTCAGGGTAAAGATTGTGCAGTTTATAAATTCTTCTTTTATCAGAAAACCAAAAAACATTAAAAGGAATGGTCATAGGATTTTTTTAAACTACCAGTTGTTTTACTCTGTTGATTGCGTTTGTGTAGATTCTGTGTGGCGAGGACGCGGTGTTCAGTGAAGTGAAGGACTTCTGTGACCCCTGGTATCACATGCTGATAGCTAAAGCCCTCTACCAGGACCCCACAATTAAAGCCTGTGATCTGCATTATTATATCCAGGTATAATTAACAATTTACAAATTTTATATTAAGTGGAAGGCAGACAAAATTGGGATTTAAAATGGGTTATATGTAGGAAAAATCTTTTAAAAAGTTATTGGTGGGCAGGCAGCTTTCAATAGGGTGGGTGGAGTGCTTGGATTTTGATAATTTATGTAAGAATTTTTGATTTAAATATGGTTTTTATGTGAATTAAAATAAAAGACTGATTTCTATATGTGTATATCTTGTTTCTGATACTATAGAGATGTCAGGATGAGTATAGGAGCAGTACAAGAATGGGAGAACTAGACAACATTTTACGGTCCACACTAGAGTCTGATGTGTACCAAGTCATCAAGGACAGCAGGTAATGTCGGAGATACTGCAGGGCAAATTGTAATTCCGGAAAAAGAAGGGGGGGCTCTGCTGTAACCTTTAAAGTAGAAACAACCTTCATTGTAAAGTTCTGTCCTGTTGCAGCATAAGATCCCAATTTATCATCATATGTAATCTTGAAGTACTGCTAGAATTTTATTAATGGCGAATAACTTTAATATATCACTTGGTATGTTTTAAAGTTTGTTAAGAAATTTAATTAAGTAGTTACTGTATGGTATGGATAATAATCTAAGTAAGTACATCAGTACCTTTATACATGTAACTCAGAACCTGTAAATAGT